>OW388299.1:72021302-72621302 GCA_936450465.1 Gibbula magus | reverse complement strand
GCCCCTTTAAAGTCAGCCTTTAAATTAACATCTCCAGGTTGAAGACCAATAGCTGTTGACCAACTAAACTTAAGCTTTGACCTGTTAATGTTCTCCTTATTACATTCCATCACATCACTGATATTTTTCGAGCATGCATGAGAGCAGAAGGACGGCTTTTTCACTAGATGTACAGTAAAGCATAGCTAAGTATTAACTTAAGGAGATAAGTGTTTGCGGGAGACTGCAAAAGCAGAGCAGCCCCCAAATTCAGAGTTTCGCCTTTCCATGTTCAGCCTTCTCCAAAGCCACAATAAAACGGGCAAATTTCTTTTCATTGTGTATAATAATCATGTAATGATTCAAAGTGTTAACGGTAAATGCTAGGCATATTCACACATGCATGCTTTTTGTAGTGATTTCAGAACTCATGACCTTGACTTTTGACCTTGAATGTGAACATGTAAAATAATTCACGAGGTGTATAAGAAAATGGCTATGTATATGAGGTCATAATACCTTTTTGGAAAAAAGTTATTAGTGATTTCAGAACTTGTGACCTTGACCAAATATCGTGACCTTGACCTTTGACTAAGTCGGGGCTGCTAATAACCAAGTGTCATGAGGTTTGGCAAACCACCAATTTTCTAAACGTAGAACCCTGTCAACCAACCGTGTACAAACAGTGTTAACATAAAAGGCCTGATGAGCTAAATTTACTACAATATCTGTACACAACTCTAAACAATTAACACAATGACACACGCAGTGGAGTTGTTAAGTCATCCTTGTACTGAAACAAGGTGAAAGGTTAAGAACAATATTCCGTTTGTTTCCTTATACTCTTTGATAAATTAAACTTATACTTCGGTTCGATAGGACCCTGACTGGTGGCTTTATAGTTAGATGTCCCATCAACATTGAAGAAAATGACAGTAGAGATGATGAAAAGTAAATATCAGAACAATTCAAATAAGCAAGTAAGAAATGAGAAAACATATACGAAATAACATACATACTAAAACAAAATCTGGATAGTTTCGAAAAAAATCCAAACAAATATGAATAGTTTAAATGTTTTTTTAAAATGTTTCTTATAAACTAACTTTTACAACAATTGCAAATAAACGAAAATCTCACAACAAATAAAGATCATAAAAGTTTTATATCAGAACGATATAAAGGTGAAAATACATGCATGATTTAAGACGTCATTGGCTATGCCCAATGTGTGGAGTTCCCTAGTTTATTACTATTAAGAGATGTCGAAAAAGCATTTGATTCAGTTCATTGATTTTTTATTTAAAAAAACGTAACTTATTTTGGTTTTGGTCCATCTGTCAGACGATTGATTGTATCATTTGAAACACACATTCAATCCAGTCTTATAGTGAAGGGTTTTATTTAATTTTTGTTTAACTTGCAAAAGGATCCCTGTAAGGTGACCCATTATCTCCTGATATGTCCATAACCTGTGCCGAAGTAATATAATGCTACACATTAATAACAATATGAAAATAATAAAAGACAAGCAACATTGAGCTTCTCTTATCACAATTTGCTGATGACACATATCTTGTTCTTGACAGAACTGAAAAGAATATATCTTCAACAAAATCTCAAAACATTAAATAAATTCCCCCCATTTCTTGTCTAATACAAAATAAAAACATGTCTTATGGAGGGATGCGAAAATGGTTACAAAATTGACCATGTAAATGATATTTTATCACAATCAATTCGGTGCAATGCAAATATTACATGTGTATGTTATGAACATTACAATTAACACAGATTAATACACATAATAATATTTATAAACGATAACTTGGATGAACAAATATATTTTCCAAATTTCAAAACATTTATTAATTCTCACACATTTAAAACAAACAAAGTAATATCATCCTTCATAGATATTGCAGGCTTTTCTATAAGAACTTTCAAAGCTCAAACACATATAACACATATAGATAAAGACAAGTTAAACAAAACAATTACTTTTGGACAATGTTATATTCTAAATTAAAATGAATGGCCAAAGCAAATTACCTTCTGTAAAGTATCTTCAGGAACTATATATAGTACATTGCCCGTTAGCAAATAACCTCTAGGATAGACTTAAACACGGAAAAAGCAAAAAATATATTCAAACCTTTAAAAACAATATGCATATTTGTCTCACATATCATGAAAGAAGAAATATGATTCGAAACCTTATTTCTTAGATCTTTAATGCAACTTGATATAGCAAAACGCATTTGCAATTTTTCTGTATGCCATATTATGTTTAAAGACATTGGTGAATGTATGACAATGTCAGGTTCAAATGAACTTTACCTCCAAGTGAAATCGAATCCTCGAAAGTGTATTTGTTACTGTTTCGTATCTAAACATTCAAGATATAATTTAGATACACCTTTACTCATACTGTGAACTCTTCTATATCTTTGTTGAATACCTTCAGAAATTTGGGGAACACCCTCGGCAAAAGGCCAGGACGACATAACCTGTGGGAAATTAAGAAGGAATATGGAATAAGCATGTCTATAATGCAAATGACCTTCATAAGTCCACTTCCGCAGGTATTCCACAAGTCCTCCGTCCAATCATTATGTGATCAAAGGCTTTCTGTAGCTTTTAAACTTAATGTGGAAATGAAGGGAACCATCATGGAAAACCGGTGGAAGACTTTGTTGCATTAGGAATGACTGCAACATGATTGTCAACTCTTGCCAGTCTCCATTCATTATATGAGCCAGTAATAGAGACTTGCAAGAGTTATGCCTTGCGTAGTGAAGTTGCATTATTGCAGACATTGAAGAATGTCAAGTAAGGATTGACTACAGTCCATGCAGAAGATGGACGTTCTTGTCATTGCGAGGCACAGTGATGCCGCATGCATCTGTCAACCACGCCTGAGTGTTTCCACTGCAGATTCCATTCTACAGATAAAGATATCATAAGCTTCATTACATTGATCAATACGTTTAAATGATGAGGGTTTGCAGTGTCTGTTACATATGGTCCTGCATAACATATTTAGATGGTTCTTGTCCTCATCTCAGGTACTTCTCATCAGATGCGTGATTGTCCCCACAATATGCCTGGTTAAACAGTTTCGGTTTTCTCCGGGAATTGACTCCCTTCAGATGAACCCATCATTTTGTTGAAAGAATTTTGACCTGCTTAGCAATTTTTCAGTAGCATATGAGTCACTGCTACGTTATAGAGGGTTTCCTCATCATGATGATCATTTGTCTTAATTTTCCTGGACCAGCCAAAAGCTTCTTTGTTGTTGCCAGTAAGTTGACACAATCTTCAAATGTCTCTCATATGCTCCGGCCTAGGTTCGTTACTCAAAAGTTCCTTCAGTGTAGGGTATGACTCCCAGGAATCCAAATCTTCCCTACTCATGGTAGGCATGGATGCGACAAGGCGGGCAGCTTCTTCCACTGCTCTTTTCATCATAAACTTTCCCTCTTCTATTTCCTTTGGATGTTCTACATCAGCGAGTTTCGGGTTTTCACTTTTATCAAGGTGACAATATCCTACCTGTTCATAAGCATTTACTTTGTTATAAAGAGATGCCTCTGTGACAAGCTGTTGATACAGCCAATGCTGACGATAGTTGCCTTATCCTGGGTGTGTGGGTTCGAATCCCACAAGGGACTCGGCCCGAAAAAGTAGAAGAATTATTACTATTGAAGGTAGTGTTAACCTAAATGTAATGATGTTATACTAAATCATAGTATGAATTTTTATCTTTTTTTTTAAATACTGGGTTACTCATATATAACAATTTTGATGATGTTTTGATATGCCTGGATTTCAGTTTTCAGTACAAACATGAATGAACAAACATACACAAAGCTATACAAGACGATGAATCTTGATTGGATGAATGGACACAGTTTCTTTTCACTGGGGAAAAAGACACATCAATTTATGTGTTTATGATGTAAGATATAACCAGTTACTTCATTGATTCTAGAAATGACATTATTTCAGTACAACCTCTCTGCTTTGCCAACTGGTAAGGAGTGTGGCCCGTTCTGTCTTCTTTCAAGTCAAACCCCTTAAGTTCATCCAACATAAACAGATATTTAAACATATCTAGGAATCCAGTTTGGCAGGCTAAGTGCAGTAAATTAAAACCAAAATCATCTGATTGTGTGAAATTTGCATCGTGGTCTTGGAATAGTTTTACTACTGCCATCTCATCAAATTCAACGGCAACCATCAGGGGAGTTTTTCTGTACTCTCCTTTAGAATCTATATCAACTGAATTTAGTGACAAGGCATATTTAACCATCTTAACATTAGCACTGAAACAGGACAAATGGAGTATGTTATTGTTATAGTTATCAATTCTTTTAACATCAGCCCCGTTTCGCATTAACAGCTTAACAGTAGGCAGATAACCGTGTTCTACAGCAACCAGAAGAGGCGTTTTCCCGGCCTGACCTTTACATTCTATATCAAATATCTTTAGTGACAAGACATACTGCACCAACTTAACATTACCAGTTGTGCAGGCAAGATGTAGCATGTTATAATTATCGTTGTTTATTGCTTTAACATTAGCCCCTTTTTGTTTCAACAACTTCACGATAGGTAAATAACCTGCTTTTACAGCAAGGAGAAGAGGAGTAGCCCCAAGGTGCCCTTTTCCTTCAATATCTATTTTAGGAATATCCAACAATTTCTTAACAATATTCGTGCTACCAACAGCGCATGCCATATGTAACACAGTCCAAAGTTCAGTATCAACAGCTGAAAGATCACATTTCTGCTGGACTAGAAAATCAAAAATGTTCTCTCTTTCATTTGCAACTGCTTCCATTACAGCTGTGCGCTCACCTTCCCCCCGACAGTTGACGCCCACTATCCCCCGGGACAGGAGTCTCTTCACCTTGGAGAGATACCCTTCGCCACAGGCTTCATGAAAACTTTTCACAACAAGGGAAAGGCACATACTTGTTTTCTGGAGATCCTTCTTCTCATCTGTTGATTAAAAAGGTTCATGATTATATAGGTTTATTATCATTTCAAACTATAATATGACCAATGTAATATTTGAAAGGTTTTTCTCATTCATTATTGTTTCTTTATTCCTCTATTATAACGTTCTGTGAAATATAAAATGTGTTTATAAAAGTCTCATATCACATATACAAAGAGTTGGTACATGTAAATGAAATATAAATCTACAAGCCACAACAAATCTATAAGGGATAACATACAGCCATCTATGTGGGCAGAACAGTACAAGTTAATGAGATTTGCAAACAATAGATAGACAAAAAGAAAATATGTTCGTTTACCTTTAAGCATTGATTGGTTATTGACATCACAGAGATTCGAACCCAGGTCACTTGAGGGACTGCAGTTACCGTTTACACCACTCATATTAAAGACAAGTTGACAGGACAGTTTTATCTCATCAAAGACAAAGTCAGAACATCCTTTTCGGGTATTGCAACGTGCTTCACACATTCGTGGACCATATGGCGTGAGGACTTTCAGGCTGGAAGTTTGCAAGCTTTGAATTTTTACAAACATGAGAATTAAATAGGAAAGCATCCTTTCACATCAACCTCATCTACAAACTGAAATTCCACTTATTTAGACACGATGTTCCTACATAGAGAAACTTCAACACTTCTTGTTTTAGAAAGGATCTATTAACGTTCACAAAAAACTATTTTGACACAGATAATCCCAAGTTGTGAGAGATGTATGAAGGTCTTTAGGTTGTGAATATTGCCAGGCTAGTGGTTTATTAACTTTTTATTTTAAAAAAAACAAGAATTTAAATTCAAATTGTCTTTTTGAAACAATAGCTGCCAAACAATGTGATTATCTGATCTTAATTGTTCACCATATATAAATCATCAAATCATTAAGAACAAAACTTTCTCAACAAGATTCTCGTTAATCGTTCAATTGTACGTTAACAGTATGATTAACAGAGGTGGACTTTTTAAAACACCAACACAATTATAAAGAAAGTATAAATATTTTACAGCGAATTCACATGATCAAACATAAACTACAAATACCTTGAGGAGAACACACATACTTACCCTTCTAATTAACTACTTGACTTGTGGGTTTACGACGTGATTAAGTGAGGTGAATTGTTTCCTTTTGTATATGAATACTTTAAGACTAGATTTGTATTTGACTAAAATAAGAACCAAAATTTTATTTTCTTAAAGCACAAGCTGACATTTGAACTGAATACTTAATAACGTGTTTTAACATATAGGCACACATTAATAATAATAATAATAATAATAATAATAATAATAATAATAATAATAATAATAATAATTATAATTATAATAATAATAAAATAAACCTGGTTGTTTGCTCAATTTGTATTAAAAGAACCAAATTTAAATTTATGTTTTATACGAAAGCTGACCGTTGAAATGAAGATTTATAATAATAATAATAATAATAATAATAATAATAGTGATGATAATAATTATAATAATAATAAAATAAACCTGATTGTTTGCTAAATTTGTATTTAAAGAACCAAATTTAAATTTATGTTTTAGTAAAACGAAAGCTGACCGTTGAAGTGAATATTTAATATAATAATAATAATAATAATAATAATAATAATGATTATAATAATTATTTAAATACCTATCTGTTGACTAGACCTACTTTGCCTTACCTCCTATAGGTAATGCTATTTCAACCTTAACACAGACGAACTTGAAGAGTGGAGAAGGGGTGCGTAAAATCCCTTATCCAAGGGCCGGTAAGTCTAGGTGGTCTTGTGACGACACTACCTGTTCAGATCTGTCTCATATCAGTTGCAGAGCAAGACAGACGTGTTTGTTTTGTTCTGAGACTGGGTATTTTTAGCGACTTTGTTGCTAACTTGCTAGCATCTCTTACTCATTTAAGGGATATTTTCAACTGCTATATCTACAATTCGTCGTTAGCAGATTGTTTAACAATCTGTTTTAGTAGGTGTTGGGGTACAAAGGGCCTTGTTGACATGTGCTAGCTGTGTGCTGCCTGACGAGGTGGCTGCTTGCTTTGCACGTGCAGCTCGTGTCTTTTGTGTTTCTCTCACCTGTCTTCATTGACTGCTCGGTTCGCACGCCTTGTAAAGCGTACCCTCCGCCAGTCCCTTTGATCACTTAAGCCTACGCATTTGTGAGCTTTTCTTCGACTGTTGGTTGTTGAATCGCTTCGTCATACACCTGTGACTTGCTTCGCTTGTCATTCGCGTTCGCCAGTCATACGCCTTCGGTTCGTATCAACTGCCTACTCGTTTCGCCATTCACTCGCCTCGCCTATCACTATGCGGCGGACCCCTTCGCCAGTCATTCGCCTTAGGCTTGATTCTACTTGACTCGCATCTACTCGCCAGTGTCTCGCTTACGCCAGTCACTCGCTTCGCCAGTCTATCGCCTTAGGTTAAAATCAACTTGACTCGCTTCGTCTCGCCAGTGATTCGCCTCGCCAGGTACTGCCTCGCCTACCATTCGCCTTTAACTCGATTCTGCTTGACTCGCATCTACCCGCCAGTGTCTCGCTTACGCCAGTCACTCGCTTCGACAGTCTATCGCCTTAGGTTGAATCAACTTGACTCGCTTCGTCCGCCGGTGATTCGCTTCACCAGTCACTCGCTTCGCCAGTCTTCCGCCTTAGGCCTCGCGTTAGTGATTCGCCTCGTCTACGCTACGCGTTCGAGTGTCTCTTGCGTAAGTGACTCGACTGTCACTACCTTCGCCTACGTCACGTGTGTTAGGGTTTCGCCTGCTCCGCCATGTACTCCGCGTTTGCATGAATTGCGGAGGGAGGAAGTCTGCCTCCAGGGAGCCGCACTTATTATGTAGAAAGTGTAAGGACCTTTGCGAAGACGACTTTCGTTGCGATGAGTGTGCCCCTCTCTGCGCGTCAGACTTCCTCGCGTAAGTCAATGCCATTCATAAGTCCGTAGCTGATAGGGCTTCGCTTCAGAAACGTGCGTCGTCAACTCAACGTCGGGAGCTTTCTCCCATTCGTCATCCGTCTCCGGAGGAGTTGGTAGACATTGTCCTCACTGAACGGGCGGATGAGTTCGACCGTGAGTCGCCCGTCGTATCCGAGTCCGCTAGGGGTTCGAGAGATTCGCTCTCTCCCCCTTCGCGTTCGCGCTCACGTCCTCTTCCGCGGACACGCGATTTGTCCCCCCCTTCGCCAGTCAGGCTCAAGGTCGACGCACCCCCTACGCCCAAGAGCAACAGGAAGAAGACCAAGAAGGCTAGGTTTGACAAAGTCAAGCCGGACGTCCTTCTTGCATCCGTCAAGGATATGGTCTCTTCTTTGCTCGACGCTCGTCTGGGTCCGCTGACTGTACCCACTCACGCTACTCACGTTA
Source organism: Gibbula magus (assembly GCA_936450465.1). Classification (NCBI taxonomy): domain Eukaryota; kingdom Metazoa; phylum Mollusca; class Gastropoda; order Trochida; family Trochidae; genus Gibbula; species Gibbula magus. The sequence continues at coordinate 72,612,928 of OW388299.1, read as the reverse complement.
CTACGCTACCGGGTGAACCCAATGCGGACCTCGTGTCTCAGGGTTCGCGTCCCACGTCCTCTAGGGCCTCCGGGTCCGCTGCCTCCTCGCGTACTGCTCACACCGCTACGCTTCGTGTCACATTGGTGTCGCCCACCCGTGATCCCTCGCCAGACTCGCCGGAGCGATGTATCGAACCCGCCGTTGAAGTATTGAAGCGGAGGAGGAGGATATGGGGTCGTCGGAGGATCCGCCAGTGATCGACTCAATCACCATGCTATCGGAAGTGGCCTCCTTCGCGGAGGTACCATTTGTTCTTCTCTCTTAATCATGTTGTTAACATAGAGATCTTCGGATTTATGATAGAGATAATTGTGCTATTTTCTTCTAAATGTTTTTTCTTTGAATTCTTGTCACTGTAAACTATATTGTGAAGAAATGAATTAGATATTCACTTTGCTTACCAGTTATTGTACAGATATATTTTAAATTTTGTCAAAATAAAAGGTAATTAAACTACCAGCCTGGATATATTGACAAACAAAAGCAAAACATAAATCTCCCACAATCATGTGATTATTTGTATGTCAAAGAGTTATGTGAACATTCATAGATTATTAAGGTTTCTAAACATATTTTGTAGACGTTAAAATTTAAGCTCACAATAGAAATCCTCTGTTTCTATGTTAGAAATATCAAATGAGAATTCAATTTGTAGATAAGATTGATGTGAAAGTTATTATTGTTATGTTCTCACAACAAAGCCACAACACCCAGCCTGAAAGTATTTATGCCATATGGTCCACGAATGTGTGAAGCACTTTGCAATACCTGAGATAGATGTTTTTATTTTATTTTTGATGACACAAAAGTGGAAATGGAAGTGGTTATGTTGAGATGGTGAAGTACTGTATATCTTGTCACTAAATACACTTGATATAGAACGTAGAGATCAGAGCGGGAAAACTGCTCTCCTGGTGGCATTAAGGGGAGAAGACCGTTTAACTCTTTTAAAGCTATTGGTGCAAAAGGGGGCTGATGTTGAAGCAACTGACATTAATGACAAGAACATTTTACATTTGGCTTGTAGTAGTGGTAATATTAGGATGGTTCAGTATGTCTTGCTGTTTGTTGTAAGGTCTGTTAATAAAGCAGTAGTAAGACTACACCACGAATACAATGCAGATCTAACAATATCAGATGATTCTGGTATGAATCTGTTCCACGTAGCTTGCATTGATAATAATTATGGGCCTGACTTTAGAATCCCTCACCATATAAGGGCTCGCTTTTTTGTTCTTTATTATTTATGTTCTAGAATAATTATGATATGGTTAAATATTTGGTAACTTTAGAAGAACTGAATGGGTTTTACTTGATAAAAGACAAATGTGGGTTCACTCCTTTCCGGTATGCATTGTTGGATTGTTATCTTGACATTGTGTCATTTCTAACATATCAACTAAATCACTGAAGAAGTTCTATGAAGTGTTAGAGATTACAAATAATGCTGCTGCTACTACGACTACTGTCACTTATATAGTTTTGTTGTAGATTATATGGGTATACTGCCAATGATATATCGAGAAATTATGTTTGTGTAATTTGTAAAGTCTGAACAATGTATGTGCTGTTAAGCAATTTTCGCTTCATGATCAATTTGAACCAGGAGGCTTATAAATCGTCAATTTTGTTCTTTGACAATTGATTTTTGCATGTGTTGTTTATATACACATCTTACCCATATGGGAAGAAAGACACAGGGTAATATATTTTCTGTAAGTCACACGGGAGTTACACCCTTTCCTGGCTTTTGATTGGCTGCTACAGAAAATAAACTCTTTCATTGGTTGCCGGAACTACTTCATTCATCTTTTCAGTTCATTCACTATTTTTTACACTCAAACTCTCTTCTATACGAGAACAAGGAAAACGTAACCAAATGTACATTTATTTTTTATTAGCGATAAAGACGTTTCTATTATATCTACACACTTGTTGATAATATTTTAGAAAAACAAAAAAATACTTTGTTAAATAAGGTAAGATAATTCGTCTGCTAATGAGTTGCCGATGTAAACAAACATGGCGTCATACGTATCGCCGATAAAAGTGAATGATCTGCAAACTCCCATGTGGTCGGTCAGAAGCGACGACGCATTCTTGATATCGAATCAAGCTCTGATTCTGATTAATAAACTGCTTGAGAACGCTCCAGTTTGAAAGATACTTAACTTTGACAAATATCCTGTCATGCAGTAGGCCTACTGCATACACGACTTCCGGTCGATTTCACTGAACAATATTCAAATGTTCGCGGTGTTCTTCACCTTGTGTTTCTTGTTAAAAAGTTGACAGTCAAATAAAACCACTGTCTGATTTGATTTTAAAAATTTGATGTAGATTAAGAAAGAGTAGTTCGTTGTCTAGTCCATTATTTTCAATCTTGACGAAGTTGATGGTCTCGCAATGTGATGCGACTGTCACACGTAACGTCTCGCCTTCAAATGGAACACCCGACTGAACCCCTCACATGGTTCGACAAATTACGTTTTAATTGCAATTATGAGTAAAAAAGGTAAGAAGTTAGGTTCAGTATACCGATTTAATGTACAATTACATGAATACATAATCTAACAATAATCTAAGGATAAGAATAACACATTATACTAAGGAACTTTTTGTTCTCGCGTAATGCATTTGTTTAAAAAGGTAGTGACGGCATGAAATTCCTGGAAATTTAGTCTCATCACACGCGTAGGGATACGGGGATTCCCCAACTACGGGTTTCCTTATAGAGGAACAGCTGATTTCTTTTTAGGGATTTTTAGAATGAAAACGGATATGGGTAAGATAAACAATAACCAACTCGTGAAGGGGAATGACAGATTATCTTTCCCTCGTCATATCAATAAAGTAATTGCCTCGCGCAAGGCTCGGCAATTACGTAATTGATATGACTCGGGAAAGATAATCTGTCATTCCCCGTCACTCGTTAGTTATTGTCTAAATATCACAAGTGTCTTATTGTTTTAAGGAAAATCGGCTGATGTTGTTAAAATCCAGTGCCTATCAGTCAAAGGATAATGTGCTTTATCATCAGTATCTCTCTCAATATTGTCTTATACGAGGACCTTGTCAACAAAGCAGATATTGTTGGAATTACTGATTTCTAAATCGTTCGAATCTTGTCTTTTAATACTTGTTGAATCTAAAATTGAAATTTCAACATCAAGCTTCATATATCAAAGTAAACCTGGCTACGAAAGTGTTGTTTTTAAGAGCTGAAATCTAAATATTATTGACTTTTTCTCTCCATGAGACTTAATGTTTGCTTGAGTTATATTGCTTTTATGTATGCATGTTTGGGCACTCAAGTTTGGACTGAAGAGGTAAATCTCAGCATAATTATAAGATAATCAAACTTTCCATTTCACTGTCTTATACCTAAAGCTATCAATCGTTAAAAAGTAGAGGATATCTGATATATATTTGTACCATGTACCACATTATATGTAATTTAAAAAGTGGAGAAGTCATGAGTGTTAATATGCAATTTCTACTACACTTAATGAGGTATACATGTACATTTCGACATCGATGAATTTAATATTTGCTAGATTTAACAAATTATTAGATTCGTAAATGATGTTTATTTTATGCATGGAGCATCCAAAATCGCCTGACGTTATCTGATGACGTCATCATATCGACATCATATGATTGAATTGATATGAGTCGAATAACACTTAGTGAAAATGCGGATTTTATTTAAATTAATAATGATATAGCTCACAATGCATCATTGAAAATATAATAAATATGAACATTATGAATCATACTGTTACTTGATATAGAAATAAAATGTACATTCTTGATGGAATAAATCTCTTGGACTTTTCTGATGCTGTTTTCAGATCATAACTTGTTCAAAGAAAGTTTCAAATTGCATCATATTGTGTGTTTTACCTTATGTGAGGGAAGACACCCGTTTTACCAGTTTACAACTTAAAGGGGCAGTCGCACATTTTTTCGCTGAAATATGTCGATGAAATGTATTTGGAAAATAATGTCACCAATAGTAAAACACCCTTCTCTCTTTCAGAAAATCAAGTTAGAAATGAGTGTACATGTTCCGGAAAGCCTTGAGAATCGTGTTTGTCATTGAAAATAATAAAATGTGTTCACAATAAAATGGCCGCCATGCATTTTTTGCTTTATACGCAACACCGTTATTACCACTACGGATAATTGGTTTGTGTGATAAGATGTTTTACCTTCTAAAGTAAATATAAATGGCATAAACTATCATTTTAAATTGGAAATTTGAAAAAATAAAATTTGCAAAAAACGTGCTACTGCCCCTTTAAAGTCAGCCTTTAAATTAACATCTCCAGGGTGAAGACCAATAGCTGTTGACCAACTAAACCTCAGCTTTGACCTGTTAATGTTCTCCTTATTACATTCCATCACATCACTGATATTTTTCGAGCATGCATGACAGCAGAAGGAAGGCTTTTTCACTAGATGTACAGTAAAGCATAGCTAAGTATTAACTTAAGGAGATAAGTGTTTGCGGGAGACTGCAAAAGCAGAGCAGCTCCCAAATTCAGAGTTTCGCCTTTCCATGTTCAGCCTTCTCCAAAGCCACAATAAAACGGGCAAATTTCTCTTCATTGTGTATAATAATCATGTAATGATTCAAAGTGTTAACGGTAAATACAAGGCATATTCACACATGCATGATTTTTGTAGTGATTTCAGAACTCATGACCTTGACTTTTGACCTTGAATGTAAACATGTAAAATAATTCACGAGGTGTATAAGAAAATGGCTATGTATATGAGGTCATAATACCTTTTTGGAAAAAAGTTATTAGTGATTTCAGAACTTGTGACCTTGACCAAATATCGTGACCTTGACCTTTGACTAAGTCGGGGCTGCTAATTACCAAGTGTTATGAGGTTTGGCAAACCACCAATTTTCTAAACGTAGAACCCTGTCAACCAACCGTGTACAAACAGTGTTAACATTAAAGGCCTGATGAGCTTAATTTACTACAATATCTGTACACAACAATTAACACAATGACACACGCGGTGGAGTTGTTAAGTCATCCTTGTACTATAAAAACAAGTCTTATGGAGGGATGCGAAAATGGTTGCAAAATTGACCATGTAAATGATATTTTATCACAATCAATTCGGTGCAATACAAATATTACATGTGTATGTTATGAACATTACAATTAACACAGATTAATACACATAATAATATTTATAAACGATAACTTGGATGAACAAATATATTTTCCAAATTTCAAAACATTTATTCATTCTTACACATTTAAAACAAACAAAATAATATCATCCTTCATAGATATTGCAGGCTTTTCTATAAGAACTTTCAAAGCTCAAACATTGATAACACATATAGACAAAAACAAGTTAAACAAAACAATTACTTTTGGACAATGTTATATTCTAAATTAAAATGAATGGCCAAAGCAAATTACCTTCTGTAAAGTATCTTCAGGAACTATATATAGTACATTGCCCGTTAGCAAATAACCTCTAGGATAGACTTAAACATGGAAAAAGCAAAAAATATATTCAAACCTTTAAAAACAATATGCATATTTGTCTCACATATCATGAAAGAAGAAATATGATTCGAAACCTTATTTCTTAGATCTTTAATGCAACTTGATATAGCAAAGGTTGTAGGGTTTCTCCCAATCAAAAACTCGATTCTGCTAATTCTTGAGACTCTGCAATTTTTATTCACTTGTACTGTATTTCTTTGCCTTACATTGATGGTAGTTGCATATATTCTGTATTTCCGTTTTGCAGGTTCAAGCTGAAATTATACAAAAATCCCAGCTTAGAATGATATCTAACAAAAGGTTGTGTATATATACTTAAATATACTAAAAATAATCTTAGTCTTTGAATTTAACCATTAAAACAAGTATTACTGTATGAAATCACTCAAGCGTGACAAAAAACACATGGCTGCTTAGTGGTGAACATTTGGACCTACAGCAATAATTATAAATTAATATTGACTTTTATGAGAGATAACAATGATACGGAATGTATAAGGAATAATTTGGGATAAACACTGAACAATTTTGTGGCAGAATCACACGCGTACATCAGTTTGTTTGTTCGCACGATGCACAGTTTTCAAAAACATGCCTAATAAACCTACGCCACTTTCCGGCAATATCCCTGAATTATCTCCCTTAGTCAGACCGCTAAACTGAATATTTCTCAATGAAAAATTATAACGCTAACATACCGGCCCCTTAAATGCATAGAGAAATAACCTATTGCTCGAGCATTTAACCTTCAAGAAAATTATAAACAAATCAATTAATCATGTCCATTTTTTTTCACTGGTTTCCACCAAAGCTGCACTGAAACAAAAAATAATGTCAGTCAATTACTCCTTCCAATAAACACAGCTTGTGTATTGGTCTGGTAAGTGTCGTACTCCCGGTACGAACATCTGCACATCGCACCAATCCATCCTTTGCCGGATAAGTTTCAATGACCCTCCCCAAAGGCCATTGCTTCCTGGGGTAGTTCTCATTCACAATCACTACTACATCACCAACTGTAATGTTCCGCTGCAGTTTCAACCACTTCTGTCGTAGTTGAAGGGTAGGCATATATTCCCGGGTCCATCTTCTCCAAAACATATCCGCCACACACTGGATATGTTTCCAGCGATGTCTGTATGCATCTGCCATTTGGAAGCCTCCAAATGGTACATCTGGGCCCGCTCGGAGTAAGAGCAGGTGATTTGGCGTCAACGGCTCCGCATCCCTTGGATCATCAGAAATAGTAGTGATAGGCCTTCCATTAACAATGGATTCTATTTCACAGAAAAGCGTCGAAAGACCATCATCATCAAGAACTTGGTTTCCTTTCAACAAAGAATTCATCACCTTTCGTACGGTTCGAATTAGCCTTTCCCAACTTCCACCCATATGGGAAGCTGCTGGTGGATTGAATGTCCAACTTATTTCCTTTCTGCTCATGAAATCTTCAATATGTTTTACATTCCAGTCTTCAATTGCCTTTGACAATTCAACTTCAGCACCTCGGAAATTTGTTCCGTTATCCGAGCGCAACTTCTTCGGACAACCACGACGTGATATGAATCTTATCAATCCATTGAGAAATGATCCTGTATCAAGACCATCCAGTTTCTCTAGGTGTATGGCCCTTGTTGTCAAACACGTGAAGATACATCCATACCGTTTAACCTCTGACCGGCCCCGTTTCACCATGAACGGCCCGAAACAATCCAGTCCCACATTTGTAAACGGCGGGTCTCCAGGTTTCACTCTGTCGGTTGGTAAATCAGCCATTCGCTGAATATTTGGTGATTTCTGTATCTTTCTGCATTGTATGCAACTGTTCAAGATTTTACTGATTGTTTTCCTTCCTTTTGGGATCCAAAACCTCTGCCTGATCAGAGAGAGGACATATTCCTTTCCAGAGTGCCCACTGGTTCATGATAATTACTGATTATCAATTTGGTTACTTCAGTCTCCCTGGGAAGTATCATGTTGTGTTTTCTTTCTTCTGACACTGATGAAGCTTGCAATCTTCCTCCAACACACATCACTCCATCAGCATTCAAGGTTGGTTCAAGTTTGTAAATCCTGCTTGATTTTTTAACCGGCTTTCCCTCTTCTAGTGTCTTGTACTCTTGTTCATATTCTCTTTTCTGCAACACTTGGACTATTGCTTTCTCTGCAGTTTTCAATTCATCTACACTTAGTACATTCTCTGATTTCTGCAGAGTGGATTGGGATTTGACTTGAGTCTTTTCATACAGGAGTTTCTTCAGCCTCAATATCCATGCTACTGAACGCTTCAGCTTGTACCATGAAGAGTACCTGTTGAATAGCTTATCTATCAAATCTTCTTGCCTTTCTGTCATGGTAGTGTAGGTTTTTGCATCTTTCTTCACTTCTTTGTCCGAATCTGAAAGTTTCGTAGAAATGTTGCTTACCGGCCAGTCACTTTCTCGTTGAGACAGAAACTTGGGTCCATATTTCCACCTTTCGGATGTCACCATCTGTTCAGCGTTCAGGCCCCGTGAAACATCATCCACAGGATTGTCACCGCTCCTCACATGTCTCCACTGTTGTGGTTCTGAGAGTTCATTGATAAGAGTCAGCCTGTTTGCAACAAATACATGAAATCGCTTGTCTTCATTTTGTATGTACTGCACTACAATAGTACTATCCGTCCAAAATACTGAGCGGGCGACATCTAGTTTCAATTCTTGACGTAGCATTCTGTCTAACTTGACTGATATCACTGCGGCCGACAACTCTAAGCGAGGTATTGACATTTGTTTCAACGGTGCTAGTCTAGACTTACTGATCATCAAAGAGCACTGACCTTGTTCATCACAGTTGACAACTCTAAGGTAGGAGACTGCACCATACCCTTCAGATGACGCGTCAGAGAAATGATGAAATTCATAGGTTACATTGTCTGTTTGAGTCACACACCTGGGTACCTGGAAATTTTCAAGTTTTGGCAGATCTTGTACCCATTTGCTCCATTTCTCCTTGTTGACATGGTTTAATGGTTCATCCCAGCCTTTTCTCAGTCTAGATTTCTCCTGGAAAATCTTCTTTGCTTGAAGAATGAATGGACTGACAAAACCCATTGGGTCGTATACTGAAGCGATCATGCTGATCAAACCTTGTCTCGTGTTTGGCTTGTTCTTAACGTGAATTTTGAATCCCAAGCAATCATCCTCTGTGTCCCAGAGAACTCCAAGCGCTCTTTCCTTTGGCAAGATTTCACCAGCTAGGTCAACTCCTTTCACACACTTGGCTCTATTTTCTTCTTGTATAGACTCAAGTACATCTCTGTTGCTGCTGATCCACTTATTCAACTTGAACCCACCATGAGCTACCAGCTTGCATAACTTCTGGGTATGATCAATAGTTTCATCCTCTTTGTTCAGTGATTTTAGGCAATCATCCACATAGAAGTTTTTGAGAACTGTCTCTATGATTTCCTCATCATAGCTGGTCTTGTTGTCAATTGCTGTTCTTCTGAGTGCGTAACTTGCGCAACTTGGGCTCCAGACCCCTCCGAATAAATGCACCGTCATGCGATATACTTCTGGCTGTCTGTTTCTATTTTCTGGGAACCAAAGAAATCTAAGATAGTCCCTGTCACTTTCTGGCACCTTGATCTGATGGAACATACTCTCTATATCTCCCATCACTCCTATTGCCCCTTCTCGAAATCTCAGCAATACTCCTATCAATGTGTTGGTTAGATCCGGTCCCTGGTAAACTTGATCATTAGCAGCTCCGACTTAGTCGGAGCTGCTATCAGTTTTTGTGCAGTTTCCGTCGCCGCCGCCGCCGCCGCCGCCGCCGCCGCCGCCGCCGCCGCCGCCGCCGCACGCGCGTTTTGTATTCGCTATAACTTTTTTCCTAAAAGGTTTTGAGAACTCATACACATAACTTCTTACTTATGCCCCTGGGGAATTTTTTTGACATGTTTATTTTTAAGGTCAAAGGTCAAGGTCACGAGTTCTGAAATCGCTAAAAAAATCCTTGTAAACACGATAACTTGAAAAATATTTGTACTATCAGGCTCTTATTTGGTGTACATCAACTATGGAGAAAGGCCAAGATTTGAAAAGGTTTTCGCTAACATCCATCAACGGTCAAGGTCACAGCGAGGGCACAACTTAAGCATGCTTTTGCGAAAATGTCTTATTTCAACTATTAACACTTTTAATCATTACATGATTGTTATACACAATGAAAAGTGATTACTGATTGTGTGACCTTGAATTTAAAAGGTCAAGGTCACGAGATATGGTCAAGGTCACCAGTTCTCAAATTACTAAATAACCTTTTCCCAAGAAGGTATTAACACCCCATATACATAGCTTCTTTCTTATAAACCTGGTGGATGATTTTGACATCTTCACATTCAAGGTCAAAGGTCAAGGTCACAAGTTCTGAAATCGCTAAAGAAATCCTTGTAAACATGATAACTTGAAAAATATTTGTGCTATCAGGCTCTTATTTTGTGTATATCAACTATGGATAAAGGCCAAGATTTGATAAGGTTTTCGTTAACATCCGTCAAAGGTCAAGGTCACAGCGAGGGCAAGACTTAAACATGCTTTTGCGAAATGTCTTATTTCAACTATTATCACTTTGAATCATTACATGATTGTTATACACAATGAAAAGTGATCACTGATTGTGTGACCTTGAATTTAAAAGGTCAAGGTCACGAGATAGGGTCAAGGTCACCAGTTCTGAAATCACTAAATAACTTTTTTCCATGAAGGTATCAACATCTCATATATGTAGCTTCTTTCTTATAAATCTCAGGAATGATTTTGACATGTTCACATTCAAGGTCAAAGATCAAGGTAATGAGTTCTGAAATCACTACAAAAATCCTTGTAAACACGATAACTTCAACAACTTCTGTGCTATCAGACCCTAACTTGGTATATATCAACTTTGGAGAAAGACCAAGATTTGAAATTGTTTTTGCTAAAATCTTTCAAAGGTCAAGGTCACAGCAAGTTCACAAATTAAGCTTGCTATTGTGAATATGCCTTATGCTAACAATGAACACTTTGAATCATTGCCTGATTGTTATACACAATGAAAAGAATTCATTGATGGTGTGACCTTGAAGGTCAAAGTTCAAGGTCATGAGATATTGGTTAAGGCCGTGTTAATCTGTTGATCCAATTTTGAAATCAGAAATAGGTTTTAAGAACAAGTTGTAAAATGTGACCCCAGTGATGATTCAACTTGTTAGAATAACTTGAATAATGAAAAAAAAATTGTCAAAAGAAATTACCTTTTTATTTATGTTGAGGAGAAGGCGGAACAGGGAAAGGCGAGACCCAAAGTTTCGGAGCTGCTCTGCTTTTGCGGTGTCCCGCAAACGCTATTCTAGTTCAGACTTGTTTCTCAGAATTTAGCTGCACAATCGAATACAATTCTCAACTTGTCAGGCTTGTTTTCATTGAAAACTGCATGATGTGGAATATACCAAGTCCCATCAACTTTGTTGATATCTTCTTCCTTTACCTTTTCAATGTACCTTTTGTCAAGGAGATCTTTGATTCCAGAATCATACTTGTTGAATAACTTTTCATCTTTCGATAGACGTTTGGCCAATGATTCGAGTCTACTTTCTGCGACGCTATAGTTATTCAGCAAATTTGGTGGCCTGTTCTTGAAGGGAATCTTTATTTCATAGTGCCCATCGACAATTTCTGTTGTTTCATCCCAAAGCTTGATCGTTCGTTTGTCGTGTTGTGACATAGTTTTGTTGTCTGACAAAGATTCGCTCAACTCCATTTTCCAAAATCTTTCAACTTGAGCATCTAGTCTTCTGTCTATATGTACAAAATGTGACATTACATCACCTTGACCTGTGTTATAGTCATTTCCCAGGGGTCCATTGAGTACCCAACCTAGCGCTGTCTTCACTGCATAAGGTTCGTCGTCTTGACCTTTCTTCACGTCGATAGGAGTCAGTGCTACAGACCTATAACAAGTCCAACATTCACCCTGTCTACTTGTGGAAAGTTCATTCCCTTCAAATGCTGCCATTCATCAACATCCTGTTTACTTGCAGATTCAGCAGAACACATTGAAAGGGTTGAGGTTCCAAATACAAGAGGTATATGTATGCTTGTCCTGTTGCCTGCATCAGATATTGTCAATGAGCTTACTCTTGTGCTTGTTTTACTGTGATCTTTCTCCAGGGTTGTCAACGATAACAATGTTTCATGACTTTCAATTGTCCAGCAAATCATTTGAGCAAAATGTGTTGGTACTTCCACTGTCAAGCAAAGCATGGGTCTTTACCTTTTTGTCCCTATTTTTGACTGAAACTTGAACTTGAATGTAGGGGTAGCTGAATTCCATTCTCTGTCCTTCACAAATGTCTGTTCATTCTCTGAGTTAGGTTTCACTGGTAGGTGTATCAATCTGGAGTGTTTCCTTGTACATCCTTGTACTTGACACTTGCTCGGCTTGCGACAAAATCTTGACGAGTGGTTGCTCATGAAACAATTAAAGCATAGCCGCTTATCTATAACAAACTCAACTCTCTTTTCCGGTTTCAGATTTCGGAACTTCTCACACATGAAGAGTGCGTGGTCTCCATGACACATCCGACAATTTGATTTTGGAAATCCTGATGTGGATGTCTCTGCACTGTAGTTCATGCTCCTTCTTGATTTCTGTTGAAAGTTGGCCTCTTTTCTCACATTTGCAGTAGCTAAGCCAAATATTGGGTCACTTGCCTCGTCAGCTGCTCGATTCACAAAGTCCACTAACTGTTCAATGTAGGGGTATTCTCCAGTCGCGTCAAGTTGTTCCACTGCTTTTCCTCTCCATCTCCCTTGTAGATACATGGGCAATCTTGCCACTATCTTGACCATTCTAATTTGATTGTCCACTTCATTCACTTTTCCCATCGCCTTTAGTGTCAACATAGCACTTCGTAAGTCATCTGCATACTTTCTCAAACCCTCAACATCGTTAGGCTTCAACCATGGTCCCTCGCTAATTTTCTTTACCCAAGCATTAGCAATTACATGTTGGCTTCCAAACCTTGTCTTGAGTAGATGAAGAGCTTCTAGATACCCATTATCAGGGTCCATTACTGCGCAGCACTCTATCACTGATAATGCCTTGCCTGTACAGCTGCTCAACAGTCGATTTAGTTTTGCGCCACTGCTGACTGATGTCGAGCCGACATGTGTCTCAAACGATCTGATGAACATGTAGTAACGAAGAGGATCACCATCAAAATGTAACAATTCAGCCTTTGGTAATTGTACTGCTTCTAACATCTTTTGTTGCCTTAGCAAAATATCATAACTTGGAAGTGAGTGGAATGGTACATCATCAGACCTGTTTGACCTACTTCTACTTCTACCTTGACCATGCAATATTTCACTTGAAGCATGATGTAAGTTCTTCTCCTGGCTGCTCCTATTCCGTGCTTCAGTCTTGCGATTAGGAGTTTCAAGTTTGTATTCTGCTTTAGGGCTTAAAGAAGAAATACTTAGGGATAGCTGTTCCATTTGATAATCCAAGTCTGTCATCTGATAGCTTAACCAAGCATTAACTTCCCCTTTTATGACCTCAAAATTTGTCACAACTTTATCAACATAATGTCTGGCTTCTCTAACTTCACTCTTGTTGTTCCCTATTGCAAGGATCAGTTCATTGTTCTTTATCCACAGATCATTCTTTATTTTCCTAATTTCCCTGAATGTCAACTCAACCTCATCCACATTACCAGAGTCCATCAAGTCTCTAATCTTCTTTATTCTGTTTGTAAGAGCTGCTTTAATTCTACCTCTTTCCTTTCGATGTGTTACTATCAGTTCTTCTCTGAAGGCAATATATTCTCCAGCTGAGGCCATTTTAACTTTTAATTTTCACACTTCAATTTCAAAGTCTCTATATCATGTTGTAAAAATTTCTTGAACTTTATGTAGGGTTTCTTCCAATCAAAAACTCGATTCTGCTAATTCTTGAGACTCTGCAATTTTTATTCACTTGTACTGTATTTCTTTGCCTTACATTGATGGTAGTTGCATATATTCTGTATTTCAGTTTTGCAGGTTCAAGCTGAAATTATACAAAAATCCCAGCTTAGAATGATATCTAACAAAAGTTTGTGTATATATACTTAAATATACTAAAAATAATCTTAGTCTTTGAATTTAACCATTAAAACAAGTATAACTGTATGAAATCACTCAAGCGTGAAAAAAAACACATGGCTGCTTAGTGGTGAACATTTGGACCTACAGCAATAATTGTAAATTAATATTGACTTTTATGAGAGATAACAATGATACGGAATGTATAAGGAATAATTTGGGATAAACACTTACAAATTTTGTGGCAGAATCACACGCGTACATCAGTTTGTTTCTTCGCACGATGCACAGTTTTCAAAAACATGCCTAATAAACCTACGCCACTTTCCGGCAATATTTTACAACATCCCTGAATTATCTCCCTTAGTCAGACCGCTAAACTGAATATTTCTCAATGAAAAATTATAACGCTAACAAAGGTCATTTGCATTTTTTCTGTATGCCATAGTATGTTTAAAGACGTTGGTGAATGTATGACAATGTCAGGTTCAAATGAACTTTATCTCCAAGTGAAATCGAATCCTCGAAAGTGTATTTGTTACTGTTTTGTATCTAAACATTCAAGATCTAATTTAGATAAACCTTTACTCATACTGTGAACTCTTCTATGTCTTTGTTGAATACCTTCAGAAATTTGGGGAGCACCCTCGGCAAAAGGCAAAAGAAGGAATATGGATATGCATGTATATAATGCAAATGACCTTCGTCACCTTTCGCGGTTTTCCACAAGTCCTCCGTCCAATCATGTGATTAAGGCATCCTGTAGCTTTCCAGTCTCCATTCATTATATGAGCCAGTAATGGAAACTTGCAAGAGTTATGCCTTACGTAGTGAAGTTCATTATTGCAGACATGGAAGATGGTCAAGTATGGATTGACTACAGTCCATGCAGAAGATCGACGCACCGTGATGCCACATGTATCTGTCAACCACTCCTGGAGTGTTTCCACTGCAGATTCCATCATCCAGAATAAAGATATCATAAGCTTCATCACACTGATCAATACGTTTAAATGATGAGGGTGTGCAGTGTCTGTTACAGATGGTCCTGCATAAAGTATTTAGATGGTTCTTGTCCTCATATCAGGTACTGCTCATCAGATGCTTGATTGTACCCAAAATATACCTGGTTAAACAGTTTCGGTTTTCTCTGGGATAGACTCCCTTCAGATGAACCCATCATTCTGTTGAAAGAATTTTGACCTGCTTAGCAATTTTTCAGTCGCATATGAGTCACTGCAACGTTAGAGAGGGTTTCCTCATCATGATTATCATTTGTCTTAAGTTTTCTAGACCAGCCAACAGCTTCTTTGTTGTTGCCAGTAAGTTGACACAATCTTCAAATGTCTCTCATATCCTCTGTCCTAGGTTGGTTACTCAGAAGTTCCTTCAGTGTTGGGTATTACTCCAAGGAATCCACATTTTCCCGACTCATGGTAGGAAGGAATGCAACAAGGCGGGCAGCTTCTTCCACTGCTCTTTTCGTCATAAACTTTCCCTCTTCTATTTCCTTTGGATGTTCTACATCAGCGAGTTTAGGGTTTTCACTTTGATCAAGGTGACAATATCCTACCTGTTCATAAGCATTTACTTTGTTATGAAGAGATGCCTCTGTGACAAGCTGTTGATACAGCCAATGCTGACGATAGTTGCCTTATCCTTAGTGTGTGGGTTCGAATCCCACAAGGGACTCGGCCCGAAAAAGTAGAAGAATTTGTACTATTGAAGTAGCCTAGTGTTAACCTAAATTTCATGATGTTATACTAAATCATAGTATGAATTTGTATCTTTTTCCATTTTTTAAAAAAATACTGGATTACTCATATGTAACAATTTTGATGATGTTTTGATATGCTGGGATTTCAGTTTTCAGTACAAACATGAATAAACAAACATACACAAAGCTATACAAGACGATGAATCTTGATTGGATGAATGGACACAGTTTCTTTTCACTGGTGAAGAAGACACATCAATTTATGTGTTTATGATGTGAGATACAACCAATTAATTCATTGATTCTAGAAATGACATTATTTCAGTACAACCTCTCTGCTTTGCCAACTGGTAAGGAGTGTGGCCCGTTCTGTCTACTTTCAAGTCAAACCCCTTAAGTTCATCCAACATAAAAAGATATTTAACCATATCTAGTGCTCCAGTTTGGCAGGCTAAGTGCAGTAAATTAAAACCAAAATCATCTGATTGTGTGAAATTTGCATTGTTGTCTTGGAATAGTTTTACTACTGCTATCTGACCAAAGTCAACGGCAACCATCAGGGGGGTTCTCCCGTACTGTCCTTTAGATTCTATATCAACTGAATTTTGCGACAAGGCATATTTAACCATCTTAACATTATCACTGAAACAGGACAAATGTAGCATGTTGTTGTATTCGTTGTCAGTTGTTTTAACATCGGCCCCGTTTCGCATTAACAGCTTAACAACAGGCAGATGACCGTGTTCTACAGCAATCAGAAGAGGTGTCCTGCCGACCTGACCTTTACATTCTATATCAAATATCTTTAGTGACATGACATACTGCACCAACTTAACATTACCAGTTGTGCAGGCAAGATGTAGCATGTTATTATTATCGTTGTTAATTGCTGTTACGTTAGCCCCTTTTTGTTTCAACAACTTCACGATAGGTAAATGACCTGCTTCTACAGCAACGAGAAGAGGAGTTGCGCCAATGCGCCCTTTTCCTTCAATATCTATTTTAGGAATATCCAACAATTTCTTAACAATATTCGTACTACCAACATCGCATGCCATATGTAACACAGTCCAGAGATCAGTATTAACAGCTGAAAGATTACATTTCTGCTGGACTAGAAAATCAAAAATGTTCTCTCTTTCATTTGCAACTGCTTCCATTACAGCTGTGCGCCGACCCTCCCCATGACAGTTGACGTCCACTATCCCCCGGGACAGGAGTCTCTTCACCTTGGAGAGATACCCTTCGCCACAGGCTTCATGAAAACTTTTCACAACATCAGAAGGACAGAGCAGCCCTTACTGGAGATCCACCTTCTCATCTGCAGAGTAAAAAGGTCCACAAATTAAAGTTGTTTATTATTTACAAACTAAGATATTAGATTGATATGGCCAATTATTTGAAAGGTTTGTCTTATTTGTTGTTGAATCCTTGATCTCCTTTTGGTCAACGTCTGTGAAATATAATGTTTAACAATGATCATCAACTATATTTAGGAACCGGGACTGCAACACTGCAACCTTTTAAACATCAAACATTGCCAAATGAAATATTCTGTTAACGATTTATAAATAAGTTGATATGTTCTTAGATATACACTACAACTTTCGAACAGACACAGTTGTTTGCAGCCCAGATTTACAGGTTCGAGGTAATTGAAAAACAATATTTAGAAATTACATTACAGTACTAGGAAATGTCATTTTATAACAATTTTGAGAAAATACGTTGTTACCTTTAGGCATTGGTTGGTTGTTGGCATCACAGAGATTCGAACCCAGGTCACTTGAGGGACTGCAGGTACCGTTTACACCACTCATATTGAAGACAAGTTGACAGGACAGTTTTGTCTCATCAAAGACAAAATCAGAACATCCTTTTCGGGTATTGCAACGTGCTTCACACATTCTTGGCCCGTATGGCGTGAGGACTTTCAGGCTGGAAGTTTGCAAGCTTGCTTCTGTTACAAACATAGGAATAAAAAGGGAAAGCATAATTTTGCATCAATTTTATCTTCAAACTGAAATTCCACTTATTGAGACACGATATTTCTATAGTGAGTTCAAACATCAATACTAACTTGGAACAACACAATTTGTTTTAGAAACCTAAAGAATCTTTTAACGTTCACTTATCCTCTTTGATATATAGATAATCACATGCTTGAGAAAATTGTATGAAATCCCTTTGTTTGTGAATATTTCCATGCTTGTCGTTCACTAACATTTTATTTTACAAAAGTAAGAATAAAAATTTAAAATATCCTTTTAAAACAATAGCTGTCTTAGAATGTGGTTATCTGATCTGAATTTTCTCCATTGACTTTACAATAACAAGTATTCAATGCAAATTCATTCAGAAAAAATAACCCGCTTAATAGCATAATAAAAAAACATATCAATATTTTGGAGAGTTCACGGTATCAAACATTCAATATAATTACCTTGAGGAGAACGAACCTACTTAACCTTCTCATAATTTCTCTGACTAATAATAATAATTTTTAAAAAATCAAAAAAAATCTAGCCCTTTTGTCAATACTTGTTGGAAAAGGGTTGAAATTTCAACATCCAACTTCAATGTTCAAACTTAAAAAATGTTGCTTTTGCCACCTCAAACCCAAATTTTAAACACGTATATAACGAACTCTAAGGGACCAAATAATTCAATTGCTATATTCACTGTTCGTTATTTGCGTTCGGCATATTATATAGGGCTTTTGACGGGACTTATAAATATGTTCACTATATCCGTTTATTCGCTATATACGCTCGATCCTTATAAATTTGTTCGCTATATCGCTATATGTCATGGGTTCACATTTCTAACGTTGTTTTCATTTGACAAATGCAAATCAGATCAAACGTGTTCAAAGAATGTTTTAAAATCGATGGTTTTCTGGCTTATTTTTTGGTGGATGAAAACCATTGTATGAGGATGGCACTACTAGGAAATCTATCTTTAATTTGATTTCTCCAGGTGTGACTTTACATCCGGTGAAAGACTCATAACTATTGTCCCACTAACTGGACCTTTACCTGTTTATGTAACTCAAATACCAAAATCGAGTGTCATGAGGTACGTTAAAGCGAAAGTTCTATCACCGATCTATCGGCAGTATCCGCCATCTTGGATTCTTGACATTTTGTGAAATGAAAACACGCTATATTAAACCCAATTTAAAATGTTTATAGTAATAAAACACATACACTGATAGAATATTCACTCAGTAACACATAACGTATCATAAAACTAACAAACAATATGCTGTAAGGTCGTAGCGAAGTTTTCCCCACTCACAGCGCCGATGAATGGCTTCAATTCTCCTTGTTTTTATTTTTCAACAAAAGTGCGCTTGTCTTTATCAAGTTGTGAATGTAAAGTCATCGAAGTATTAACTTCATTATCTTTCAATTTGACTGTATTTTAATCTTATACTAATAGTTGATATGTGTAAACGAGAATATCCTCTTGAATTTTCCACAAAAAATACCCTGATAGAACCCTAGTTTTAAGTATATACTGATGAAATAAAGAAAGTGTAAGATGTGATTATGGAATACTTTGGGCACAGTGAGGATGTCAGTGGCGAGGTCCCACTCCGAGTAACTTATTTCCCAAAAATTGGATGAGAGCGGTCCCACAGAATGGTCCAATACAATCTTTAACATCATCAGCGATCTCAATGTTAAATCATGCAAACCAGAAACGTGAACAAACAGAGAGGGATAGAATTGAACAATAAGAATAAGTATATAAATGGCAAAATAATAGTATAATGTTGAACTAAAAGTCATGAAAAGACTAACAATTTCACACAGTATTGTTAATCACCGCTATAGTACATTAGATTAAAAAATAACAATTTAAACCTTATCTAAACTACCCAAGCGGAATCCCATAGTTTCGTAGCACCATTGTTTAAATAAATATTCACAATTGTCAGTTTCATCTTCTTCATTCTTCTTAAAATCGTAAATAAGAAAATAATGTTATACGGAAAGTATGTTTACAAATATAATTAGATAAAACTAATAGGAATGTTTGTTTTGGTATTGTTAATATCCTATTTGGAAATAAACATAAAGATTTTCGCGTCTATTTTGTTTTTTCTAAAGACGTTCAGACACTAGACTCGACTGAAATATACTTATATATATATCACTTTGGAAATATCCATCACATTCATTCTGTAGAAAACACAATCCATTGCATGAAAAACTGTGGGGACAGGAAAATAAATATGGTTCATACCAAGTTACATTGAATTATGATTTGTACAAATTGGAATTAAAACAAATGCTAAATGTAATGGTTTAATCGTTAGCATAGGTAGAACGCTTATTACTATTTTTATGCGCCCTAATCGGAGATTCCGAGGGTATATTGTTTTTCACCTGTCCGTCTGTCCGTCTGTCTGTCTGTCTGTCCGTCTGTCTGTGTGTTTGTCCACAAAAACTTTAACCTTGGCCATAACTTTGGATTGCTCAGAGCTAGTGGTTTCATACTTGGCATGTGCATGCCTTGTGATGAGACCTTTCAGATGAGGTCATCATATTTAACCTTGTGACCTTGACCTTGCCGCAGTGGACAATATTCAGAAAACTTTAACTTTGGCCGTAACTTTGGTATATCCGGGGGCATCCGTGTTTAACAAACACATCTTGTTATTGATGTATATTGTATAATGAACAGAGGAAAACACTGATGTCCTCATTGTAGCGCGTTGTAGTACCAGCATTTATGCAAATTTCTCTGTTCCTTTTTACCTTTTGCCTTTCACACTTTTTGTTCCGCTCATAACTCAGACACTAATTGTTCAAATGTTACAAAACTTGAAACATATGATCACTATGATGTGTATATCTGCCCTTTGTGTGTTTCATATGATCATTTGCATAATTTATGCAAATTTTCTCTGTTCCTTTTTACTTTGCCTTTCACACTGTTTGTTCCGCTCATAACTCAGACACTAATTGTTCAAATGTTATAATACTTGAAACATATGATCACTATGATGTGTATATCTGCCCTTTGTGTTTTTCATACCCTCATTTGCATAATTTATGCTAATTTTCTCAGTATTTCCACTTCGTCTTTCACACGCTTTGTTCCACTCATAACTCAAACATTATTTCTTCAATTGTTTCGAAACTTAGTACATATAATCACTATGATGTGTACATCTGCCTCTTGTATGTTGCATACCCTCATTTGCATAATTTAAGCAAATTTTCTGGAATTTTCAACTTTTACTTCTAAAGCACTCTTACAAGTGTATAGATGAATACATACTTACTATGAAAACACACATATTCTGCTTCCATAGTACTGCTGTGGTTTGTTTGTACAGAAGATTAAACATTGATGTCTCTCTGCTATTTTGAAACTTTTCTTCTTTGACCAATGTTAAAAGCGGGGGTATATGAGTGAGCTGTGCTCGCTAATTCTCTTGTTTGAATAAGTTGTTCCCAATCCTTTTCCTTGACAATAGAATGTGTTTAAAGCATCCCATATTTGATTTAAATCCATTTATTTAATTACTGTATGTAATAAGTCTCTATCTTCAGTAATTTTCAAGCAAATATTGTTCAAAGAAAAAATCGTCTTAAAATGTCGAAATCAGATATCACTTGATCCCTGCATTATGTGTTTCATTCTTAGAAAAAAAACAATTAATAAAGTAAAGATAAAGTGTAACATAAGAGATGTTGTGCTATGATTGCCCCATAAATTTATGTTATAATTATTTATATTTTCTCCATAGTTAAGAAATTATTTAATGCTGAATATTCAAGAAAATACAAAAACATTCATGTTTTTGTACCACTTGACGGCTGTCTAACGTTAACGTTTTGATAATGTGTTTCTCCCCAAAAGATATTATATTTGGATGTGTCAATTATAAGTCAATTGCTTATAATTGAAAAAAGGCAATTTTCAATGACTTTTCATGAATAACGTATAGTCCGTATGCAATTGATTTATCACATATATTATGTACTATCAATCATGTTGGTTTCTTTAAAGTTTTAAGAAAAATAATTATCAAAAGAAAATATCCCTCGAAAATTCTCCAACAAATGAATTTTCATATTTCTTCTCAAATATTCAAATTGTGCCCTCATTATCGACGTTTATGTGATATAGATCCTAAAAAAGAAATGTTAAATGTCAATTGGTAAAAAATCTAATTATCTTTCAACCATGAACTACCCTAACCTTTACCTTTACCCACTTGTCAGAGTGTTTATGAGCATTTAAAGGGGCTGTAGCAAATTTTCCATTTATAATGATAGCTCGTGTGATTTAAATTTACTTTAGACGGTATAACATCTTATTACATCTTATAACACAAACCAATTATCCGTAATGGTAATAACGGTGTTGTGTATAAAGCAAAAATTGCATGGCGGCCATTTTATTGTGAACACATTTTATTATTTCGAATTACAAAAACGATTCCCATGGCTATACTGAACCATGTACACTAATTTTGAACTTGATTTTCAGAAGAGAGAAGGATGTTTTACTATTGGTGAAATTATTTTTCAAATACATTTCATCGACTTATTGAGGCGAAACAACGTTTAACATTATCTATATTGACGAGGAGATAATTGATTTTAAGTTTAATTTTAATTCTTTTCCGTAAATTAAAAACTAGCAAACATTGGACGTCGAAAAAAACAAACATTTATCCCTCTCAATGAGGTTGTATACCTACGTCAGCGAGTTTATGAGAGGGTTAAGTATATACCTTAAGTATTTGTAATGAATTGTTAATGTTTTGAACTCATTGCAAGCTATTCATATTTCTCTATCTGTTTTAATTTTTATTAAATATTCACTCACTACTTATAGGATTTTTATTGTTGTGGAAATATATCTTAAATTTGGGTTTTAAAATAAAATGCTGTTAAACGACAATAACCAATGTTTAAAAGTCAGATTTTGTTCTTCTCTCTTAATCATGTTGTTAACGTAGAAATCATCGGGTTTATGATAGAGATAATTAGGCTATTTTCTTCTAAATGATTTTTCTTTGAATTATTGACACTGTAAACTATATTGTGAAGAAGCGAATAAGATATTCACTTTGTTTAGCAGTTATTGTTGTACAGAGATATTTTAAATTTTGGTGAAATAAAAAGTAATTAAACTACCAGCCTGGATATATTGACAAACAAAAGGAATACATCAAATTCCCCAAATCATGTGATTATTTGTATGTCAAAGAGTTGTGTGACCATTCATAGATGTTTAAGGTTTCTAAACATATTTTGTAGATGTTAAAATTGATTTTTAAGCTCCCAATAGAAATCCTCTGTTTCTATGTTAGAAATTTCAAATGAGAATTCAGTTTGTAGATAAGATTGATGTGAAGGGATGCTTCCCTTTTTTTATTGTTATGTTCTCACAACAAAGCCACAAACACCCAGCCTGAAAGTATTTATGCCATATGGTCCACGAATGTGTGAAGCACTTTGCAATACCTGAGATGGATGTTTTTATTTTATTTTTGATGACACAAAAGTGGAAATGGAAGTGGTTATGTTGAGATGGTGAAGTCACTAAATACACTTGATATAGAACGTAGAGATCAGAGCGGGAAAACTGCTCTCCTGATGGCATTAAGGGGAGAAGACCGTTTAACTCTTTTAAAGCTATTGGTGCAAAGGGGGGCTGATTTTGAAGCAACTGACATTAATGACAAGAACATTTTACATTTGGCTTGTAGTAGTGGTAATATTAGGATGGTTCAGTATGTCTTGCTGTTTGTTGTAAGGTCTGTTAATAAAGCAGTAGTAAGACTACACCACGAATACAATGCAGATCTAACAATATCAGATGATTCTGGTATGAATCTGTTCCACGTAGCTTGCATTGATAATAATTATGATATGGTTAAATATTTGGTAACTTTAGAAGAACTGAATGGGTTTTACTTGATAAAAGACAAATGTGGGTTCACTCCTTTCCGGTATGCATTGTTGGATTGTTATCTTGACATTGTGTCATTTCTAACATATCAACTAAATCACTGAAGAAGTTCTATGAAGTGTTAGAGATTACAAATAATGCTGCTGCTACTACGACTACTATCACCTATATAGTTTTGTTGTAGATTATATGGGTTTACTGCCAATGATATATCGAGAAATTATGTTTGTGTAATTTGTAAAGTCTGAACAATGTATGTGCGGTTATGCAATTTTCATGATCAATTTGAACCAGGAGGCTTAAAAATCGTTAATTTTGTTTTTTGACAATTGGTTTTTGCATGTGTTGTTTATATACACATGTCACAAGTGTCTTATTGTTTTAAGTAAAATCGGCTGATGTTGTTAAAATCCAGTGCCTATCAGTCAAAGGATAATGTGCTTTGTCATCAGTAACTCTCTCAATATTGTCTTATACGAGGACCTTGTCAACAAAGCAGATATTGTTGGAATTACTTATTTCTAAATCGTACGAATCTTGTCTTTTTTAATACTTGTTTAATCTAAAAAGGAAACTTCAACATCGAGATATATCAAATATATCAAAGTAAACCTGGCTACGAAAGTGTTGTTTTTAAGAACTGAAATCTAAATATTATTGACTTTTTCTCTCCATGAGACTTAATGTTTGCTTGAGTTATATTGCTTTTATGTATGCATGTTTGGGTACTCAAGTTTGGACTGAAGAGGTAAATCTCAGCATAATTATAAGATAATCAAACTTTCCATTTCACTGTCTTATACCTAAAGCTATCAATCGTTAAAAAGTAGAGGATATCTGATATATATTTTGTCCAGTACCAAATTATATGAAATTTACAAAGTGGAGAAGTCATGAGTGTTAATATGCAATTTCTATTACACTTAATGAGGTATACATGTACATTTCGACATCGATGAATTTAATATTTGCTAGATTTAACAAATTATTAGATTCGTAAATGATGTTTATTTTATGCATGGAGCATCCAAAATCGCCTGACGTTATCTGATGACGTCATCATATCGACATCATATGATTGAATTGATATGAGTGGAATAACACTTAGTGAAAATGCGGATTTTATTTAAATTAATAATGATATAGCTCACAATGCATCATTGAAAATATAATAAATATGAACATTATGAATCATACTGTTACTTGATATAGAAATAAAATGTACATTCTTGATGGAATAAATCTCTTGGACTTTTCTGATGCTGTTTTCAGATCATAACTTGTTCAAAGAAAGTTTCAAATTGCATCATATTGTGTGTTTTACCTTATGTGATGGAAGACACCCATTTTACCAGTTTACAACTTAAAGGGGCAGTCGCACATTTTTTCGCTGAAATATGTCGATGAAATGTATTTGGAAAATACTGTCACCAATAGTAAAACACCCTTCTCTCTTTCAGAAAATCAAGTTAGAAATGAGTGTAAATTAACATCTCCAGGTTGAAGACCAATAGCTGTTGACCAACTAAACTTAAGCTTTGACCTGTTAATGTTCTCCTTATTACATTCCATCACATCACTGATATTTTTCGAGCATGCATGACAGCAGAAGGAAGGCTTTTTCACTAGATGTACAGTAAAGCATAGCTAAGTATTAACTTAAGGAGATAAGTGTTTGCGGGAGACTGCAAAAGCAGAGCAGCCCCCAAATTCAGAGTTTCGCCTTTCCATGTTCAGCCTTCTCCAAAGCCACAATAAAACGGGCAAATTTCTCTTCATTGTGTATAATAATCATGTAATGATTCAAAGTGTTAACGGTAAATGCAAGTCATATTCACACATGCATGATTTTTGTAGTGATTTCAGAACTCATGACCTTGACTTTTGACCTTGAATGTGAACATGTAAAATAATTCACGAGGTGTATAAGAAAATGGCTATGTATATGAGGTCATAATACCTTTTTGGAAAAAAGTTATTAGTGATTTCAGAACGTGTGACCTTGACCAAATATCGTGACCTTGACCTTTGACTAAGTCGGGGCTGCTAATAACCAAGTGTCATGAGGTTTGGCAAACCACCAATTTTCTAAACGTAGAACCCTGTCAACCAACCGTGTACAAACAGTGTTAACATTAAAGGCCTGATGAGCTAAATTTACTACAATATCTGTACACAACTCTAAACAATTAACAAAATGACACACGCAGTGGAGTTGTTAAGTCATCCTTGTACTGAAACAAGGTGAAAGGTTAAGAACAATATTCCGTTTGTTTCCTTATACTCTTTGATAAATTAAACTTATACTTCGGTTCGATAGGACCCTGACTGGTGGCTTTATTTTTTTTATTTTTTTTATTTCCATTTTTTCGGTACATTTCCATTCACTTAAGAACAGTATTGACATAGATTACATGCGCATATAAGTACACATACATGTGTCATACAGTTGTCACATTCTGATTATTATACATGATTTTTAAAAAGCATATGGAGAGATGACAAAAAGGTGTGAAAGCTTGGATATTTACAGTTGGAGAATGCAATGAATTTGATTGTTTGATAATATTTTAAAAGTTCATGTTGTATAGGTTTGAAATTTGGTTTCTTCTTCTTGATACTACATCTATAAAGCATCAATTTTGTTATTAGCATTATTGCGTTTAAAGGGTTATTATTAATTCCCTTAAATCCAAACAGTATATTTTCTTCAATAGAATCAATATTTCCTTCAGTGTAATTTGCAAGCCATTCTGTTAATTGTCTCCATATGATTTTAGTATATTGACAAGCATAAAGAACATGCGAGATGGTTTCATGTGAATCATTACATAATGAGCACGCAGAGGATTCTACGTATCCCATCTTACATAATAATGATTAGTACTGAGAATATTGTGTATGATCTTAAACTGAGACCAACTTAGTTCACTACTCTGTGTACATCTTTTCGCCATAATATTGATATTAGTCCACTCTGTGTCAGTGTATTCATTTTGTAAGTGATCTTCCCATTTCGAGAGATTTTTTTATTTTTTTTTATTTTTATGAATTTTTCGATTCAATAAAGTCATGTTAATTTGAGAGCTTTGTTTGTTGGTTATTATTGATATGTTAAAAGGAAGAATAGGTCTAAAAAAGGTTTTAACACAGGTGTTATGGTTGCGAAGAAAAGAAGACACTGACTTTTTGACTCCTTCATAGGTCAAGAAGTCTGTTTTTATATTATATCTTTTCACAAAATCAGTATAATCATATATTTTTCCATCATCATCTATCATATCTCTGAAATATGATACACCCTGTTTGTACCATTGTTGAATACAAATAGCATCATTCCCAATTTTTATGTCATTGTTGTACCAGATAGATTTTGACATAATTTCTTCATCACTTCTAATATCATTCTTGTCACAACAACCCAAATATAATGACCATAGGGAGAGAACCTCTTTCCAGAACTTATTAGAAACATTTGGAGTAATCTTCTTTACAGCAATAACTGTTTTTACATCAGGAACACTGATGCCTCCAAATTTAGGTGGCTGTTGCATTACACTTCTTTGTATTTTGTCAGGTTTACCCTTCCAAATAAATTTAAAGCATTTCTTTTGAAAGTCCTCGACAATTATTTTGGGGGGACTGGGTATACTATTAAACAAGTGATTCAGTTTTGGTAATACTAGTGATTTTAATACAACATTTCTCCCTAGGGGTGTTAAAGATCTTATTGCCCATGTTGCCATTTCCTTTTCAATTTTCTCAAACTTTTTGGTATAATTCAATTGTATCATATTGTCTAGGTCAACATCAAATTTAATGCCCAGGAGTTTAAATTGAGTTTGTGACCAGTCCATTTTCCCCTCTTTACAAAGCTTGTAACTAAACTCACGGGCAAAAGAAATGTCCCCATACAAAATACAAGATATTTCAATCATCGGGCGATAAATGCGGCTGAAACAGCATTACACCATGTCTTCAGAACCAAACATTATCTATTCATAAACCTGAGAAACACAAGTTTTAAGAAATGGTCGTTTTGGAATCTCCTTAACTAGACGAGATAGAAGCCTCAAAAAGCCAGTTTTGGCTTGTTTTGAGACGTCCTACAGTAAAGACGCGTCAACAAATTTAAATCAAAGAAGGTTATTTATGTCGAGGATATCTTAAGTTAATTAAATTTCTACTTTTTCAATGTTTTAAACTTAAATACTAAATATTGTGGGCCAAAAACATCTTTAAAAAACGATTTTAGCACCCCATGTCAATTTGAACAGATGTAAAAATAAAAATTGCATACTCTGATGTATGAAATTGTGAATATTTCTTAAGAAAACATGTGGCTACCAAATACATACAAAATCTATTTTCTCCGACATCAATATTTCATTTTATACTGTTTTCAAAATGTGGTGACGTTTCTTTTGCCCGTGAGTATAGTTCTCTTTTTTGAGCCTATCCAAATCAGTTTTGTCTTTTCTGCACTGGTGGCTTTATAGTTAGATGTCCCATCAACTAGTTAGATGTCCCATCAACATTGAAGAAAATGACAGTAGAGATGATGAAAAGAAAATATCAGAACAATTCAAATAAGCAAGTAAGAAATGAGAAAACATATACGAAATAACATACATACTAAAACAAAATCTGGATAATTTCGAAAAAAATCCAAACAAATATGAATAGTTTAAATGTTTTTTTTAAATGTTTCTTATAAACTAACTTTTACAACAATTGCAAATAAACGAAAATCTCACAACAAATAAAGATCATACAAGTTTTATATCAGAACGATATAAAGGTGAAAATACATGCATGATTTAAGACGTCATTGACTATGCCCAATGTGTGGAGTTCCCTAGTTTATTACTATTAAGAGATGTCGAAAAAGCATTCGATTCAGTTCATTGATTTTTTATTTTAAAAAACGTAACTTATTTTGGTTTTGGTCCATCTGTCAGACGATTGATTGTATCATTTGAAACACACATTCAATCCAGTCTTATTAACTTTGTTTAACTTGCAAAAGGATCCCTGTAAGGTGACCCATTATCTCCTGATATGTCCATAACCTGTGCCGAAGTAATATAATGCTACACATTAATAACAATATGAACATAATAAAAGATAAGAAACATTGAGTTTCTCTTATCACAATTTGCTGATGACACATATCTTGTTCTTGACAGAACTGAAAAGAATATATCTTCAACAAAATCTCAAAACATTAAATAAATTCCCCCCATTTCTTGTCTTACAAAATAAAAACAAGTCTTTTGGAGGGATGCGAAAATGGTTACAAAATTGACCATGTAAATGATATTTTATCACAATCAATTCGGTGCAATGCAAATATTACATGTGTATGTTATGAAAATTACAATTAACACAGATTAATACACATAATAATATTTATAAACGATAACTTGGATGAACAAATATATTTTCCAAATTTCAAAACATTTATTAATTCTCACACATTTAAAACAAACAAAATAATATCATCCTTCATAGATATTGCAGGCTTTTCTATAAGAACTTTCAAAGCTCAAACATTGATAACACATATAGATAAAGACAAGTTAAACAAAACAATTACTTTTGAACAATGTTATATTCTAAATTAAAATGAATGGCCAAAGCAAATTACCTTCTGTAAAGTATCTTCAGGAACTATATATAGTACATTGCCCGTTAGCAAATAACCTCTAGGATAGACTTAAACACGGAAAAAGCAAAAAATATATTCAAACCTTTAAAAACAATATGCATATTTGTCTCACATATCATGAAAGAAGAAATATGATTCGAAACCTTATTTCTTAGATCTTTAATGCAACTTGATATAGCAAAACTCATTTGCAATTTTTCTGTATGCCATATATATGTTTAAAGACGTTGGTGAATGTATGACAATGTCAGGTTCAAATGAACTTTACCTCCAAGTGAAATCGAATCCTCGAAAGTGTATTTGTTACTGTTTCGTATCTAAACATTCAAGATATAATTTAGATACACCTTAACTCATACCGTGAACTCTTCTATATCTTTGTTGAATACCTTCAGAAATTTGGGGGACGACATAACCTGTGGGAAATTAAGAAGGAATATGGAATGTCTATGAAGCATGTCTATAATGCAAATGACCTTCGTAAGTCCCCTTCCGCAGGTATTCCACAAGTCCTCCGTCCAATCATTATGTGATCAAAGGCTTTCTGTAGCTTTTAAACTTAATGTGGAAATGAAGGGAACCATCATGGAAAACCGGTGGAAGACTTTGTTGCATTAGGAATGACGGTAACATGATTGTCAACTCTTGCCAGTCTCCATTCATTATATGAGCCAGTAATAGAGACTTGCAAGAGTTATACCTTGCGAAGTGAAGTTGCATTATTGCAGACATTGAAGAATGTCAAGTATGGATTGACTACAGTCCATGCAGAAGATGGACGTTCTTGTCATTGCGAGGCACAGTGATGCCGCATGCATCTGTCAACCACGCCTGAGTGTTTCCACCGCAGATTCCATTATACAGATAAAGATATCATAAGCTTCATTACATTGATCAATACGTTTAAATGATGAGGGTTTGCAGTGTCTGTTACATATGGTCCTGCATAACATATTTAGATGGTTCTTGTCCTCATCTCAGGTACTTCTCATCAGATGCGTGATTGTCCCCACAATATGCCTGGTTAAACAGTTTCGGTTTTCTCCGGGAATTGACTTCCTTCAGATGAACCCATCATTTTGTTGAAAGAATTTTGACCTGCTTAGCAATTTTTCAGTAGCATATGAGTCACTGCTACGTTATAGAGGGTTTCCTCATCATGATGATCATTTGTCTTAAGTGTCCTGGACCAGCCAAAAGCTTCTTTGTTGTTGCCAGTAAGTTGACACAATCTTCAAATGTCTCTCATATGCTCCGGCCTAGGTTCGTTACTCAAAAGTTCCTTCAGTGTAGGGTATGACTCCCAGGAATCCAAATCTTCCCTACTCATGGTAGGCATGGATGCGACAAGGCGGGCAGCTTCTTCCACTGCTCTTTTCATCATAAACTTTCCCTCTTCTATTTCCTTTGGATGTTCTACATCAGCGAGTTTCGGGTTTTCACTTTTATCAAGGTGACAATATCCTACCTGTTCATAAGCATTTACTTTGTTATAAAAAGATGCCTCTGTGACAAGCTGTTGATACAGCCAATGCTGACGATAGTTGCCTTATCCTGGGTGTGTGGGTTCGAATCCCACAAGGGACTCGGCCCGAAAAAGTAGAAGAATTATTGCTATTGAAGGTAGTGTTAACCTAAATGTAATGATGTTATACTAAATCATAGTATGAATTTTTATCTTTTTTTTTAAATACTGGGTTACTCATATATAACAATTTTGATGATGTTTTGATATGCCTGGATTTAAGTTTTCAGTACAAACATGAATGAACAAACATACACAAAGCTATACAAGACGATGAATCTTGATTGGATGAATGGACACAGTTGCTTTTCACTGGGGAAAAAGACACATCAATTTATGTGTTTATGATGTAAGATATAACCAGTTAATTCATTGATTCTAGAAATGACATTATTTCAGTACAACCTCTCTGCTTTGCCAACTGGTAAGGAGTGTGGCCCGTTCTGTCTTCTTTCAAGTCAAACCCCTTAAGTTCATCCAACATAAACAGATATTTAAACATATCTAGGAATCCAGTTTGGCAGGCTAAGTGCAGTAAATTAAAACCAAAATCATCTGATTGTGTGAAATTTGCATCGTGGTCTTGGAATAGTTTTACTACTGCCATCTCATCAAATTCAACGGCAATCATCAGGGGAGTTTTTCTGTACTCTCCTTTAGAATCTATATCAACTGAATTTAGTGACAAGGCATATTTAACCATCTTAACATTAGCACTGAAACAGGACAAATGGAGTATGTTATTGTTATAGTTATCAATTCTTTTAACATCAGCCCCGTTTCGCATTAACAGCTTAACAGTAGGCAGATAACCGTGT
Organism: Gibbula magus; assembly: GCA_936450465.1. Taxonomy (NCBI): domain Eukaryota; kingdom Metazoa; phylum Mollusca; class Gastropoda; order Trochida; family Trochidae; genus Gibbula; species Gibbula magus. The sequence continues at coordinate 72,581,554 of OW388299.1, read as the reverse complement.
TCTACAGCAACCAGAAGAGGCGTTTTCCCGGCCTGACCTTTACATTCTATATCAAATATCTTTAGTGACAAGACATACTGCACCAACTTAACATTACCAGTTGTGCAGGCAAGATGTAGCATGTTATAATTATCGTTGTTTATTGCTTTAACATTAGCCCCTTTTTGTTTCAACAACTTCACGATAGGTAAATAACCTGCTTTTACAGCAAGGAGAAGAGGAGTAGCCCCAAGGTGCCCTTTTCCTTCAATATCTATTTTAGGAATATCCAACAATTTCTTAACAATATTCGTACTACCAACATCGCATGCCATATGTAACACAGTCCAGAGATCAGTATTAACAGCTGAAAGATCACATTTCTGCTGGACTAGAAAATCAAAAATGTTCTCTCTTTCATTTTCAACTGCTTCCATTACAGCTGTGCGCTCACCTTCCCCCCGACAGTTGACGTCCACTATCCCCCGGGACAGGAGTCTCTTCACCTTGGAGAGATACCCTTCGCCACAGGCTTCATGAAAACTTTTCACAACAAGGGAAAGGCACATACTTGTTTTCTGGAGATCCTTCTTCTCATCTGTTGATTAAAAAGGTTCATGATTATATAGGTTTATTATCATTTCAAACTATAATATGACCAAAGTAATATTTGAAAGGTTTTTCTCATTCATTATTGTTTCTTTATTCCTCTATTATAACGTTCTGTGAAATATAAAATGTGTTTATAAAAGTCTCATATCACATATACAAAGAGTTGGTACATGTAAATGAAATATAAATCTACAAGCCACAACAAATCTATAAGGGATAACATACAGCCATCTATGTGGGCAGAACAGTACAAGTTAATGAGATTTGCAAACAATAGATAGACAAAAAGAAAATATGTTCGTTTACCTTTAAGCATTGATTGGTTATCGACATCACAGAGATTCGAACCCAGGTCACTTGAGGGACTGCAGGTACCGTTTACACCACTCCTATTTAAGAAAAGTTGACAGGACAGTTTTATCTCATCAAAGACAAAGTCAGAACATCCTTCTCGGGTATTGCAACGTGCTTCACACATTCGTGGACCATATGGCGTGAGGACTTTCAGGCTGGAAGTTTGCAAGCTTTGAATTTTTACAAACATGAGAATTAAATAGGAAAGCATCCTTTCACATCAACCTCATCTACAAACTGAAATTCCACTTATTGAGACACGATGTTCCTACATAGAGAAACTTCAACATTTCTTGTTTTAGAAAGGATCTATTAACGTTCACAAAAAACTATTTTGACACAGATAATCCCAAGTTGTGAGAGATGTATGAAGGTCTTTAGGTTGTGAATATTGCCAGGCTAGTGGTTTATAAACTTTTTATTTAAACAAAAAAAGAATTCAAATTCAAATTGTCTTTTTGAAACAATAGCTGCCAAACAATGTGATTATCTGATCTTAATTGTTCACCATATATAAATCATCAAATCATTAAGAACAAAACTTTCTCAACAAGATTCTCGCTAATCGATCAATCGTACGTTAACAGTATGATTAACAGAGGTGGACTTTTTAAAACACCAACACAATTATAAAGAAAGTATAAATATTTTACAGCGAATTCACGTGATCAAACATAAACTACAAATACCTTGAGGAGAACACACATACTTACCCTTCTAATTAACTACTTGACTTGTGGGTTTACGACGTGATTAAGTGAGGTGAATTGTTTCCTTTTGTATATGAATACTTTAAGACTAGATTTGTATTTGACTAAAATAAGAACCAAAATTTTATTTTCTTAAAGCACAAGCTGACATTTGAACTGAATACTTAATAACGTGTTTTAACATATAGGCACACATTAATAATAATAATAATAATAATAATAATAATAATAATAATAATAATAATAATAATAATAATAATAATAATAATAATAATAATAATAATAATAATTATAATAAAAATAATAATAATAATAATAATAATAATAATAATAATAATAATAATAATAATAATAATAATAATAATAATAATAATAATAATAATAATAATAATAATAATAATAATAATAATTATAATTATAATAATAATAAAATAAACCTGGTTGTTTGCTCAATTTGTATTTAAAGAACCAAATTTAAATTTATGTTTTATACGAAAGCTGACCGTTGAACTGAATATTTATAATAATAATAATAATAATAATAATAATAATAATAATAATAATAGTGATTATAATAATTATAATAATAATAAAATAGACCTGATTGTTTGCTAAATTTGTATTTAAAGAACCAAATTTAAATTTATGTTTTAGTAAAACGAAAGCTGACCGTTGAAGTGAATATTTGTAATAATAATAATAATAATAATAATGATTATAATAATTATTTAAATACCTATCTGTTGACTAGACCTACTTTGCCTTACCTCCTATAGGTAATGCTATTTCAACCTTAACACAGACGAACTTGAAGAGTGGAGAAGGGGTGCGTAAAATCCCTTATCCAAGGTCCGGTAAGTCTAGGTGGTCTTGTGACGTCACTACCTGTTCAGATCAGTCTCATATCAGTTGCAGAGCAAGACAGACGTGTTTGTTTTGTTCTGAGACTGGGTATTTTTAGCGACTTTGTTGCTAACTTGCTAGCATCTCTTACTCATTTAAGGGATATTTTCAACTGCTATATCTACAATTCGTCGTTAGCAGATTGTTTAACAATCTGTTTTAGCAGGTGTTGGGGTACAAAGGGCCTTGTTGACATGTGCTAGCTGTGTGCTGCCTGACGAGGTGGCTGCTTGCTTTGCACGTGCAGCTCGTGTCTTTTGTGTTTCTCTCACCTGTCTTCATTGACTGCTCGGTTCGCACGCCTTGTAAAGCATACCCTCCGCCAGTCCCTTTGATCACTTAAGCCTACGCATTTGTGAGCTTTTCTTCGACTGTTGGTTGTTGAATCGCTTCGTCATACGCCTGTGACTTGCTTCGCTTGTCATTCGCGTTCGCCAGTCATACGCCTTCGGTTCGTATCAACTGCCTACGCGTTTCGCCAGTCACTCGCCTCGCCTATCACTATGCGGCGGACCCCTTTGCCAGTCATTCGCCTTAGGCTTGATTCTACTTGACTTGCATCTACTCGCCAGTGTCTCGCTTACGCCAGTCACTTGCTTCGCCAGTCTATCGCCTTAGGTTGAAATCAACTTGACTCGCTTCGTCTCGCCAGTGATTCGCCTCGCCAGGTACTGCGTCGCCTACCATTTGCCTTTGGCTCGATTCTACTTGACTCGCATCTACCCGCCAGTGTCTCGCTTACGCCAGTCACTCGCTTCGCCAGTCCATCGCCTTAGGTTGAATCAACTTGACTCGCTACGCGGCGGACCCGCTTCGCCAGTCATTCGCCTCGCCAGGTACTGGCTTGGCCTACCATTCGCCTTTGGCTCGATTCTGCTTGACTCGCATCTACCCGCCAGTGTCTCGCTTACGCCAGTCACTCGCTTCGCCAGTCTATCGCCTTAGGTTGAATCAACTTGACTCGCTTCGTCCGCCGTTGATTCGCTTCGCCAGTCACTCGCTTCGCCAGTCTTTCGCCTTAGGCCTCGCGTTAGTGATTCGCGTTAGTCTTATGGAGGGATGCGAAAATGGTTACAAAATTGACCATGTAAATGATATTTTATCACAATCAATTCGGTGCAATGCAAATATTACATGTGTATGTTATGAACATTACAATTAACACAGATTAATACACATAATAATATTTATAAACGATAACTTGGATGAACAAATATATTTTCCAAATTTCAAAACATTTATTCATTCTCAGACATTTAAAACAAACAAAATAATATCATCCTTCATAGATATTGCAGGCTTTTCTATAAGAACTTTCAAAGCTCAAACATTGAGAACACATATAGATAAAGACAAGTTAAACAAAACAATTACTTTTGAACAATGTTATATTCTAAATTAAAATGAATGGCCAAAGCAAATTACCTTCTGTAAAGTATCTTCAGGAACTATATATAGTACATTGCCCGTTAGCAAATAACCTCTAGGATAGACTTAAACACGGAAAAAGCAAAAAATATATTCAAACCTTTAAAAACAATATGCATATTTGTCTCACATATCATGAAAGAAGAAATATGATTCGAAACCTTATTTCTTAGATCTTTAATGCAACTTGATATAGCAAAACTCATTTGCAATTTTTCTGTATGCCATATATATGTTTAAAGACGTTGGTGAATGTATGACAATGTCAGGTTCAAATGAACTTTACCTCCAAGTGAAATCGAATCCTCGAAAGTGTATTTGTTACTGTTTCGTATCTAAACATTCAAGATATAATTTAGATAAACCTTTACTCATACTGTGAACTCTTCTATGTCTTTGTTGAATACCTTCAGAAATTTGGGGAGCACCCTCGGCAAAAGGCAAAAGAAGGAATATGGAATAAGCATGTATATAATGCAAATGACCTTCGTCACCTTTCGCGGTATTCCACAAGTCCTCCGTCCAATCATGTGATTAAGGCATTCTGTAGCTTTCCAGTCTCCATTCATTATATGAGCCAGTAATGGAAACTTGCAAGAGTTATTTAAGAGTTCATTATTGCAGACATGGAAGATGGTAAAGTATGGATTGACTACAGTCCATGCAGAAGATGGACGTTCTTGTCATTGCGAGGCACAGTGATGCCGCATGCATCTGTCAACCACGCCTGAGTGTTTCCACTGCAGATTCCATCATCCAGAATAAAGATATCATAAGCTTCATCACATTGATCAACACGTTTAAATGATGAGGGTTTGCAGTGTCTGTTACAGATGGTCCTGCATAAAGTATTTAGATGGTTCTTGTCCTCATCTCAGGTACTGCTCATCAGATGTTTGATTGTACCCACAATATTCCTGGTTAAACAGTTTCGGTTTTCTCTGGGATAGACTCCTTTCAGATGAACCCATCATTCTGTTGAAAGAATTTTGGCCTGCTTAGCAATTTTTCAGTCGCATATGAGTCACTGCAACATTAGAGAGGGTTTCCTCATCATGATTATCATTTGTCTTAAGTTTTCTAGACCAGCCAACAGCTTCTTTGTTGTTGCCAGTAAGTTGACACAATCTTCAAATGTCTCTCATATCCTCTGTCCTAGGTTGGTTACTCAGAAGTTCCTTCAGTGTTGGGTATTACTCCAAGGAATCCACATTTTCCCGACTCATGGTAGGAAGGAATGCAACAAGGCGGGCAGCTTCTTCCACTGCTCTTTTCGTCATAAACTTTCCCTCTTCTATTTCCTTTGGATCTTCTACATCAGCGAGTTTAGGGTTTTCACTTTTATCAAGGTGACAATATCCTACCTGTTCATAAGCATTTACTTTGTTATAAAGAGATGCCTCTGTGACAAGCTGTTGATACAGCCAATGCTGACGATAGTTGCCTTATCCTTAGTGTGTGGGTTCGAATCCCACAAGGGACTCGGCCCGAAAAAGTAGAAGAATTTGTACTATTGAAGTAGCCTAGTGTTAACCTAAATGTCATGATGTTATACTAAATCATAGTATGAATTTGTATCTTTTTCCATTTTTTTAAAAAATACTGGATTACTCATATGAAACAATTTTGATGATGTTTTGATATGCCTGGATTTCAGTTTTCAGTACAAACATGAATAAACAAACATACACAAAGCTATACAAGACGATGAATCTTGATTGGATGAATGGACACAGTTTCTTTTCACTGGTGAAAAAGACACATCAATTTATGTGTTTATGATGTGAGATACAACCAATTAATTCATTGATTCTAGAAATGACATTATTTCAGTACAACCTCTCTGCTTTGCCAACTGGTAAGGAGTGTGGCCCGTTCTGTCTACTTTCAAGTCAAACCCCTTAAGTTCATCCAACATAAAAAGATATTTAACCATATCTAGTGCTCCAGTTTGGCAGGCTAAGTGCAGTAAATTAAAACCAAAATCATCTGATTGTGTGAAATTTGCATTGTTGTCTTGGAATAGTTTTACTACTGCTATCTGACCAAAGTCAACGGCAACCATCAGGGGGGTTCTCCCGTACTGTCCTTTAGATTCTATATCAAGGGAATTTAGTGACAAGGCATATTTAACCATCTTAACATTATCACTGAAACAGGACAAAGGTAGCATGTTGTTGTATTCGTTGTCAGTTGTTTTAACATCGGCCCCGTTTCGCATTAACAGCTTAACAACAGGCAGATGACCTTGTTCTACAGCAACCAGAAGAGGTGTCCTGCCGACCTGACCTTTACATTCTATATCAAATATCTTTAGTGACAAGACATACTGCAACAACTTAACATTACCAGTTTTGCAGGAGAGATGTAGCATGTTATTATTATCGTTGTTAATTGCTGTTACATTAGCCCCTTTTTGTTTCAACAACTTCACGATAGGTAAATAACCTGCTTCTACAGCAACGAGAAGAGGAGTTGCGCCAAGGCGCCCTTTTCCTTCAATATCTACTTTAGGAATATCCAACAATTTCTTAACAATATTCGTACTGCCAACATCGCATGCCATATGTAACACAGTCCAGAGATCAGTATTAACAGCTGAAAGATTACATTTCTGCTGGACTAGAAAATCGAAAATGTTCTCTCTTTCATTTGCAACTGCTTCCATTACAGCTGTGCGCCGACCTTCCCCCCGACAGTTGACGTCCACTATCCCCCGGGACAGGAGTCTCTTCACCTTGGAGAGATACCCTTCGCCACAGGCTTCATGAAGACTTTTCACAACATCAGAAGGACAGAGCAGCCCTTTCTTGAGATCCACCTTCTCATCTGCAGAGTAAAAAGGTCCACAAATTAAGTTGTTTATTATTTACAAACTAAGATATTAGATTGATATGGCCAATTATTTGAAAGGTTTGTCTTATTTGTTGTTGATTCCTTGATCTCCTTTTGGTCAACGTCTGTGAAATATAATGTTTAACAATGATCATCAACTAGGAACCGGGACTGCAACACTGCAACCTTTTAAACATCAAACATTGCCAAATGAAATATTCTGTTAACGATTTATAAATAAGTTGATATGTTCTTAGATATACACTACAACTTTCGAACAGACACAGTTGTTTGCAGCCCAGATTTACAGGTTCGAGGTAATTGAAAAACAATATTTAGAAATTACATTACAGTACTAGGAAATGTCATTTTATAACAATTTTGAGAAAATACGTTGTTACCTTTAGGCATTGGTTGGTTGTTGGCATCACAGAGATTCGAACCCAAGTCACTTGAGGGACTGCAGGTACCGTTTACACCACTCATATTGAAGACAAGTTGACAGGACAGTTTTGTCTCATCAAAGACAAAATCAGAACATCCTTTTCGGGTATTGCAACGTGCTTCACACATTCTTGGCCCGTATGGCGTGAGGACTTTCAGGCTGGAAGTTTGCAAGCTTGCTTCTGTTACAAACATAGGAATAAAAAGGGAAAGCATCATTTTGCATCAATTTTATCTACAAACTGAAATTCCACTTATTGAGACACGATATTTCTAAAGTGAGTTCAAATATCAATACTAACTTGGAAAAACACAATTTGTTTTAGAAACCTAAAGAATCTTTTAACGTTCACTTATCCTCTTTGATATATAGATAATCACATGCTTGTGAAAATTGTATGAAATCCCTTTGTTTGTGAATATTTCCATGCTGGTCGTTCACTAACATTTTATTTTACAAAAGTAAGAATAAAAATTGAAAATATCCTTTTAAAACAATAGCTGTCTTAGAATGTGGTTATCTGATCTGAAATTTTCTCCATTGACTTTACAATAACAAGTATTCAATGCAAATTCATTCAGAAAAAATAACCCGCCTAATAGCATAATAAAAAAATATATCAATATTTTGGAGAGTTCACGGTATCAAACATTCAATATAATTACCTTGAGGAGAACGAACCTACTTAACCTTCTCATAATTTCTCTGACTAATAATAATAATTTTTTAAAAATCCAAAAAAATCTAGCCCTTTTGTCAATACTTGTTGGAAAAGGGTTGAAATTTCAACATCCAACTTCAATGTTCAAACTTAAAAAATGTTGCTTTTGCCACCTCAAACCCAAATTTTAAACACGTATATAACGAACTCCAAGGGACCAAATAATTCAATTGCTATATTCACTGTTCGTTATTTGCGTTCGGCATATTATATAGGGCTTTTGACGGGACTTATAAATATGTTCACTATATCCGTTTATTCGCTATATACGCTCGATCCTTATAAATTTGTTCGCTATATCGCTATATGTCATGGGTTCACATTTCTAACGTTGTTTTCATTTGACAAATGCAAATCAGATCAAAACGTGTTCAAAGAATGTTTTAAAATCGACGGCTTTCTGGCTTATTTTTTGGTGGATGAAAACCATTGTATGAGGATGGCACTACTAGGAAATCTATCTTTAATTTGATTTCTCCAGGTGTGACTTTACATCCGGTGAAAGACTCATAACTATTGTCCCACGAACTGGACCGTTACCTGTTTATGTAACTCAAATACCAAAATCGAGTGTCATGAGGTACGTTAAAGCGAAAGTTCTATCACCGATCTATCGGCAGTATCCGCCATCTTGGATTCTTGACATTTCGTGAAATGAAAACACGCTATATTAAACCCAATTTTAAATTTTTGTTGTAATAAAACACATACACTGATAGAATATTCACTCAGTAACCCATAACGTATCATAAAACAAACAAACAATATGCTGTAAGGTCGTAGCGAAGTTTTCCCCACTCACAGTGCCGATGAATGGCTTCAATTCTCCTTGTTTTTATTTTTCAACAAAAGTGTGCTTGTCTTTATCAAGTTCTGAATGTAAAGTCATGGAAGTATTAACTTCATTATCTTTCAATTTGACTGTATTTTAATCTTATACTAATAGTTGATATGTGTAAACGAGAATATCCTCTTGAATTTCGTTTCCACAAAAAATACCCTGATAGAACCCTACTTTTAAGTATACACTGATGAAATAAAGAAAGTGTAAGATGTGATTATGGAATACTTTGGGCACAGTGAGGATGTCAGTGGCGAGGTCCCACTCCGAGTAACTTATTTCCCAAAAATTGAATGAGAGCGGTCCCACAGAATGGTCCAATACAATCTTTAACATCACCAGCGATCTCAATGTTAAATCATGCAAACCAGAAATGTGAACAAACAGAGAGGGATAGAATTGAACAATAAGAATAAGTATATAAATGGCAAAATAATAGTATAATGTTGAACTAAAAGTCAGGAAAAGACTAACAATTTCACACAGTATTGTTAATCACCGCTATAGTACATTAGATTAAAAAATAACAATTTAAACCTTATCTAAACTACCCAAGCGGAATCCCATAGTTTCGTAGCACCATTGTTTAAATAAATATTCACAATTGTCAGTTTCATCTTCTTCATTCTTCTAAAAATCGTAAATAAGAAAATAATGTTATACTGAAAGTATGTTTACAAATATAATTAGATAAAACTAATGGGAATGTTTGTTTTGGTATTGTTAATATCCTATTTGGAAATAAACATAAAGATTTTCGCGTCTATTTTGTTTTTTCGAAAGACGTTCAGACACTAGACTCGACTGAAATATACTTATATATATATCACTTTGGAAATATCCATCACATTCATTCTGTAGAAAACACAATCCATTCCATGAAAAACTGTGGGGACAGGAAAATAAATATGGTTCATACCAAGTTACATTGAATTATGATTTGTACAAATTGGAATTAAAACAAATGCTAAATGTAATGGTTTAATCGTTAGCATAGGTAGAACGCTTATTACTATTTTTATGCGCCCTAATCGGAGATTCCGAGGGTATATTGTTTTTCACCTGTCCGTCTGTCCGTCTGTCCGTCTGTCTGTCTGTCTGCCCGTCTGTCTGTCTGTGTGTTTGTCCACAAAAACTTTAACCTTTTCCATAACTTTGGATTGCTCAGAGCTAGTGGTTTCATACTTGGCATGTGCATGCCTTGTGATGAGAGGTCATCATATTTAACCTTGTGACCTTGACCTTGCCGCAGTGGACAATATTCAGAAAACTTACTTTGGCCGTAACTTTGGTATATCCGGCGGCATCCGTGTTTAACAAACACATCTTGTTATTGATGTATATTGTATAATGAACAGAGGAAAACACTGATGTCCTCATTGTCGCGCGTTGTAGTACCAGCATTTATGCACATTTCCTTGTTCCTTTTTACCTTTTGCCTTTCACACTTTTTGTTCCGCTCATAACACAGACACTAATTGTTCAAATGTTACAAAACTTGAAACATATGATCACTATGATGTGTATATCTGCCCTTTGTGTGTTTCATATGATCATTTGCATAATTTATGCAAATTTTCTCTGTTCCTTTTTACTTTGCCTTTCACACTGTTTGTTCCGCTCATAACTCAGACACTAATTGTTCAAATGTTATAATACTTGAAACATATGATCACTATGATGTGTATATCTGCCCTTTGTGTGTTTCATACCCTCATTTGCATAATTTATGCTAATTTTCACAGTATTTCCACTTCGTCTTTCACACGCTTTGTTCCACTCATAACTCAAACATTATTTCTTCAATTGTTTCGAAACTTGGTACATATAATCACTATGATGTGTACATCTGCCTTTTGTATGTTGCATACCCTCATTTGAATAATTTATGCCAATTTTCTGGAATTTTCAACTTTTACTTCTAAAGCACTCTTACAAGTGTATAGATGAATACATACTTACTATGAAAACACACATATTCTGCTTCCATAGTACTGCTGTGGTTTGTTTGTACAGAAGATTAAACATTGATGTCTCTCTGCTATTTTGAAACTTTTCTTCTTTGACCAATGTTAAAAGCGGGGGTATATGAGTGAGCTGTGCTCGCTAATTCTCTTGTTTGAATAAGTTGTTCCCAATCCTTTTCCTTGACAATAGAATGTATTTAAAGCATCCCATCTTTGATTTAAATCCATTTATTTAATTACTGTATGTAATAAGTCTCTATCTTCAGTAATTTTCAAGCAAATATTGTTCAAAGAAAAAATCGTCTTAAAATGTCGAAATCAGATTTCACTTGATCCCTGCATTATGTGTTTCATTCTTAGAAAATAAATTGATAAAGTAAAAATAAAGTGTAACATAAGAAATGTTGTGCTTTGATTGCCCCATAAATTTATGTTATAATTATTTATATTTTCTCCATAGTTAAGAAATTATTTAATCCTGAATATTCAAGAAAATACAAAAACATTCATGTTTTTGTACCACTTGACGGCTGTCTAACGTTAACGTTTTGATAATGTGTTTCTCCCCAAAAGATATTATATTTGGATGTGTCAATTATAAGTCAATTGCTTATAATTGAAAAAAGGCAATTTTCAATGACTTTTCATGAATAACGTATAGTCCGTATGCAATTGATTTATCACATATATTATGTACTATCAATCATGTTGGTTTCTTTAAAGTTTTAAGAAAAATAATTATCAAAAGAAAATATCCCTCGAAAATTCTCCAACAAATGAATTTTCATATTTCTTCTCAAATATTCAAATTGTGCCCTCATTATCGACGTTTATGTGATATAGATCCTAAAAAAGAATTGTTAAATGTCAATTGGTAAAAAATCTAATTATCTTTCAACCATGAACTACCCTAACCTTTACCTTTACCCACTTGTCAGAGTGTTTATGAGCATTTAAAGGGGCTGTAGCAAATTTTCCATTTATAACGATAGCTCGTGTCATTTAAATTTACTTTAGACGGTATAACATCTTATTACATCTTATACACAAACCAATTATCCGTAATGGTAATAACGGTGTTGTGTATAAAGCAAAAATTGCATGGCGGCCATTTTATTGTGAACACATTTTATTATTTCGAATTACAAAAACGATTCCCATGGCTATACTGAACCATGTACACTAATTTTGAACTTGATTTTCAGAAGAGAGAAGGATGTTTTACTATTGGTGAAATTATTTTTCAAATACATTTCATCGACTTATTTAGGCGAAACAACGTTTAACATTATCTATATTGACGAGGAGATAATTGATTTTAAGTTTAATTTTAATTCTTTTCCGTAAATTAAAAACTAGCAAACATTGGACGTCGAAAAAAACAAACATTTATCCCTCTCAATGAGGTTGTATACCTACGTCAGCGAGTTTATGAGAGGGTTAAGTATATACCTTAAGTATTTGTAATGAATTGTTAATGTTTTGAACTCATTGTAAGCTATTCATATTTCTCTATCTGTTTTAATTTTTATTAAATATTCACTCACTACTTACAGGATTTTTATTGTTGTGGAAATATATCTTAAATTTGGGTTTTAAAATAAAATGCTGTTTAACGACAATAACCAATGTTTAAAATGTCAGATTTTGTTCTTCTCTCTTAATCATGTTGTTAACATAGAAATCATCGGATTTATGATAGAGATAATTAGGCTATTTTCTTCTAAATGATTTTTCTTTGAATTATTGACACTGTAAACTATATTGTGAAGAAGCGAATAAGATATTCACTTTGTTTAGCAGTTATTGTTGTACAGAGATATTTTAAATTTTGGTGAAATAAAAAGTAATTAAACTACCAGCCTGGATATATTGACAAACAAAAGGAATACATCAAATTCCCAAAATCATGTGATTATTTGTATGTCAAAGAGTTGTGTGACCATTCATAGATGTTTAAGGTTTCTAAACATATTTTGTAGATGTTAGAATTGATTTTTAAGCTCCCAATAGAAATCCTCTGTTTCTATGTTAGAAATTTCAAATGAGAATTCAGTTTGTAGATAAGATTGATGTGAAGGGATGCTTCCCTTTTTTTTAATTGTTATGTTCTCACAACAAAGCCACAACACCCAGCCTGAAAGTATTTATGCCATATGGTCCACGAATGTGTGAAGCACTTTGCAATACCTGAGATAGATGTTTTTATTTTATTTTTGATGACACAAAAGTGGAAATGGAAGTGGTTATGTTGAGATGGTGAAGTACTGTATATCTTGTCACTAAATACACTTGATATAGAACGTAGAGATCAGAGAGGGAAAATTGCTCTCCTGATGGCATTAAGGGGAGAAGACCGTTTAACTCTTTTAAAGCTATTGGTGCAAAAGGGGGCTGATGTTGAAGCAACTGACATTAATGACAAAAACATTTTACATTTGGCTTGTAGTAGTGGTAATATTAGGATGGTTCAGTATGTCTTGCTGTTTGTTGTAAGGTCTGTTAATAAAGCAGTAGTAAGACTACACCACGAATACAATGCAGATCTAACAATATCAGATGATTCTGGTATGAATCTGTTCCACGTAGCTTGCATTGATAATAATTATGATATGGTTAAATATTTGGTAACTTTAGAAGAACTGAATGGGTTTTACTTGATAAAAGACAAATGTGGGTTCACTCCTTTCCGGTATGCATTGTTGGATTGTTATCTTGACATTGTGTGATTTCTAACATATCAACTAAATCACTGAAGAAGTTCTATGAAGTGTTAGAGATTACAAATAATGCTGCTGCTACTACGTCTACTATTACCTATATAGTTTTGTTGTAGATTATATGGGCATACTGCCAAGAAAATGATATATCCACAAATATTGTTGTGTAATTTGTAAAGTCTGAACAATGTATGTGCGGTTATGCAATTTTCATGATCAATTTGAACCAGGAGGCTTATAAATCGTTAATTTTGTTCTTTGACAATTGATTTTTGCATGTGTTGTTTATATACACATATCACAAGTGTCTTATTGTTTTAAGGAAAATCGGCTGATGTTGTTAAAATCCAGTGCCTATCAGTCAAAGGATAATGTGCTTTGTCATCAGTAACTCTCTCAATATTGTCTTATACGAGGACCTTGTCAACAAAGCAGATATTGTTGGAATTACTTATTTCTAAATCGTACGAATCTTGTCTTTTTTAATACTTGTTTAATCTAAAATGGAAACTTCAACATCGATATATATCAAATATATCAAAGTAAACCTGGCTACGAAAGTGTTGTTTTTAAGAACTGAAATCTAAATATTATTGACTTTTTCTCTCCATGAGACTTAATGTTCGCTTGAGTTATATTGCTTTTATGTATGCATGTTTGGGTACTCAAGTTTGGACTGAAGAGGTAAATCTCAGCATAATTATAAGATAATCAAACTTTCCATTTCACTGTCTTATACCTAAAGCTCTCAATCGTGAAAAAGTAGAGGATATCTGATATATATTTGTACCATGTACCAAATTATATGTAATTTAAAAAGTGGAGAAGTCATGAGTGTTAATATGCAATTTCTACTACACTTAATGAGGTATACATGTACATTTCGACATCGATGAATTTAATATTTGCTAGATTTAACAAATTATTAGATTCGTAAATGATGTTTATTTTATGCATGGAGCATCCAAAATCGCCTGACGTTATCTGATGACGTCATCATATCGACATCATATGATTGAATTGATATGAGTGGAATAACACTTAGTGAAAATGCGGATTTTATTTAAATTAATAATGATATAGCTCACAATGCATCATTGAAAATATAATAAATATGAACATTATGAATCATACTGTTACTTGATATAGAAATAAAATGTACATTCTTGATGGAATAAATCTCTTGGACTTTTCTGATGCTGTTTTCAGATCATAACTTGTTCAAAGAAAGTTTCAAATTGCATCATATTGTGTGTTTTACCTTATGTGATGGAAGACACCCATTTTACCAGTTTACAACTTAAAGGGGCAGTCGCACATTTTTTCGCTGAAATATGTCGATGAAATGTATTTGGAAAATAATGTCACCAATAGTAAAACACCCTTCTCTCTTTCAGAAAATCAAGTTAGAAATGAGTGTACATGTTCCGGAAAGCCATGAGAATTGTTTTTGTCATTCAAAATAATAAAATGTGTTCACAATAAAATGGCCGCCATGCATTTTTTGCTTTATACGCAACACCGTTATTACCACTACGGATAATTGGTTTGTGTGATAAGATGTTTTACTTTCTAAAGTAAATATAAATGGCATAAACTATCATTTTAAATTGGAAATTTGAAAAAATAAAATTTGCAAAAAACGTGCTACTGTCCCTTTAAAGTCAGCCTTTAAATTAACATCTCCAGGTTGAAGACCAATAGCTGTTGAACTAAACTTAAGCTTTGACCTGTTAATGTTCTCCTTATTACATTCCATCACATCACTGATATTTTTCGAGCATGCATGACAGCAGAAGGAAGGCTTTTTCACTAGATGTACAGTAAAGCATAGCTAAGTATTAACTTAAGGAGATAAGTGTTTGCGGGAGACTGCAAAAGCAGAGCAGCCCCCAAATTCAGAGTTTCCATGTTCAGCCTTCTACAAAGCCACAATAAAACGGGCAAATTTCTCTTCATTGTGTATAATAATCATGTAATGATTCAAAGTGTTAATGGTAAATGCAAGGCATATTCACACATGCATGATTTTTGTAGTGATTTCAGAACTCATGACCTTGACTTTTGACCTTGAATGTGAACATGTAAAATAATTCACGAGGTGTATAAGAAAATGGCTATGTATATGAGGTCATAATACCTTTTTGGAAAAAAGTTATTAGTGATTTCAGAACTTGTGACCTTGACCAAATATCGTGACCTTGACCTTTGACTAAGTCGGGGCTGCTAATAACCAAGTGTCATGAGGTTTGGCAAACCACCAATTTTCTAAACGTAGAACCCTGTCAACCAACCGTGTACAAACAGTGTTAACATAAAAGGCCTGATGAGCTTAATTTACTACAATATCTGTACACAACTCTAAACAATTAACACAATGACACACGCAGTGGAGTTGTTAAGTCATCCTTGTACTGAAACAAGGTGAAAGGTTAAGAACAATTTTCCGTTTGTTTCCTTATACTCTTTGATAAATTAAACTTATACTTCGGTTCGATAGGACCCTGACTGGTGGCTTTATTTTTTTTTATTTTTTTTATTTCCATTTTTTCGGTACATTTCCATTCACTTAAGAACAGTATTGACATAGATTACATGCGCATATAAGTACACATACATGTGTCATACAGTTGTCACATTCTGATTATTATACATGATTTTTAAAAAGCATATGGAGAGATGTCAAAAAGGTGTGAAAGCTTGGATATTTACAGTTGGAGAATGCAATGAATTTGGTTGTTTGATAATATTTTAATATTTCATGTTGTATAGGTTTGAAATTTGGTTTCTTCTTCTTGATACTACATCTATAAAGCATCAATTTTGTTATAAGCATTATTGCGTTTAAAGGGTTATTATTAATTCCCTTAAATCCAAACAGTATATTTTCTTCATTAAAATCAATATTTCCTTCAGTGTAAGTTGCAAGCCATTCTGTTAATTGTCTCCATATGATTTTAGTATATTGACAAGCATAAAGAACATGCGAGATGGTTTCATGTGAATCATTACAAAATGAGCACGCAGAGGATTCTACGTATCCCATCCTACATAATAATGATTAGTACTGAGAATATTGTGTATGATCTTAAACTGAGACCACCTTAGTTCACTACTCTGTGTACATCTTTTCGCCATAAGATTGATATTGGTCCACTCTGTGTCAGTGTATTCATTTTGTAAGTGATCTTCCCATTTCGAGAGAGTTTTTTTATTTTGTTTTATTTTTATGAATTTTGGATTCAATAAAGTCATGTAAATTTGAGAGCTTTGTTTGTTAGTTATTATTGATATGTTAAAAGGAAGAATAGGTCTAAAAAAGGTTTTAACACAGGTGTTATGGTTGCGAAGAAAAGAAGACACTGACTTTTTGACTCCTTCATAGGTCAAGAAGTCTGTTTTTATATTATATCTTTTCACAAAATCAGTATAATCATATATTTTTCCATCATCATCTATCATATCCCTGAAATATGATACACCCTGTGTGTACCATTGTTGAATACAAATAGCATCATTCCCAATTTTTATGTCATTGTTGTACCAGATAGATTTTGACATAATTTCTTCATCACTTCTAATATCATTCTTGTCACAACAACCCAAATATAATGACCATAGGGAGAGAACCTCTTTCCAGAACTTATTAGAAACATTTGGAGTAATCTTCTTTACAGCAATAACTGTTTTTACATCAGGAACACTGATGCCTCCAAATTTAGGTGGCTGTTGCATTACACTTCTTTGTATTTTGTCAGGTTTACCCTTCCAAATAAATTTATAGCATTTCTTTTGAAAGTCCTCGACAATTATTTTGGGGGGACTGGGTATACTATTAAACAAGTGATTTAGTTTTGGTAATACTAGTGATTTTAATACAACATTTCTCCCTAGGGGTGTTAAAGATCTTATTGCCCATGTTGCCATTTCCTTTTCAATTTTCTCAAACTTTTTGGTATAATTCAATTGTATCATATTGTCTAGGTCAACATCAAATTTAATGCCCAGGAGTTTAAATTGAGTTTGTGACCAGTCCATTTTCCACTCTTTACAAAGCTTGTATCTAAACTCACGGGCAAAAGAAATGTCCCCATACAAAATACAAGATATATCAATCATCGGGCGATAAATGCGGCTGAAACAGCATTACACCATGTCTTCAGAACCCAACAAAACTAAATATGAATTTTCAAAACATTATCTATTCATAACTCTGATAAAAAAAAACACAAGTTTTAAGAAATGGTCGTTTTGAAATCTCCTTAACTAGACGAGATAGAAGCCTCAAAAAGCCAGTTTTGGCTTGTTTTGAGATGTCCTACAGTAAAGACGCGTCAACAAATTTAAATCAAAGAAGGTTATTTATGTCGAGGATATCTTAAGTTAATTAAATTTCTACTTTTTTAATGTTTTAAACTTAAATACTAAATATTGTGGGCCAAAAACATCTTTAAAAAACGATTTTAGCACCCCATGTCAATTTGAACAGATGTAAAAATAAAAATTGCATACTCTGATGTATGAAATTGTGAATATTTCTTAAGAAAACATGTGGCTACCAAATACATACAAAATCTATTTTCTCCGACATCAATATTTCATTTTATACTGTTTTCCATCTTCCCACGGCAAGGTGAAAACGTATAGAAATAAATTCTATGCATTTTTTACCTTGCCCTCAACAGCCCAGATAACAGTGTAACGAAGCAGCGACATCTATTGTGATCACGAGTTATGCCCCTTACCAGCTGCTTACATACAGCCAATGAAATCACCGTTTACATTCGGTACTGCAGAAGCGATAATTCTAAAATTGTTATTTTTAGAAACATACGTTGGGTAAACGTTTCTTCTTGTACATTGCAAAACTCGTCGTATAGTACTTAAATACATGAAAATATATCATCATAAACATGCTTATTAAATAAGAAGACCAAATGCGAGCCAGAAAGTGTTATTAGTTAATTGTTAAGTTTATAACGGAGACATATGTAGTTCATATGCAAATGAGAAATACCCACGTTCAAACAATGTTAAAAGATTTGAATACAAATCGTCGCGTTGAATAAGAATATTTCAAATAGTATAGCGTGCTAATTGTAACATTTATAAATAAGAGTTATTAAGAGTTATAGGCACAGTTTATCAAGCAAGAAATCAAATCACAGTTTTTAAAAACGTTATACAATCTGTATTTTCGGTATGTAGTTCAGTATTAAATAATTGAGATTGTTAAATCGAAATACCATGATGCCACACGCGTTATTTTGTATTTTGTAAAAAAAAGATAGTGTGAAATCATTAAAGATTAGTTTCATTCAAACTCAACAATTGATTGGTTCGATTTCGGAGTGAATAACATGTGCTAGTTATTTTTTTTTAGCTTATATGACTTTTTAAAAACTATGACAACCAACTAAATTGAATCACTCAACGTACTTCCAGCTGCAATGTTGTGAAATTAACAAACGATACCTGATAACATGCGCAAAATCATACGCGAAATTTATTAATATATCCAGTTTGGCAGTTATCAAACAGTAACATCGTAACAGTGGGTCCACTCCATGTGCCAACTTTATGGCTTTTGAAGCTGTCCGCTTCGACGTTTTGATTATCGATTACAGGTTTATGAAAGCGAATTGTAATTATTTTATTGCATCAATTGAAAGTTTATACAAGTCCGGGACTGATCAAAATACTGTCAAAAAGTGTGCTACAGTTTGCGACCCAAAATAAGCGGAGAAATTGGACGAATTAGAAAAGGTGTTTCCAAGTCTAAATATAGAAGTTCATATTGCAAGCTTTCTTCTGATTGGCCTATCGGATTAGCCTGCAGTACGCTAAAATCTTAGCGCAGAAAAAGCGGGCCGTGAGGTCAAGGGCGGAGGGAGATGATTTGAAAATCTTCTCGTTACGCCCGTGACGTTGTGAAGATGACTGTTTTCAAAATGTGGTGACGTTTCTTTTGCCCGTGAGTATAGTTCTCTTTTTTGAGCCTATCCAAATCAGTTTTGTCTTTTCTGCACTGGTGGCTTTATAGTTAGATGTCCCATCAACATTGAAGAAAATGACAGTAGAGATGATGAAAAGAAAATATCAGAACAATTCAAATAAGAAAGTAAGAAATGAGAAAACATATACGAAATAACATACATACTAAAACAAAATCTGGATAATTTCGAAAAAAATCCAAACAAATATGAATAGTTTAAATGTTTTTTTTAAATGTTTCTTATAAAATAACTTTTACAACAATTGCAAATAAACGAAAATCTCACAACAGATAAAGATCATAAAAGTTGTATATCAGAACGATATAAAGGTGAAAATACATGCATGATTTAAGACGTCATTGACTATGCCCAATGTGTGGAGTTCCCTAGTTTATTACTATGAAGAGATGTCGAAAAAGCATTCGATTCAGTTCATTGATTTTTTATTTAAAAAAACGTAACTTATTTTGGTTTTGGTCCATCTGTCAGACGATTGATTGTATCATTTGAAACACACATTCAATCCAGTCTTATTAACTTTGTTTAACTTGCAAAAGGATCCCTGTAAGGTGACCCATTATCTCCTGATATGTCCATAACCTGTGCCGAAGTAATATAATGCTACACATTAATAACAATATGAACATAATAAAAGATAAGAAACATTGAGTTTCTCTTATCACAATTTGCTGATGACACATATCTTGTTCTTGACAGAACTGAAAAGAATATATCTTCAACAAAATCTCAAAACATTAAATAAATTCCCCCCATTTCTTGTCTTACAAAATAAAAACAAGTCTTTTGGAGGGATGCGAAAATGGTTACAAAATTGACCATGTAAATGATATTTTATCACAATCAATTCGGTGCAATGCAAATATTACATGTGTATGTTATGAAAATTACAATTAACACAGATTAATACACATAATAATATTTATAAACGATAACTTGGATGAACAAATATATTTTCCAAATTTCAAAACATTTATTAATTCTCACACATTTAAAACAAACAAAATAATATCATCCTTCCTAGATATTGCAGGCTTTTCTATAAGAACTTTCAAAGCTCAAACATTGATAACACATATAGATAAAGACAAGTTAAACAAAACAATTACTTTTGGACAATGTTATATTCTAAATTAAAATGAATGGCCAAAGCAAATTACCTTCTGTAAAGTATCTTCAGGAACTATATATAGTACATTGCCCGTTAGCAAATAACCTCTAGGATAGACTTAAACACGGAAAAAGCAAAAAATATATTCAAACCTTTAAAAACAATATGCATATTTGTCTCACATATCATGAAAGAAGAAATATGATTCGAAACCTTATTTCTTAGATCTTTAATGCAACTTGATATAGCAAAACTCATTTGCAATTTTTCTGTATGCCATATTATGTTTAAAGACGTTGGTGAATGTATGACAATGTCAGGTTCAAATGAACTTTACCTCCAAGTGAAATCGAATCCTCGAAAGTGTATTTGTTACTGTTTCGTATCTAAACATTCAAGATATAATTTAGATACACCTTTACTCATACTGTGAACTCTTCTATATCTTTGTTGAATACCTTCAGAAATTTGGGGAACACCCTCGGCAAAAGGCCAGGACGACATAACCTGTGGGAAATTAAGAAGGAATATGGAATAAGCATGTCTATAATGCAAATGACCTTCGTAAGTCCCCTTCCGCAGGTATTCCACAAGTCCTCCGTCCAATCATTATGTGATCAAAGGCTTTCTGTAGCTTTTAAACTTAATGTGGAAATGAAGGGAACCATCATTGAAAACCGGTGGAAGACTTTGTTGCATTAGGAATGACTGCAACATGATTGTCAACTCTTGCCAGTCTCCATTCATTATATGAGCCAGTAATGGAGACTTGGAAGAGTTATGCCTTGCGTAGTGAAGTTGCATTATTGCAGACATTGAAGAATGTCAAGTATGGATTGACTACAGTCCATGCAGAAGATGGACGTTCTTGTCATTGCGAGGCACAGTGATGCCGCATGCATCTGTCAACCACGCCTGAGTGTTTCCACCGCAGATTCCATTCTACAGATACAGATATCATAAGCTCATTACATTGATCAATACGTCTAAATGATGAGGGTTTGCAGTGTCTGTTACATATGGTTCTGCATAACATATTTACATGGTTCTTGTCCTCATCTCAGGTACTTCTCATCAGATGCGTGATTGTCCCAACAATATACCTGATTAAACAGTTTCGGTTTTCTCCGGGAATTGACTCCCTTCAGATGAACCCATCATTCTGTTGAAAGAATTTTGACCTGCTTAGCAATTTTTCAGTAGCATATGAGTCACTGCTACGTTATAGAGGGTTTCCTCATCATGATGATCATTTGTCTTAAGTTTCCTGGACCAGCCAAAAGCTTCTTTGTTGTTGCCAGTAAGTTGACACAATCTTCAAATGTCTCTCATATGCTCCGGCCTAGGTTCGTTACTCAAAAGTTCCTCCAGTGTAGGGTATGACTCCCAGGAATCCAAATCTTCCCTACTCATGGTAGGCATGGATGCGACAAGGCGGGCAGCTTCTTCCACTGCTCTTTTCATCATAAACTTTCCCTCTTCTATTTCCTTTGGATATTCTTCATCAGCGAGTTTAGGGTTTTCACTTTGATCAAGGTGACAATATCCTACCTGTTCATAAGCATTTACTTTGTTATAAAGAGATGCCTCTGTGACAAGCTGTTGATACAGCCAATGCTGACGATAGTTGCCTTATCCTGGGTGTGTGGGTTCGAATCCCACAAGGGACTCGGCCCGAAAAAGTAGAAGAATTTTGTACTATAGAAGTAGCCTAGTGTTAACCTAAATGTCATGATGTTATACTAAATCATAGTATGAATTTTTATCTTTTACCTTTTTTTTTAAATACTGGGTTACTCATATGTAACAATTTTGATGATGTTTTGATATGCCTGGATTTCAGTTTTCAGTACAAACATGAATGAACAAACATACACAAAGCTATACAAGACGATGAATCTTGATTGGATGAATGGACACAGTTTCTTTTCACTGGGGAAAAAGACACATCAATTTATGTGTTTATGATGTAAGATATAACCAGTTAATTCATTGATTCTAGAAATGACATTATTTCAGTACAACCTCTCTGCTTTGCCAACTGGTAAGGAGTGTGGCCCGTTCTGTCTTCTTTCAAGTCAAACCCCTTAAGTTCATCCAACATAAACAGATATCTAAACATATCTAGTAATCCAGTTTGACAGGCTAAGTGCAGTAAATTAAAACCAAAATCATCTGATTGTGTGAAATTTGCATCGTGGTCTTGGAATAGTTTTACTACTGCCATCTCATCAAATTCAACGGCAACCATCAGGGGAGTTCTTCTGTACTCTCCTTTAGAATCTATATCAACTGAATTTAGTGACAAGGCATATTTAACCATATTAACATTAGCACTGAAACAGGACAAATGGAGTATGTTATTGTTATAGTTATCAATTCTTTTAACATCAGCCCCGTTTCGCATTAACAGCTTAACAGTAGGCAGATGACCGTGTTCTACAGCAACCAGAAGAGGCGTTTTCCCGGCCTGACCTTTACATTCTATATCAAATATCTTTAGTGACAAGACATACTGCACCAACTTAACATTACCAGTTGTGCAGGCAAGATGTAGCATGTTATTATTATCGTTGTTTATTGCCTTAACATTAGCCCCTTTTTGTTTCAACAACTTCACGATAGGTAAATAACCTGCTTTTACAGCAAGGAGAAGAGGAGTAGCCCCAAGGTGCCCTTTTCCTTCAATATCTATTTTAGGAATATCCAACAATTTCTTAACAATATTCGTGCTACCAACATCGCATGCCATATGTAACACAGTCCAAAGTTCAGTATCAACAGCTGAAAGATTACATTTCTGCTGGACTAGAAAATCAAAAATGTTCTCTCTTTCATTTTCAACTGCTTCCATTACAGCTGTGCGCCGACCCTCCCCCCGACAGTTGACGCCCACTATCCCCCGGGACAGGAGTCTCTTCACCTTGGAGAGATACCCTTCGCCACAGGCTTCATGAAAACTTTTCACAACAAGGAAAAGGCACATACTTGTTTTCTGGAGATCCTTCTTCTCATCTTTTGATTAAAAAGGTTCATGATTATATAGGTTTATTATCATTTCAAACTATAATATGACCAATGTAATATTTGAAAGGTTTTTCTCATTCATTATTGTTTCTTTAATCCTCTATTATAACGTTCTGTGAAATATAAAATGTGTTTATAAAAGTCTCATATCACATATACAAAGAGTTGGTACATGTAAATGAAATATAAATCTACAAGCCACAACAAATATATAAGGGATAACATACAGCCATCTATGTGGGCAGAACAGTACAAGTTAATGAGATTTGCAAACAATAGATAGACAAAAAGAAAATATGTTCGTTTACCTTTAAGCATTGATTGGTTATCGACATCACAGAGATTCGAACCCAGCTCAGGTCACTTGAGGGACTGCAGGTACCGTTTACACCACTCATATTAAAGACAAGTTGACAAGACAGTTTTATCTCATCATAGAGATAGTCAGAACATCTTTCTCGGGTACTGCAACGTGCTTCACACATTCGTGGACCATATGGCGTGAGGACTTTCAGGCTGGAACTTTGCAAGCTTTGAATTTTTACAAACATGAGAATTGAATAGGAAAGCATCCTTTCACATCAACCTCATCTACAAACTGAAATTCCACTTATTGAGACACGATGTTCCTACATAGAGAAACTTCAACACTTCTTTTTTTAGAAAGGATCTATTAACGTTCACAAAAAACTATTTTGACACAGATAATCCCAAGTTGTGAGAGATGTATGAAGGTCTTTAGGTTGTGAATATTGCCAGGCTAGTGGTTTATTAATTTTTTATATAAAAAAAACAAGAATTTAAATTCAAATTGTCTTTTTGAAACAATAGCTGCCAAACAATGTGAGTATCTGATCTTAATTGTTCACCATATATAAATCATCAAATCATTAAGAACAAAACTTTCTCAACAAGATTCTCGTTAATCGTTCAATTGTACATTATCAGTATGATTAACAGAGGTGGACTTTTTAAAACACCAACACAATTATAAAGAAAGTATAAATATTTTACAGCGAATTCACGTGATCAAACATAAACTACAAATACCTTGAGGAGAACACACATACTTACCCTTCTAATTAACTACTTGACTTGTGGGTTCACGACGTGATTAAGTGAGGTGAACTGTTTCCTTTTGTATATGAACACTTTAAGACTAGATTTATTTGACTAAAATAAGAACCAAAATTTTATTTTCTTAAAGCACAAGCTGACATTTGAACTGAAAAATTAATAACGTGTTTTAACATATAGGCACACATTAATAATAATAATAATAATAATAATAATAATAATAATAATAATATTTATAATTATAATAATAATAAAATAAACCTGGTTGTTTGCTAAATTTGTATTTAAAGAACCAAATTTAAATTTATGTTTTATACGAAAGCTGACCGTTGAACTGAATATTTATAATGACAATAATAATAATAATAATAATAATAATAATAATAATAATAATAATAATAATTATAGTGATTATAATAATTATAATAATAATAAAATAAACCTGATTGTTTGCTAAATTTGTATTTAAAGAACCAAATTTAAATTTATGTTTTAGTAAAACGAAAGCTGACCGTTGAAGTGAATATTTATAATAATAATAATAATAATAATAATGATTATAATAATTATTTAAATACCTATCTGTTGACTAGACCTACTTTGCCTTACCTCCTATAGGTAATGCTATTTCAACCTTAACACAGACGAACTTGAAGAGTGGAGAAGGGGTGCGTAAAATCCCTTATCCATTGGCCGGTAAGTCTAGGTGGTCTTGTGACGTCACTACCTGTTCAGATCAGTATCCTATCAGTTGCAGAGCAAGACAGACGTGTTTGTTTTGTTCTGACACTGGGTATTTTTAGCGACTTTGTTGCTAACTTGCTAGCATCTCTTACTCATTTAAGGGATATTCAACTATTTCAACTGCTATATCTACAATTCGTCGTTAGCAGATTGTTTAACAATCTAGCTGTGTGCTGCCTGACGAGGTGGCTGCTTGCTTTGCACGTGCAGCTCGTGTCTTTTGTGTTTCTCTCACCTGTCTTCATTGACTGCTCGGTTCGCACGCCTTGTAAAGCGTACCCTCCGCCAGTTCCTTTGATCACTTAAGCCTACGCATTTGTGAGCTTTTCTTCGACTGTTGGTTGTTGAATTGTTCGTCATTCGCGTTCGCCAGTCATACGCCTTCGGTTCGTATCAATTGCCTACGCGTTTCGCCAGTCACTCGCCTCGCCTATCACTATGCGGCGGACCCCTTCGCCAGTCATTCGCCTTAGGCTTGATTCTACTCGCATCTACTCGCCAGTGTCTCGCTTACGCCAGTCACTCGCTTCGCCAGTCTATCGCCTTAGGTTGAAATCAACTTGACTCGCTTCGTCTCGCCAGTGATTCGCCTCGCCAGGTACTGCCTCGCCTACCATTCGCCTTTGGCTCGATTCTACTTGACTCGCATCTACCCGCCAGTGTCTCGCTTACGCCAGTCACTCGCTTCGCCAGTCCATCGCCTTAGGTTGAATCAACTTGACTCGCTACGCGGCGGACCCCCTTCACAAGTCATTCGCCTCGCCAGGTACTGGCTTCGCCTACCATTCGCCTTTGGCTCGATTCTGCTTGACTCGCATCTACCCGTCAGTGTCTCGCTTACGCCAGGCACTCGCTTCGCCAGTCTATAGCCTTAGGTTGAATGAACTTGACTCCCTTCGTCCGCCGGTGATTCGCTTCGCCAGTCACTCGCTTTGCCAGTCTTTCGCCTTAGGCCTCGCGTTAGTGATTCGCCTCGTCTACGCTACGCGTGCGAGTGTCTCGTCCTTCGCCCTCTTGCGTAAGTGACTCGACTGTCACTACCTTCGCCTACGTCACGTGTGTTAGGGTTTCGCCGGCTCCGCCATGTACTCCGCGTTTGCACGAATTGAGGAGGGAGGAAGTCTGCCTCCAAGGATCCGCACTGATTATGTAGAAAGTGTAAGGACCTTTGCGAAGACGACTTTCGTTGCGATGAGTGTGCCCCTCTCTCCGCGTCAGACTTCCTCGCGTAAGTCAATGCCATTCATAAGTCCGTGGCTGATAGGGCTTCGCTTCAGAAACGTGCGTTGTCAACTCAACGTCGGGAGCTTTCTCCCATTTGTCATCCCTCTCCGGAGGAGTTGGTAGACACTGTCCTCACTGAACGGGCGGATGAGTTCGACCGTGAGTCGCCCGTTGTATCCGAGTCCGCTAGGGGTTCGAGAGATTCGCTCTCTCCCCCTTCGCGTTCGCGCTCACGTAAGCTTCCGCGGACACGCGATTCGTCCCCCCCTTCGCCAGACAGGCGTATGTCTCCGCTTAGGCTCAAGGTCGGCGCACCCCCTACGCCCAAGAGCAACAGGAAGAAGACCAAGAAGGCTAGGTTTGACAAAGTCAAGCCGGACCTCCTTCTTGCATCCGTCAAGGATATGGTCTCTTCTTTGCTCGACGCTCGTCTGGGTCCGCTGACTGTACCCACTCACGCTACTCACGTTACTACGCTACCGGGTGAACCCAATGCGGACCTCGTGTCTCAGGGTTCGCGTCCCACGTCCTCTAGGGCCTCCGGGTCCGCTGCCTCCTCGCGTACTGCTCACAGTGGTGTCGCCCACCCGTGATCCCTCGATTCAATCGCCATGCTATCGGAAATGGCCTCCTTCGCGGAGGTACCACTTGTTCTTCTCTCTTAATCATGTTGTTAACATAGAGATCTTCGGATTTATGATAGAGATAATTGCGCTATTTTCTTCTAAATGTTTTTTCTTTGAATTCTTGTCACTGTAAACTATATTGTGAAGAAATGAAAAAGATATTCACTTTGCTTACCAGTTATTGTTGTACAGATATATTTTAAATTTTTTCGAAATAAAAGGTAATTAAACTACCAGCCTGGATATATTGACAAACAAAAGCAAAACATAAATCTCCCACAATCATGTGATTATTTGTATGTCAAAGAGTTATGTGAACATTCATAGATTATTTAGGTTTCTAAACATATTTTGTAGACGTTAAAATTTAAGCTCACAATAGAAATCCTCTGTTTCTATGTTAGAAATATCAAATGAGAATTCAATTTGTAGATAAGATTGATGTGAAAGGATGCTTCCTTTTTTTTTATTGTTATGTTCTTAACAGAACAAAGCCTGCAAACACCCAGCCTGAAAGTATGTATGCCATATGGTCCATGAATGTGTGAAACACTTTGCAATACCCGAGACAGATGTTTTTTATTTTATTTTTGATGACACAAAAGTGGAAGTGGATGTGGTTATGTTGAGATGGTGGAGTATATCCTGTCACTAAAGTTTGATATAGAATGTAAGGGGCCAAATTGATGCACTCCTCTTCTTGTTTCTGTGGAAGAAGATCACATATCTGTCTTAAAGGTTTTGGTACAGAAAGGGGCTGATGTTTAAGCCGTTAATAACGATAACAGAAAATACTACATTTGCTTGTACAAAAGTAGTGAAGTATATCTTGTCACTAAATACACTTGATATAGAACGTAGAGTACAGAACGGGAAAACTGCTCTCCTGTTGGCAATAAGATGAGAAGACTGTTTAACTCTTTTAAAGCTATTGGTGCAAAAGGGGGCTGATGTTGAAGCAACTGACATTAATGACAAAAACATTTTACATTTGGCTTGTAGTAGTGGTAATATTAGGATGGTTCAGTATGTCTTGCTGTTTGTTGTAAGGTCTGTTAATAAAGCAGTAGTAAGACTACACCACGAATACAATGCAGATCTAACAATATCAGATGATTCTGGTATGAATCTGTTCCACGTAGCTTGCATTGATAATAATTATGATATGGTTAAATATTTGGTAACTTTAGAAGAACTGAATTGGTTTTACTTGATAAAAGACAAATGTGGGTTCACTCCTTTCCGGTATGCATTGTTGGATTGTTATCTTGACATTGTGTCATTTTTAACATATCAACTAAATCACTGAAGAAGTTCTATGAAGTGTTAGAGATTACAAATAATGCTGCTGCTACTACGTCTACTATCACTTATATAGTTTTGTTGTAGATTATATGGGCATACTGCCAAGACAATGATATATCCACAAATATTGTTGTGTAATTTGTAAAGTCTGAACAATGTATGTGCTGTTAAGCAATTTTCGCTTCATGATCAATTTGAACCAGGAGGCTTATAAATCGTCAATTTTGTTCTTTGACAATTGGTTTTTGCATGTGTTGTTTATATACACAGATCACAAGTGTCTTATTGTTTTAAGGAAAATCGGCTGATGTTGTTAAAATCCAGTGCCTATCAGTCAAAGGATAATGTGCTTTGTCATCAGTAACTCTCTCAATATTGTCTTATACGAGGACCTTGTCAACAAAGCAGATATTGTTGGAATTACTTATTTCTAAATCGTACGAATCTTGTCTTTTTTAATACTTGTTTAATCTAAAATGGAAACTTCAACATCGATATATATCAAATATATCAAAGTAAACCTGGCTACGAAAGAGTTGTTTTTAAGAACTGAAATCTAAATATTATTGACTTTTTCTCTCCATGAGACTTAATGTTTGCTTGAGTTATATTGCTTTTATGTATGCATGTTTGGGCACTCAAGTTTGGACTGAAGAGGTAAATCTCAGCATAATTATAAGATAATCAAACTTTTCCATTTCACTGTCTTATACCTAAAGCTATCAATCGTTAAAAAGTAGAGGATATCTGATATATATTTGTACCATGTACCAAATTATATGTAATTTAAAAGGGGAGAAGTCATGAGTGTTAATATGCAATTTCTACTACACTTAATGAGGAACAATGTATACATGTACATTTCGACATCGATGAATTTAATATTTGCTAGATTTAACAAATTATTAGATTCGTAAATGATGTTTATTTTGTGCATGGAGCATCCAAAATCGCCTGACGTTATCTGATGACGTCATCATATCGACATCATATGATTGAATTGATATGAGTCGAATAACACATAGTGAAAATGCGGATTTTATTTAAATTAATAATGATATAGCTCACAATGCATCATTGAAAATATAATTAATATGAACATTATGAATCATACTGTTACTTGATATAGAAATAAAATGTACATTCTTGATGGAATAAATCTCTTGGACTTTTCTGATGCTGTTTTCAGATCATAACTTGTTCAAAGAAAGTTTCAAATTGCATCGTATTGTGTGTTTTACCTTATGTGATGGAAGACACCCATTTTACCAGTTTACAACTTAAAGGGGCAGTCGCACGTTTTTTCGCTGAAATATGTCGATGAAATGTATTTGGAAAATAATGTCACCAATAGTAAAACACCCTTCTCTCTTTCAGAAAATCAAGTTAGAAATGAGTGTACATGTTCCGGAAAGCCATGAGAATCGTTTTTGTCATTCAAAATAATAAAATGTGTTCAAAATAAAATGGCCGCCATGCATTTTTTGCTTTATACGCAACACCGTTATTACCACTACGGATAATTGGTTTGTGTGATAAGATGTTTTACCTTCTAAAGTAAATATAAATGGCATAAACTATCATTTTAAACTGGAAATTTGAAAAAATAAAATTTGCAAAAAACGTGCTACTGCCCCTTTAAAGTCAGCCTTTAAATTAACATCTCCAGGTTGAAGACCAATAGCTGTTGACCAACTAAACTTAAGCTTTGACCTGTTAATGTTCGCCTTATTACATTCCATCACATCACTGATATTTTTCGAGCATGCATGACAGCAGAAGGAGGGCTTTTTCACTAGATGTACAGTAAAGCATAGCTAAGTATTAACTTAAGGAGATAAGTGTCTGCGGGAGACTGCAAAAGCAGAGCAGCCCCCAAATTTAGAATTTCGCCTTTCCATTTTCAGCCTTCTCCAAAGCCACAATAAAACGGGCAAATTTCTTTTCATTGTGTATAATAATCATGTAATGATTCAAAGTGTTAACGGTAAATGCAAGGCATATTCACACATGCATGATTTTTGTAGTGATTTCAGAACTCATGACCTTGACTTTTGACCTTGAATGTGAACATGTAAAATAATTCACGAGGTGTATAAGAAAATGGCTATGTATATGAGGTCATAATACCTTTTTGGAAAAGAGTTATTAGTGATTGCAGAACTTGTGACCTTGACCAAATATCGTGACCTTGACCTTTGACTAAGTCGGGGCTGCTAATAACCAAGCGTCATGAGGTTTGGCAAACCACCAATTTTCTAAACGTAGAACCCTGTCAACCAACCGTGTACAAACAGTGTTAACATAAAAGGCCTGATGAGCTTAATTTACTACAATATCTGTACACAACTCTAAACAATTAACACAATGACACACGCAGTGGAGTTGTTAAGTCATCCTTGTACTGAAACAAGGTGAAAGGTTAAGAACAATATTCCGTTTGTTTCCTTATACTCTTTGATAAATTAAACTTATACTTCGGTTCGATAGGACCCTGACTGGTGGCTTTATTTTTTTATTTTTTTTTATTTCCATTTTTTCGGTACATTTCAATTCACTTAAGAACAGTATTGACATAGATTACATGCGCATATAAGTACACATACATGTGTCATACAGTTGTCACATTCTGATTATTATACATGATTTTTTAAAAGCATATGGAGAGATGACAAAAAGGTGTGAAAGCTTGGATATTTACAGTTGGAGAATGCAATGAATTTGGTTGTTTGATAATATTTCAATATTTCATGTTGTATAGGTTTGAAATTTGGTTTCTTCTTCTTGATACTACATCTATAAAGCATAAATTTTGTTATAAGCATTATTGCGTTTAAAGGGTTATTATTAATTCCCTTAAATCCAAACAGTATATTTTCTTCATTAAAATCAATATTTCCTTCAGTGTAATTTGCAAGCCATTCTGTTAATTGTCTCCATATGCTTTTAGTATATTGACAAGCATAAAGAACATGCGAGATGGTTTCATGTGAATCATTACATAATGAGCACGCAGAGGATTCTACGTATCCCATCTTACATAATAATGATTAGTACTGAGAATATTGTGTATGATCTTAAACTGAGACCAGCTTAGTTCACTACTCTGTGTACATCTTTTCGCCATAAGATTGATATTGGTCCACTCTGTGTCAGTGTATTCATTTTGTAAGTGATCTTCCCATTTCGAGAGAGTTTTGATTTTTATGAATTTTGGATTCAATAAAGTCATGTAAATTTGAGAGCTTTGTTTGTTGGTTATTATTGATATGTAAAAAGGAAGAATAGGTCTAAAAAAGGTTTTAACACAGGTGTTATGGTTGCGAAGAAAAGAAGACACTGACTTTTTGACTCCTTCATAGGTCAAGAAGTCTGTTTTTATATTATATCTTTTCACAAAATCAGTATAATCATATATTTTTCCATCATCATCTATCATATCTCTGAAATATGTTACACCCTGTTTGTACCATTGTTGAATACAAATAGCATCATTCCCAATTTTTATGTCATTGTTGTACCAGATAGATTTTGACATAATTTCTTCATCACTTCTAATATCATTCTTGTCACAACAACCCAAATATAATGACCATAGGGAGAGAACCTCTTTCCAGAACTTATTAGAAACATTTGGAGTAATCTTCTTTACAGCAATAACTGTTTTTACATCAGGAACACTGATGCCTCCAAATTTAGGTGGCTGTTGCATTACACTTCTTTGTATTTTGTCAGGTTTACCCTTCCAAATAAATTTATAGCATTTCTTTTGAAAGTCCTCGACAATTATTTTGGGGGGATTGGGTATACTATTAAACAAGTGATTTAGTTTTGGTAATACTAGTGATTTTAATACAACATTTCTCCCTAGGGTTGTTAAAGATCTTATTGCCCATGTTGCCATTTCCTTTTCAATTTTCTCAAACTTTTTGGTATAATTCAATTGTATCATATTGTCTAGGTCAACATCAAATTTAATGCCCAGGAGTTTAAATTGAGTTTGTGACCAGTCCATTTTCCAATCTTTACAAAGCTTGTATCTAAACTCACGGGCAAAAGAAACGTCCCCATACAAAATACAAGATATTTCAATCATCGGGCGATAAATGCGGCTGAAACAGCATTACACCATGTCTTCAGAACCCAACAAAACTAAATATGAATTTTCAAAACATTATCTATTCATAACTCTGAGAAACACAAGTTTTAAGAAATGGTCGTTTTGGAATCTCCTTAACTAGACGAGATAGAAGCCTCAAAAAGCCAGTTTTGGCTTGTTTTGAGACGTCCTACAGTAAAGACGCGTCAACAAATTTAAATCAAAGAAGGTTATTTATGTCGAGGATATCTTAAGTTAATTAAATTTCTACTTTTTCAATGTTTTAAACTTAAATACTAAATATTGTGGGCCAAAAACATCTTTAAAAAACGATTTTAGCACCCCATGTCAATTTGAACAGATGTAAAAATAAAAATTGCATACTCTGATGTATGAAATTGTGAATATTTCTTAAGAAAACATGTGGCTACAAAATACATACAAAATCTATTTTCTCCGACATCAATATTTCATTTTATACTGTTTTCAAAATGTGGTGACGTTTCTTTTGCCCGTGAGTATAGTTCTCTTTTTTGAGCCTATCCAAATCAGTTTTGTCTTTTCTGCACTGGTGGCTTTATAGTTAGATGTCCCATCAACATTGAAGAAAATGACAGTAGAGATGATGAAAAGTAAATATCAGAACAATTCAAATAAGCATGTAAGAAATGAGAAAACATATACGAAATAACATACATACTAAAACAAAATCTGGATAATTTTGAAAAAAATCCAAACAAATATGAATAGTTTAAATGTTTTTTTTTAAATGTTTCTTATAAACTAACTTTTACAACAATTGCAAATAAACGAAAATCTCACAACAAATAAAGATCATAAAAGTTTTATATCAGAACGATATAAAGGTGAAAATACATGCATGATTTAAGACGTCATTGACTATGCCCAATGTGTGGAGTTCCCTAGTTTATTACTATTAAGAGATGTCGAAAAAGCATTCGATTCAGTTCATTGATTTTTTATTTAAAAAAACGTAACTTATTTTGGTTTTGGTCCATCTGTCAGACGATTGATTGTATCATTTGAAACACACATTCAATCCAGTCTTATTAACTTTGTTTAACTTGCAAAAGGATCCCTGTAAGGTGACCCATTATCTCCTGATATGTCCATAACCTGTGCCGAAGTAATATAATGCTACACATTAATAACAATATGAACATAATAAAAGATAAGAAACATTGAGTTTCTCTTATCACAATTTGCTGATGACACATATCTTGTTCTTGACAGAACTGAAAAGAATATATCTTCAACAAAATCTCAAAACATTAAATAAATTCCCCCCATTTCTTGTCTTACAAAATAAAAACAAGTCTTTTGGAGGGATGCGAAAATGGTTACAAAATTGACCATGTAAATGATATTTTATCACAATCAATTCGGTGCAATGCAAATATTACATGTGTATGTTATGAACATTACAATTAACACAGATTAATACACATAATAATATTTATAAACGATAACTTGGATGAACAAATATATTTTCCAAATTTCAAAACATTTATTCATTCTCAGACATTTAAAACAAACAAAATAATATCATCCTTCATAGATATTGCAGGCTTTTCTATAAGAACTTTCAAAGCTCAAACATTGATAACACATATAGATAAAGACAAGTTAAACAAAACAATTACTTTTGAACAATGTTATATTCTAAATTAAAATGAATGGCCAAAGCAAATTACCTTCTGTAAAGTATCTTCAGGAACTATATATAGTACATTGCCCGTTAGCAAATAACCTCTAGGATAGACTTAAACACGGAAAAAGCAAAAAATATATTCAAACCTTTAAAAACAATATGCATATTTGTCTCACATATCATGAAAGAAGAAATATGATTCGAAACCTTATTTCTTAGATCTTTAATGCAACTTGATATAGCAAAACTCATTTGCAATTTTTCTGTATGCCATATATATGTTTAAAGACGTTGGTGAATGTATGACAATGTCAGGTTCAAATGAACTTTACCTCCAAGTGAAATCGAATCCTCGAAAGTGTATTTGTTACTGTTTCGTATCTAAACATTCAAGATATAATTTAGATACACCTTAACTCATACTGTGAACTCTTCTATATCTTTGTTGAATACCTTCAGAAATTTGGGGGACGACATAACCTGTGGGAAATTAAGAAGGAATATGGAATGTCTATGAAGCATGTCTATAATGCAAATGACCTTCGTAAGTCCCCTTCCGCAGGTATTCCACAAGTCCTCCGTCCAATCATTATGTGATCAAAGGCTTTCTGTAGCTTTTAAACTTAATGTGGAAATGAAGGGAACCATCATGGAAAACCGGTGAAGACTTTGTTGCATTAGGAATGACGGTAACATGATTGTCAACTCTTGCCAGTCTCCATTCATTATATGAGCCAGTAATAGAGACTTGCAAGAGTTATGCCTTGCGAAGTGAAGTTGCATTATTGCAGACATTGAAGAATGTCAAGTATGGATTGACTACAGTCCATGCAGAAGATGGACGTTCTTGTCATTGCGAGGCACAGTGATGCCGCATGCATCTGTCAACCACGCCTGAGTGTTTCCACCGCAGATTCCATTCTACAGATAAAGATATCATAAGCTTCATTACATTGATCAATACGTTTAAATGATGAGGGTTTGCAGTGTCTGTTACATATGGTCCTGCATAACATATTTAGATGGTTCTTGTCCTCATCTCAGGTACTTCTCATCAGATGCGTGATTGTCCCCACAATATGCCTGGTTAAACAGTTTCGGTTTTCTCCGGGAATTGACTCCCTTCAGATGAACCCATCATTTTGTTGAAAGAATTTTGACCTGCTTAGCAATTTTTCAGTAGCATATGAGTCACTGCTACGTTATAGAGGGTTTCCTCATCATGATGATCATTTGTCTTAAGTGTCCTGGACCAGCCAAAAGCTTCTTTGTTGTTGCCAGTAAGTTGACACAATCTTCAAATGTCTCTCATATGCTCCGGCCTAGGTTCGTTACTCAAAAGTTCCTTCAGTGTAGGGTATGACTCCCAGGAATCCAAATCTTCCCTACTCATGGTAGGCATGGATGCGACAAGGCGGGCAGCTTCTTCCACTGCTCTTTTCATCATAAACTTTCCCTCTTCTATTTCCTTTGGATGTTCTACATCAGCGAGTTTCGGGTTTTCACTTTTATCAAGGTGACAATATCCTACCTGTTCATAAGCATTTACTTTGTTATAAAAAGATGCCTCTGTGACAAGCTGTTGATACAGCCAATGCTGACGATAGTTGCCTTATCCTGGGTGTGTGGGTTCGAATCCCACAAGGGACTCGGCCCGAAAAAGTAGAAGAATTATTGCTATTGAAGGTAGTGTTAACCTAAATGTAATGATGTTATACTAAATCATAGTATGAATTTTTATCTTTTTTTTTAAATACTGGGTTACTCATATGTAACAATTTTGATGATGTTTTGATATGCCTGGATTTAAGTTTTCAGTACAAACATGAATGAACAAACATACACAAAGCTATACAAGACGATGAATCTTGATTGGATGAATGGACACAGTTTCTTTTCACTGGGGAAAAAGACACATCAATTTATGTGTTTATGATGTAAGATATAACCAGTTAATTCATTGATTCTAGAAATGACATTATTTCAGTACAACCTCTCTGCTTTGCCAACTGGTAAGGAGTGTGGCCCGTTCTGTCTTCTTTCAAGTCAAACCCCTTAAGTTCATCCAACATAAACAGATATTTAAACATATCTAGGAATCCAGTTTGGCAGGCTAAGTGCAGTAAATTAAAACCAAAATCATCTGATTGTGTGAAATTTGCATCGTGGTCTTGGAATAGTTTTACTACTGCCATCTCATCAAATTCAACGGCAATCATCAGGGGAGTTTTTCTGTACTCTCCTTTAGAATCTATATCAACTGAATTTAGTGACAAGGCATATTTAACCATCTTAACATTAGCACTGAAACAGGACAAATGGAGTATGTTATTGTTATAGTTATCAATTCTTTTAACATCAGCCCCGTTTCGCATTAACAGCTTAACAGTAGGCAGATAACCGTGTTCTACAGCAACCAGAAGAGGCGTTTTCCCGGCCTGACCTTTACATTCTATATCAAATATCTTTAGTGACAAGACATACTGCACCATCTTAACATTACCAGTTGTGCAGGCAAGATGTAGCATGTTATAATTATCGTTGTTTATTGCTTTAACATTAGCCCCTTTTTGTTTCAACAACTTCACGATAGGTAAATAACCTGCTTTTACAGCAAGGAGAAGAGGAGTAGCCCCAAGGTGCCCTTTTCCTTCAATATCTATTTTAGGAATATCCAACAATTTCTTAACAATATTCGTACTACCAACATCGCATGCCATATGTAACACAGTCCAGAGATCAGTATTAACAGCTGAAAGATCACATTTCTGCTGGACTAGAAAATCAAAAATGTTCTCTCTTTCATTTGCAACTGCTTCCATTACAGCTGTGCGCTCACCTTCCCCCCGACAGTTGACGTCCACTATCCCCTGGGACAGGAGTCTCTTCACCTTGGAGAGATGCCCTTCGCCACAGGCTTCATGAAAACTTTTCACAACAAGGGAAAGGCACATACTTGTTTTCTGGAGATCCTTCTTCTCATCTGTTGATTAAAAAGGTTCATGATTATATAGGTTTATTATCATTTCAAACTATAATATGACCAAAGTAATATTTGAAAGGTTTTTCTCATTCATTATTGTTTCTTTATTCCTCTATTATAACGTTCTGTGAAATATAAAATGTGTTTATAAAAGTCTCATATCACATATACAAAGAGTTGGTACATGTAAATGAAATATAAATCTACAAGCCACAACAAATCTATAAGGGATAACATACAGCCATCTATGTGGGCAGAACAGTACAAGTTAATGAGATTTGCAAACATTAGATAGACAAAAAGAAAATATGTTCGTTTACCTTTAAGCATTGATTGGTTATCGACATCACAGAGATTCGAACCCAGGTCACTTGAGGGACTGCAGGTACCGTTTACACCACTCCTATTTAAGAAAAGTTGACAGGACAGTTTTATCTCATCAAAGACAAAGTCAGAACATCCTTCTCGGGTATTGCAACGTGCTTCACACATTCGTGGACCATATGGCGTGAGGACTTTCAGGCTGGAAGTTTGCAAGCTTTGAATTTTTACAAACATGAGAATTAAATAGGAAAGCATCCTTTCACATCAACCTCATCTACAAACTGAAATTCCACTTATTGAGACACGATGTTCCTACATAGAGAAACTTCAACATTTCTTGTTTTAGAAAGGATCTATTAACGTTCACAAAAAACTATTTTGACACAGATAATCCCAAGTTGTGAGAGATGTATGAAGGTCTTTAGGTTGTGAATATTGCCAGGCTAGTGGTTTATAAACTTTTTATTTAAAAAAAAAAAGAATTCAAATTCAAATTGTCTTTTTGAAACAATAGCTGCCAAACAATGTGATTATCTGATCTTAATTGTTCACCATATATAAATCATCAAATCATTAAGAACAAAACTTTCTCAACAAGATTCTCGCTAATCGATCAATCGTACGTTAACAGTATGATTAACAGAGGTGGACTTTTTAAAACACCAACACAATTATAAAGAAAGTATAAATATTTTACAGCGAATTCACGTGATCAAACATAAACTACAAATACCTTGAGGAGAACACACATACTTACCCTTCTAATTAACTACTTGACTTGTGGGTTTACGACGTGATTAAGTGAGGTGAATTGTTTCCTTTTGTATATGAATAC
This sequence comes from Gibbula magus, assembly GCA_936450465.1. Taxonomy (NCBI): domain Eukaryota; kingdom Metazoa; phylum Mollusca; class Gastropoda; order Trochida; family Trochidae; genus Gibbula; species Gibbula magus. The sequence goes on along the minus strand of OW388299.1, from coordinate 72,542,998 downwards.
TTTAAGACTAGATTTGTATTTGACTAAAATAAGAACCAAAATTTTATTTTCTTAAAGCACAAGCTGACATTTGAACTGAATACTTAATAACGTGTTTTAACATATAGGCACACATTAATAATAATAATAATAATAACTAGGATTGACGCGTCAATACTGCAGGTCTTCAAGACTTCCGCTTTGACCTTTGGGCATGGAACCTTTGTAAACAACGTTTTTAGGCTTTGCACTTCTCAATAATAACTACAGGAACGGTTTGAAGCAATTTGTAAATGCAGTAAAAAAAATTATGTTTTTTGGGCTCAAAATTGGTTTTTGCTCAAAGCGTGAATTTTCGGTGTTACATGATGGCAGAAACATGGCAAGACAGGAAAACACACTTTGGGAGTCTGTACCTCTCAATAAGAACTAAGGACACCGATTTGAATTTTTTTTTAACACCAGGAAAAAAAAAACGCGTTTTGCTCCGATTCGAGTCAAACCTTGATTTTTCTGATCCTTGCGGGATTAGAAAGTTGAGAAATCCAGGTTGCGCTCTGGACTCTAAAAAAAAAAAAAAAAAAAAAAAAAAGTAAAAAGACCTCCATATATGTATGGCATTGATTCAGACAGGCAGGCTTTACTTGGTTGTTTTCTTGTGTCTATTGATTGAATCAGTTGGTCAGCTTTCATATGAGCTATCAAAGGTGATTCTATCTTCACTAGTTTTCGAACAAAAAATCTCCAAAGAAAATCCCCTGAAAATCGTCAAATGTGTTCATGTCGACATTCTGCTTTAAGGGTCAACTTTTACATGAATACATTCTGAAGTGGAATTGTTAAACCACAATTGATGAACAGATTGCAAAAAACCGAATTCGAATCGGAGTTTTCCTTAGCGAGTAATGTCCCTTTGAACATAGAGCCGAAAAACGCCCTTTTTAAAAAGGACCATATTCAAAGGCAGATTACTCGAATTCTAGGCCGAAATTCAATATTCGGTTAGCAAATTATATTCTACGTTGTCTTGGCTTTCGAATGAGCTATCACACATATCTGTATGCATTGCCGTGATTTAGAAGAAGATTTTTGAAGACGCGTACCCTCAAACCTGCGAAAGTGCACCAAATTTTCAGTTTTTTCGAAATAGCAAAAAATCTATCATTACGGCCGAAAACCGCTATAGGCCCGATCGATGGGGAATGTTGTTGCTCACATTTTGGTGAAAGTTTTTTGAAAATATCTTGGTAAGTTTTCGAGCTTTTGAGGTTTGAAGTTTCAACTTCAAGGGGAGATAACTCAAGAAAGAAGTCGAAAATCAAAAAAGTAAAAAAATGGCCCCTAAGTTTGGTTACAAGCTACCTTTCCTGAAAATTTCATGCAAATCGGCCCAGCCGTTACTGAGAAAACTGCTGAACAAAATCTGGTACAAAGAATAATAATAATAAAATAATCCGGATAATAACAATACGTCTTCGAGACATACGTCTTGAAGACCTAACTAGGATTGACGCGTCAATACTTAGGTCTTCAAGACTTCTGCTTGACCTTCAGCTCCTTGTTGGGTCGAAGAATGTTACCAATAATGTTTCTAACAAAACTTCTATGTGTAACATCTCATAATGTACTGAGAAAACCTCAAAAGATCATAAATTTAATTTTAAATCAAAATGGCGGGAAAACCGCTTGACCTACGAATTCGTCATGATTGACTTTGTTATTGTCCATCTTTTAAAAAAAGTTTCAAGTCTCTATGTCAATTTTGAAAATTTTCCCAATGTTAAAATTCGAAATCGTGATTTTCTGTCATTTTTCAGCCTTAACTGTGACCGAAAATGACTGTTCGCGAGCGATTTTATTATTGATTCCTAAAGACACTATATTGATCTAGAAGTCCTGAAAATTTCATGCAATTGTGAGATCGGGAAGTTGGAGTAATGTCCCCTTGAAGTAGGTCCCGTGTAAGAAGTCACCAAACTTTGAAAGGTCACTGTGGAAAAAGTAATAAGAGTTCGTTCTTGATAAAACACACCATGTATTCACCAATGCCTCAGCTGCATAATATATAAGTTTCAGCTTCGTCGTGCAAGTATCTTCAGAGAAGAAGATTGTCAAAGGTACATGGGGTCGGACACTTTTAAAAACTGACAAAAATCAAAATGGCGGCTAAACAACGTAATCTACGAACTCGTTGTGATTTACTTTTCTGCCCGCTTTGTAATTGCGCATCTTTTAAAAAAAATTGCAAGTCTCTAGCTGTATTTTGAATTTTTTTCCCATGTTAAAAATCGAAATTTAAAATCGAACTGGAGCTTTAATGAGGGCAAAATTCAAAATTCCGCTTCGATAGTGCACAAGTTCACATTAAATTGTACAATCGCTGAAAATTTCATGAACATCGCTCAAGCGGTTAATTCAGAACGCGACACACAAAACATTGCGGAAATAATAATAATAATAAGGATTCGCATAATAACAATACGTCTTCCAGACTATGTCTTGAAGACCTAATAAAACTAGGATTGACGCGTCAATACTTAGGTCTTCAAGACTTCTGCTTGGCCTAGAACTCCATGATGGACTCTCGGTTATTCATCAGATTCTCTGCTTTAAAATGAGCTATCAAACATGTCTCTATCTTCAGTAGTTTTTTTTTAAAAATTCTCCAAAGAAGGTACCCCTCTGAAAATTGAAAAATCACATATTAATGGACCCCTACATTACATTTCTCACGATTAAGACAAAATGGTTACTATTTCCATACCTAGGTGTAACATAGAAAATGTTGTGCTTTAATTTCCACTTAAAAAGATGTAATCATCATTTAGATTGTATACATAATTAATGCGTTATGCCGTTCTGAATATTCAATAAAATACTCAAAAATGCTTAAATATGAAATCCTAGACATCGCTTGCGATGTTCGAGCCTTAACTATCAACTTTTTGATGAAAGCGGTCAACATAAAAGTTGTTCTTCTTGAAATTGTGCATACGGAGGTGTATGTAAAATTTCAATAGCATAAGAAGTGAAGCAGTTATGAACCTGTCAACTTTGTTGAAAATGGCGATTTTTTAAGAATGACAAACTTATATGACTTGTCAAAGATAAACTAAGCCAGATTTGAGTTTGAAAAATATTGTCCTTCATAAATGACGTTTCTACTTCAAGATGAACTATTTAAAATATTCCTTTCTTCAGAGGTTCATGATCAATCATAATCCATAGGATATACTCTTCGAAAATGCTCAAAATCACAAAATTTTACTTTTTTGAGAATATGTCCAAATTGTGCCGAAACTATCAACTTTTATATGACAGCGATGTATTATGGACTTGTAAAGCTCTTTATTAGCAAGAGATGGCTATCAATAACTTTGACATAAGTCAATTAGTTACAGAGTTATGGCCCTTTGAAATTGAATTGAATTTAAAAAGGACCATATTCAAGGGCAGATTACTCGAATTCTAGGCCGAAATTCAAAATTCTGTGAGCAAATTATATTCTACGTTGTCTTGGCTTTCGAATGAGCTATCACACATATCTGTATGTATTGCCGTGATTAAGAAGAAGAGTTTTGAAGACACGTACCCTCAAAACCGCGAAAGTGCACCAAATTTTCAGTTTTTTCGAAATAGAAAAAAATCTATTATTACGGCCGAAATCCTCACTAGGCCTAATCGATGGGGAATGTTGTTGCTCACATTTTGGTGAAAGTTTTTTGAAAATATCTTTGTAAGTTTTCGAGCTATTGAGGTTTGAAGTTTCAACTTCAAGGGCAGATAACTCACAAAAGAAGTCGAAAATCCAAAAATTAAGAAAATTACTTCTTAGTTTGGTTACAGGCTACCTTTCCTGAAAATTTCATGCAAATCGGCCCAGCCGTTACTGAGAAATCTGCGTGCACAGAATTTGGTACAAAGAATAATAAAAAAAATAATCAGGATAATAACAATACGTCTTCGAGACATACGTCTTGAAGACCTAATAATAAGGAAAAACACGATAACAACAATAGGTCTTCAGACATTCGTCTTGAAGACCTAATAAGGAAAAACACGATAACAACAATAGGTCTTCAGACATTCGTCTTGAAGACCTAATAATAAAATAATCAGGATAATAACAATACGTCTTCGAGACATACGTCTTGAAGACCTAACTAGGATTGCCACAGGCAATACTTAGGTCTTCAAGACTTCTGCTTGACCTAGAATTCCATGTTGGACTCTCGGTTATTCATCAGTTTCTCTGCTTTAAAATGAGCTATCAAACATGTCTCTATCTTTGGTAGTTATTTTACAAAAATTCTCCAAAGAAGGTACCCCTCTGAAAACGGAAAACTCACATATTAATGGACCCCTACATTACATTTCTCATGATTAAGACAAAACGGTTAATATTTTCATACTAAGGTGTAACATAGAAAATGTTGTGCTTTAATTTTCACTTAAGAAGATGTAATCATCATGTACATTGCATACATAATTAATACGTTATGCTGTTCTGAATATTCAAGAAAACACTCAAAAATGCTTAAATTTGGACCCCTAGACATCGCTTGCGATGTTCGAGGCTTAACTATCAACTTTTTGATGAAAGCGGTCAATATAAAAGATGTTCTTCTTGAAATTGTGCATACGTAGGTGTATGTAAAATGTCAATAGCATAAGAAGTTAAGCAGTTATGAACCTTTCAACTTTGTTTAAAATGGCGATTTCTGAAAAGTGGCAAACTTCTATGACTTGTCACAAAAAATCTATGACAGATACAAGCTTGAAAAATATTGTCCTTAATAAATGACGTTTCTGCTTCAACATGATCTATTTAAAGTCTTCCTGTCTTCATTGGTTCATAATCAATAATTATCCAAAGGATATACTCTTCGAAAATGCTCAAAATCACAAAATTTTACTTTTTTTGGAATATGTCCAAATTGTGCCGAAACTATCAACTTTTATATGATATTGATATATTATGGACATGTTTAGCTCTTTATTCGAAAGAGATGGCTATCAATAACTTTGACATAAGTCAATTAGTTACAGAGTTATGGCCCTTTGAAATTGCAACCGAAAAACGCCCTTTTTAAAAAGGACCATATTCAAGGGCAGATTACTCGAATTCTAGGCCGAAATTCAAAATTCTGTGAGCAAATTATATTCTACGTTGTCTTGGCTTTCGAATGAGCTATCACACATATCTGTATGTATTGCCGTGATTAAGAAGAAGAGTTTTGAAGACACGTACCCTCAAAACCGCGAAAGTGCACCAAATTTTCAGTTTTTTCGAAATAGAAAAAAATCTATTATTACGGCCGAAATCCTCACTAGGCCTAATCGATGGGGAATGTTGTTGCTCACATTTTGGTGAAAGTTTTTTGAAAATATCTTTGTAAGTTTTCGAGCTATTGAGGTTTGAAGTTTCAACTTCAAGGGCAGATAACTAACAAAAGAAGTCGAAAATCCAAAAATTAAGAAAATTACTTCTTAGTTTGGTTACAGGCTACCTTTCCTGAAAATTTCATGCAAATCGGCCCAGCCGTTACTGAGAAATCTGCGTGCACAGAATTTGGTACAAAGAATAATAAAAAAAATAATCAGGATAATAACAATACGTCTTCGAGACATACGTCTTGAAGACCTAATAATAATAATAATAATAATAATAATAATAATAATAATAATAATAATAATAAAAATAATAATAATAATAATAATAATAATAATAATAATAATAATAATAATAATTATAATTATAATAATAATAAAATAAACCTGGTTGTTTGCTCAATTTGTATTTAAAGAACCAAATTTAAATTTATGTTTTATACGAAAGCTGACCGTTGAACTGAATATTTATAATAATAATAATAATAATAATAATAATAATAATAATAATAATAGTGATTATAATAATTATAATAATAATAAAATAGACCTGATTGTTTGCTAAATTTGTATTTAAAGAACCAAATTTAAATTTATGTTTTAGTAAAACGAAAGCTGACCGTTGAAGTGAATATTTGTAATAATAATAATAATAATAATAATGATTATAATAATTATTTAAATACCTATCTGTTGACTAGACCTACTTTGCCTTACCTCCTATAGGTAATGCTATTTCAACCTTAACACAGACGAACTTGAAGAGTGGAGAAGGGGTGCGTAAAATCCCTTATCCAAGGTCCGGTAAGTCTAGGTGGTCTTGTGACGTCACTACCTGTTCAGATCAGTCTCATATCAGTTGCAGAGCAAGACAGACGTGTTTGTTTTGTTCTGAGACTGGGTATTTTTAGCGACTTTGTTGCTAACTTGCTAGCATCTCTTACTCATTTAAGGGATATTTTCAACTGCTATATCTACAATTCGTCGTTAGCAGATTGTTTAACAATCTGTTTTAGCAGGTGTTGGGGTACAAAGGGCCTTGTTGACATGTGCTAGCTGTGTGCTGCCTGACGAGGTGGCTGCTTGCTTTGCACGTGCAGCTCGTGTCTTTTGTGTTTCTCTCACCTGTCTTCATTGACTGCTCGGTTCGCACGCCTTGTAAAGCATACCCTCCGCCAGTCCCTTTGATCACTTAAGCCTACGCATTTGTGAGCTTTTCTTCGACTGTTGGTTGTTGAATCGCTTCGTCATACGCCTGTGACTTGCTTCGCTTGTCATTCGCGTTCGCCAGTCATACGCCTTCGGTTCGTATCAACTGCCTACGCGTTTCGCCAGTCACTCGCCTCGCCTATCACTATGCGGCGGACCCCTTTGCCAGTCATTCGCCTTAGGCTTGATTCTACTTGACTTGCATCTACTCGCCAGTGTCTCGCTTACGCCAGTCACTTGCTTCGCCAGTCTATCGCCTTAGGTTGAAATCAACTTGACTCGCTTCGTCTCGCCAGTGATTCGCCTCGCCAGGTACTGCGTCGCCTACCATTTGCCTTTGGCTCGATTCTACTTGACTCGCATCTACCCGCCAGTGTCTCGCTTACGCCAGTCACTCGCTTCGCCAGTCCATCGCCTTAGGTTGAATCAACTTGACTCGCTACGCGGCGGACCCGCTTCGCCAGTCATTCGCCTCGCCAGGTACTGGCTTGGCCTACCATTCGCCTTTGGCTCGATTCTGCTTGACTCGCATCTACCCGCCAGTGTCTCGCTTACGCCAGTCACTCGCTTCGCCAGTCTATCGCCTTAGGTTGAATCAACTTGACTCGCTTCGTCCGCCGTTGATTCGCTTCGCCAGTCACTCGCTTCGCCAGTCTTTCGCCTTAGGCCTCGCGTTAGTGATTCGCGTTAGTCTTATGGAGGGATGCGAAAATGGTTACAAAATTGACCATGTAAATGATATTTTATCACAATCAATTCGGTGCAATGCAAATATTACATGTGTATGTTATGAACATTACAATTAACACAGATTAATACACATAATAATATTTATAAACGATAACTTGGATGAACAAATATATTTTCCAAATTTCAAAACATTTATTCATTCTCAGACATTTAAAACAAACAAAATAATATCATCCTTCATAGATATTGCAGGCTTTTCTATAAGAACTTTCAAAGCTCAAACATTGAGAACACATATAGATAAAGACAAGTTAAACAAAACAATTACTTTTGAACAATGTTATATTCTAAATTAAAATGAATGGCCAAAGCAAATTACCTTCTGTAAAGTATCTTCAGGAACTATATATAGTACATTGCCCGTTAGCAAATAACCTCTAGGATAGACTTAAACACGGAAAAAGCAAAAAATATATTCAAACCTTTAAAAACAATATGCATATTTGTCTCACATATCATGAAAGAAGAAATATGATTCGAAACCTTATTTCTTAGATCTTTAATGCAACTTGATATAGCAAAACTCATTTGCAATTTTTCTGTATGCCATATATATGTTTAAAGACGTTGGTGAATGTATGACAATGTCAGGTTCAAATGAACTTTACCTCCAAGTGAAATCGAATCCTCGAAAGTGTATTTGTTACTGTTTCGTATCTAAACATTCAAGATATAATTTAGATAAACCTTTACTCATACTGTGAACTCTTCTATGTCTTTGTTGAATACCTTCAGAAATTTGGGGAGCACCCTCGGCAAAAGGCAAAAGAAGGAATATGGAATAAGTATGTATATAATGCAAATGACCTTCGTCACCTTTCGCGGTATTCCACAAGTCCTCCGTCCAATCATGTGATTAAGGCATTCTGTAGCTTTCCAGTCTCCATTCATTATATGAGCCAGTAATGGAAACTTGCAAGAGTTATTTAAGAGTTCATTATTGCAGACATGGAAGATGGTAAAGTATGGATTGACTACAGTCCATGCAGAAGATGGACGTTCTTGTCATTGCGAGGCACAGTGATGCCGCATGCATCTGTCAACCACGCCTGAGTGTTTCCACTGCAGATTCCATCATCCAGAATAAAGATATCATAAGCTTCATCACATTGATCAACACGTTTAAATGATGAGGGTTTGCAGTGTCTGTTACAGATGGTCCTGCATAAAGTATTTAGATGGTTCTTGTCCTCATCTCAGGTACTGCTCATCAGATGTTTGATTGTACCCACAATATACCTGGTTAAACAGTTTCGGTTTTCTCTGGGAATTGACTCCCTTCAGATGAACCCATCATTCTGTTGAAAGAATTTTGACCTGCTTAGCAATTTTTCAGTCGCATAAGAGTCACTGCAACGTTATAGAGGGTTTCCTCATCATGATTATCATTTGTCTTAAGTTTTCTAGACCAGCCAACAGCTTCTTTGTTGTTGCCAGTAAGTTGACACAATCTTCAAATGTCTCTCATATCCTCTGTCCTAGGTTGGTTACTCAGAAGTTCCTTCAGTGTTGGGTATTACTCCAAGGAATCCACATTTTCCCGACTCATGGTAGGAAGGAATGCAACAAGGCGGGCAGCTTCTTCCACTGCTCTTTTCGTCATAAACTTTCCCTCTTCTATTTCCTTTGGATCTTCTACATCAGCGAGTTTAGGGTTTTCACTTTTATCAAGGTGACAATATCCTACCTGTTCATAAGCATTTACTTTGTTATAAAGAGATGCCTCTGTGACAAGCTGTTGATACAGCCAATGCTGACGATAGTTGCCTTATCCTTAGTGTGTGGGTTCGAATCCCACAAGGGACTCGGCCCGAAAAAGTAGAAGAATTTGTACTATTGAAGTAGCCTAGTGTTAACCTAAATGTCATGATGTTATACTAAATCATAGTATGAATTTGTATCTTTTTCCATTTTTTTAAAAAATACTGGATTACTCATATGAAACAATTTTGATGATGTTTTGATATGCCTGGATTTCAGTTTTCAGTACAAACATGAATAAACAAACATACACAAAGCTATACAAGACGATGAATCTTGATTGGATGAATGGACACAGTTTCTTTTCACTGGTGAAAAAGACACATCAATTTATGTGTTTATGATGTGAGATACAACCAATTAATTCATTGATTCTAGAAATGACATTATTTCAGTACAACCTCTCTGCTTTGCCAACTGGTAAGGAGTGTGGCCCCTTCTGTCTACTTTCAAGTCAAAGCCCTTAAGTTCATCCAACATAAAAAGATATTTAACCATATCTAGTGCTCCAGTTTGGCAGGCTAAGTGCAGTAAATTAAAACCAAAATCATCTGATTGTGTGAAATTTGCATTGTTGTCTTGGAATAGTTTTACTACTGCTATCTGACCAAAGTCAACGGCAACCATCAGGGGGGTTCTCCCGTACTGTCCTTTAGATTCTATATCAAGGGAATTTAGTGACAAGGCATATTTAACCATCTTAACATTATCACTGAAACAGGACAAAGGTAGCATGTTGTTGTATTCGTTGTCAGTTGTTTTAACATCGGCCCCGTTTCGCATTAACAGCTTAACAACAGGCAGATGACCTTGTTCTACAGCAACCAGAAGAGGTGTCCTGCCGACCTGACCTTTACATTCTATATCAAATATCTTTAGTGACAAGACATACTGCAACAACTTAACATTACCAGTTTTGCAGGAAAGATGTAGCATGTTATTATTATCGTTGTTAATTGCTGTTACATTAGCCCCTTTTTGTTTCAACAACTTCACGATAGGTAAATAACCTGCTTCTACAGCAACGAGAAGAGGAGTTGCGCCAAGGCGCCCTTTTCCTTCAATATCTACTTTAGGAATATCCAACAATTTCTTAACAATATTCGTACTGCCAACATCGCATGCCATATGTAACACAGTCCAGAGATCAGTATTAACAGCTGAAAGATTACATTTCTGCTGGACTAGAAAATCGAAAATGTTCTCTCTTTCATTTTCAACTGCTTCCATTACAGCTGTGCGCCGACCTTCCCCATGACAGTTGACGTCCACTATCCCCCGGGACAGGAGTCTCTTCACCTTGGAGAGATGCCCTTCGCCACAGGCTTCATGAAAACTTTTCACAACATCAGAAGGACAGAGCAGAGGTCCACAAATTAAGTTGTTTATTATTTACAAACTAAGATATTAGATTGATATGGCCAATTATTTGAAAGGTTTGTCTTATTTGTTGTTGATTCCTTGATCTCCTTTTGGTCAACGTCTGTGAAATATAATGTTTAACAATGATCATCAACTAGGAACCGGGACTGCAACACTGCAACCTTTTAAACATCAAACATTGCCAAATGAAATATTCTGTTAACGATTTATAAATAAGTTGATATGTTCTTAGATATACACTACAACTTTCGAACAGACACAGTTGTTTGCAGCCCAGATTTACAGGTTCGAGGTAATTGAAAAACAATATTTAGAAATTACATTACAGTACTAGGAAATGTCATTTTATAACAATTTTGAGAAAATACGTTGTTACCTTTAGGCATTGGTTGGTTGTTGGCATCACAGAGATTCGAACCCAAGTCACTTGAGGGACTGCAGGTACCGTTTACACCACTCATATTGAAGACAAGTTGACAGGACAGTTTTGTCTCATCAAAGACAAAATCAGAACATCCTTTTCGGGTATTGAAACGTGCTTCACACATTCTTGGCCCGTATGGCGTGAGGACTTTCAGGCTTGAAGTTTGCAAGCTTGCTTCTGTTACAAACATAGGAATAAAAAGGGAAAGCATCATTTTGCATCAATTTTATCTACAAACTGAAATTCCACTTATTGAGACACGATATTTCTAAAGTGAGTTCAAATATCAATACTAACTTGGAAAAACACAATTTGTTTTAGAAACCTAAAGAATCTTTTAACGTTCACTTATCCTCTTTGATATATAGATAATCACATGCTTGTGAAAATTGTATGAAATCCCTTTGTTTGTGAATATTTCCATGCTGGTCGTTCACTAACATTTTATTTTACAAAAGTAAGAATAAAAATTGAAAATATCCTTTTAAAACAATAGCTGTCTTAGAATGTGGTTATCTGATCTGAAATTTTCTCCATTGACTTTACAATAACAAGTATTCAATGCAAATTCATTCAGAAAAAATAACCCGCCTAATAGCATAATAAAAAAATATATCAATATTTTGGAGAGTTCACGGTATCAAACATTCAATATAATTACCTTGAGGAGAACGAACCTACTTAACCTTCTCATAATTTCTCTGACTAATAATAATAATTTTTTAAAAATCCAAAAAAATCTAGCCCTTTTGTCAATACTTGTTGGAAAAGGGTTGAAATTTCAACATCCAACTTCAATGTTCAAACTTAAAAAATGTTGCTTTTGCCACCTCAAACCCAAATTTTAAACACGTATATAACGAACTCCAAGGGACCAAATAATTCAATTGCTATATTCACTGTTCGTTATTTGCGTTCGGCATATTATATAGGGCTTTTGACGGGACTTATAAATATGTTCACTATATCCGTTTATTCGCTATATACGCTCGATCCTTATAAATTTGTTCGCTATATCGCTATATGTCATGGGTTCACATTTCTAACGTTGTTTTCATTTGACAAATGCAAATCAGATCAAAACGTGTTCAAAGAATGTTTTAAAATCGACGGCTTTCTGGCTTATTTTTTGGTGGATGAAAACCATTGTATGAGGATGGCACGACTAGGAAATCTATCTTTAATTTGATTTCTCCAGGTGTGACTTTACATCCGGTGAAAGACTCATAACTATTGTCCCACGAACTGGACCGTTACCTGTTTATGTAACTCAAATACCAAAATCGAGTGTCATGAGGTACGTTAAAGCGAAAGTTCTATCACCGATCTATCGGCAGTATCCGCCATCTTGGATTCTTGACATTTCGTGAAATGAAAACACGCTATATTAAACCCAATTTTAAATTTTTGTTGTAATAAAACACATACACTGATAGAATATTCACTCAGTAACCCATAACGTATCATAAAACAAACAAACAATATGCTGTAAGGTCGTAGCGAAGTTTTCCCCACTCACAGTGCCGATGAATGGCTTCAATTCTCCTTGTTTTTATTTTTCAACAAAAGTGTGCTTGTCTTTATCAAGTTCTGAATGTAAAGTCATGGAAGTATTAACTTCATTATCTTTCAATTTGACTGTATTTTAATCTTATACTAATAGTTGATATGTGTAAACGAGAATATCCTCTTGAATTTCGTTTCCACAAAAAATACCCTGATAGAACCCTACTTTTAAGTATACACTGATGAAATAAAGAAAGTGTAAGATGTGATTATGGAATACTTTGGGCACAGTGAGGATGTCAGTGGCGAGGTCCCACTCCGAGTAACTTATTTCCCAAAAATTGAATGAGAGCGGTCCCACAGAATGGTCCAATACAATCTTTAACATCACCAGCGATCTCAATGTTAAATCATGCAAACCAGAAATGTGAACAAACAGAGAGGGATAGAATTGAACAATAAGAATAAGTATATAAATGGCAAAATAATAGTATAATGTTGAACTAAAAGTCAGGAAGAGACTAACAATTTCACACAGTATTGTTAATCACCGCTATAGTACATTAGATTAAAAAATAACAATTTAAACCTTATCTAAACTACCCAAGCGGAATCCCATAGTTTCGTAGCACCATTGTTTAAATAAATATTCACAATTGTCAGTTTCATCTTCTTCATTCTTCTAAAAATCGTAAATAAGAAAATAATGTTATACTGAAAGTATGTTTACAAATATAATTAGATAAAACTAATGGGAATGTTTGTTTTGGTATTGTTAATATCCTATTTGGAAATAAACATAAAGATTTTCGCGTCTATTTTGTTTTTTCGAAAGACGTTCAGACACTAGACTCGACTGAAATATACTTATATATATATCACTTTGGAAATATCCATCACATTCATTCTGTAGAAAACACAATCCATTCCATGAAAAACTGTGGGGACAGGAAAATAAATATGGTTCATACCAAGTTACATTGAATTATGATTTGTACAAATTGGAATTAAAACAAATGCTAAATGTAATGGTTTAATCGTTAGCATAGGTAGAACGCTTATTACTATTTTTATGCGCCCTAATCGGAGATTCCGAGGGTATATTGTTTTTCACCTGTCCGTCTGTCCGTCTGTCCGTCTGTCTGTCTGTCTGCCCGTCTGTCTGTCTGTGTGTTTGTCCACAAAAACTTTAACCTTTTCCATAACTTTGGATTGCTCAGAGCTAGTGGTTTCATACTTGGCATGTGCATGCCTTGTGATGAGAGGTCATCATATTTAACCTTGTGACCTTGACCTTGCCGCAGTGGACAATATTCAGAAAACTTACTTTGGCCGTAACTTTGGTATATCCGGCGGCATCCGTGTTTAACAAACACATCTTGTTATTGATGTATATTGTATAATGAACAGAGGAAAACACTGATGTCCTCATTGTCGCGCGTTGTAGTACCAGCATTTATGCACATTTCTCTGTTCCTTTTTACCTTTTGCCTTTCACACTTTTTGTTCCGCTCATAACACAGACACTAATTGTTCAAATGTTACAAAACTTGAAACATATGATCACTATGATGTGTATATCTGCCCTTTGTGTGTTTCATATGATCATTTGCATAATTTATGCAAATTTTCTCTGTTCCTTTTTACTTTGCCTTTCACACTGTTTGTTCCGCTCATAACTCAGACACTAATTGTTCAAATGTTATAATACTTGAAACATATGATCACTATGATGTGTATATCTGCCCTTTGTGTGTTTCATACCCTCATTTGCATAATTTATGCTAATTTTCACAGTATTTCCACTTCGTCTTTCACACGCTTTGTTCCACTCATAACTCAAACATTATTTCTTCAATTGTTTCGAAACTTGGTACATATAATCACTATGATGTGTATATCTGCCTTTTGTATGTTGCATACCCTCATTTGCATAATTTATGCCAATTTTCTGGAATTTTCAACTTTTACTTCTAAAGCACTCTTACAAGTGTATAGATGAATACATACTTACTATGAAAACACACATATTCTGCTTCCATAGTACTGCTGTGGTTTGTTTGTACAGAAGATTAAACATTGATGTCTCTCTGCTATTTTGAAACTTTTCTTCTTTGACCAATGTTAAAAGCGGGGGTATATGAGTGAGCTGTGCTCGCTAATTCTCTTGTTTGAATAAGTTGTTCCCAATCCTTTTCCTTGACAATAGAATGTATTTAAAGCATCCCATCTTTGATTTAAATCCATTTATTTAATTACTGTATGTAATAAGTCTCTATCTTCAGTAATTTTCAAGCAAATATTGTTCAAAGAAAAAATCGTCTTAAAATGTCGAAATCAGATTTCACTTGATCCCTGCATTATGTGTTTCATTCTTAGAAAATAAATTGATAAAGTAAAAATAAAGTGTAACATAAGAAATGTTGTGCTTTGATTGCCCCATAAATTTATGTTATAATTATTTATATTTTCTCCATAGTTAAGAAATTATTTAATCCTGAATATTCAAGAAAATACAAAAACATTCATGTTTTTGTACCACTTGACGGCTGTCTAACGTTAACGTTTTGATAATGTGTTTCTCCCCAAAAGATATTATATTTGGATGTGTCAATTATAAGTCAATTGCTTATAATTGAAAAAAGGCAATTTTCAATGACTTTTCATGAATAACGTATAGTCCGTATGCAATTGATTTATCACATATATTATGTACTATCAATCATGTTGGTTTCTTTAAAGTTTTAAGAAAAATAATTATCAAAAGAAAATATCCCTCGAAAATTCTCCAACAAATGAATTTTCATATTTCTTCTCAAATATTCAAATTGTGCCCTCATTATCGACGTTTATGTGATATAGATCCTAAAAAAGAATTGTTAAATGTCAATTGGTAAAAAATCTAATTATCTTTCAACCATGAACTACCCTAACCTTTACCTTTACCCACTTGTCAGAGTGTTTATGAGCATTTAAAGGGGCTGTAGCAAATTTTCCATTTATAACGATAGCTCGTGTCATTTAAATTTACTTTAGACGGTATAACATCTTATTACATCTTATACACAAACCAATTATCCGTAATGGTAATAACGGTGTTGTGTATAAAGCAAAAATTGCATGGCGGCCATTTTATTGTGAACACATTTTATTATTTCGAATTACAAAAACGATTCCCATGGCTATACTGAACCATGTACACTAATTTTGAACTTGATTTTCAGAAGAGAGAAGGATGTTTTACTATTGGTGAAATTATTTTTCAAATACATTTCATCGACTTATTTAGGCGAAACAACGTTTAACATTATCTATATTGACGAGGAGATAATTGATTTTAAGTTTAATTTTAATTCTTTTCCGTAAATTAAAAACTAGCAAACATTGGACGTCGAAAAAAAACAAACATTTATCCCTCTCAATGAGGTTGTATACCTACGTCAGCGAGTTTATGAGAGGGTTAAGTATATACCTTAAGTATTTGTAATGAATTGTTAATGTTTTGAACTCATTGTAAGCTATTCATATTTCTCTATCTGTTTTAATTTTTATTAAATATTCACTCACTACTTACAGGATTTTTATTGTTGTGGAAATATATCTTAAATTTGGGTTTTAAAATAAAATGCTGTTTAACGACAATAACCAATGTTTAAAATGTCAGATTTTGTTCTTCTCTCTTAATCATGTTGTTAACATAGAAATCATCGGATTTATGATAGAGATAATTAGGCTATTTTCTTCTAAATGATTTTTCTTTGAATTATTGACACTGTAAACTATATTGTGAAGAAGCGAATAAGATATTCACTTTGTTTAGCAGTTATTGTTGTACAGAGATATTTTAAATTTTGGTGAAATAAAAAGTAATTAAACTACCAGCCTGGATATATTGACAAACAAAAGGAATACATCAAATTCCCAAAATCATGTGATTATTTGTATGTCAAAGAGTTGTGTGACCATTCATAGATGTTTAAGGTTTCTAAACATATTTTGTAGATGTTAGAATTGATTTTTAAGCTCCCAATAGAAATCCTCTGTTTCTATGTTAGAAATTTCAAATGAGAATTCAGTTTGTAGATAAGATTGATGTGAAGGGATGCTTCCCTTTTTTTTAATTGTTATGTTCTCACAACAAAGCCACAACACCCAGCCTGAAAGTATTTATGCCATATGGTCCACGAATGTGTGAAGCACTTTGCAATACCTGAGATAGATGTTTTTATTTTATTTTTGATGACACAAAAGTGGAAATGGAAGTGGTTATGTTGAGATGGTGAAGTACTGTATATCTTGTCACTAAATACACTTGATATAGAACGTAGAGATCAGAGAGGGAAAATTGCTCTCCTGATGGCATTAAGGGGAGAAGACCGTTTAACTCTTTTAAAGCTATTGGTGCAAAAGGGGGCTGATGTTGAAGCAACTGACATTAATGACAAAAACATTTTACATTTGGCTTGTAGTAGTGGTAATATTAGGATGGTTCAGTATGTCTTGCTGTTTGTTGTAAGGTCTGTTAATAAAGCAGTAGTAAGACTACACCACGAATACAATGCAGATCTAACAATATCAGATGATTCTGGTATGAATCTGTTCCACGTAGCTTGCATTGATAATAATTATGATATGGTTAAATATTTGGTAACTTTAGAAGAACTGAATGGGTTTTACTTGATAAAAGACAAATGTGGGTTCACTCCTTTCCGGTATGCATTGTTGGATTGTTATCTTGACATTGTGTCATTTTTAACATATCAACTAAATCACTGAAGATGTTCTATGAAGTGTTAGAGATTACAAATAATGCTGCTGCTACTACGTCTACTATTACCTATATAGTTTTGTTGTAGATTATATGGGCATACTGCCAAGAAAATGATATATCCACAAATATTGTTGTGTAATTTGTAAAGTCTGAACAATGTATGTGCGGTTATGCAATTTTCATGATCAATTTGAACCAGGAGGCTTATAAATCGTTAATTTTGTTCTTTGACAATTGATTTTTGCATGTGTTGTTTATATACACATATCACAAGTGTCTTATTGTTTTAAGGAAAATCGGCTGATGTTGTTAAAATCCAGTGCCTATCAGTCAAAGGATAATGTGCTTTGTCATCAGTAACTCTCTCAATATTGTCTTATACGAGGACCTTGTCAACAAAGCAGATATTGTTGGAATTACTTATTTCTAAATCGTACGAATCTTGTCTTTTTTAATACTTGTTTAATCTAAAAAGGAAACTTCAACATCGAGATATATCAAATATATCAAAGTAAACCTGGCTACGAAAGTGTTGTTTTTAAGAACTGAAATCTAAATATTATTGATTTTTCTCTCCATGAGACTTAATGTTTGCTTGAGTTATATTGCTTTTATGTATGCATGTTTGGGTACTCAAGTTTGGACTGAAGAGGTAAATCTCAGCATAATTATAAGATAATCAAAAATTTCCATTTTAATGTCTTATACCTAAAGCTATCAATCGTTAAAAAGTAGAGGATATCTGATATATATTTTGTCCAGTACCAAATTATATGTAATTTACAAAGTGGAGAAGTCATGAGTGTTGATATGCAATTTCTACTCCGCTAAATGAGGTATACATTTACATTTCGACATCGATGAGTTTTATATTTGCTAGATTTAACAAATTATTTGATTCGTAAATGATGTTCATTTTATGCATTGAACATCCAAAATAACCTGACTTTATCTGTTGACGTCATCATATCGACATCATATGATTGAATTGATATGAGTCGAATAACACTTAGTGAAAATGCGGATTTTATTTAAATTAATAATGATATAGCTCACAATGCATCATTGAAAATATAATTAATATGAACATTATGAATCATACTGTTACTTGATATAGAAATAAAATGTACATTCTTGATGGAATAAATCTGTTGGACTTTTCTGATGCTGTTTTCAGATCATAACTTGTTCAAAGTTTCAAATTGCATCATATTGTGTGTTTTACCTTATGTGATGGAAGACACCCATTTTACCAGTTTCCAACTTAAAGGGGCAGTAGCACGTTTTTGTGCTGAAATATGTCGATGAAATGTATTTGGAAAATAATGTCACCAATAGTAAAACACCCTTTTCTCTTTCAGAAAATCAAGTTAGAAATGAGTGTACATGTTCCGGAAAGCCATGAGAATCGTGTTTGTCATTCAAAATAATAAAATGTGTTCACAATAAAATGGCCGCCATGCATAAGATGTTTTACCTTCTAAAGTAAATATAAATGGCATAAACTATCATTTTGAATTGGAAATTTGAAAAAATAAAATTTGCAAAAAACGTGCTACTGCCCCTTTAAAGTCAGCCTTTAAATTAAAATCTCCAGGTTGAAGACCAATAGCTGTTGACCAACTAAACTTAAGCTTTGACCTGTTAATGTTCTCCTTATTACATTCCATCACATCACTGATATTTTTCGAGCATGCATGACAGCAGAAGGAAGGCTTTTTCACTAGATGTACAGTAAAGCATAGCTAAGTATTAACTTAAGGAGATAAGTGTTTGCGGGAGACTGCAAAAGCAGAGCAGCCCCCAAATTCAGAGTTTCGCCTTTCCATGTTCAGCCTTCTCCAAAGCCACAATAAAACGGGCAAATTTCTTTTCATTGTGTATAATAATCATGTAATGATTCAAAGTGTTAACGGTAAATGCTAGGCATATTCACACATGCATGCTTTTTGTAGTGATTTCAGAACTCATGACCTTGACTTTTGACCTTGAATGTGAACATGTAAAATAATTCACGAGGTGTATAAGAAAATGGCTATGTATATGAGGTCATAATACCTTTTTGGAAAAAAGTTATTAGTGATTTCAGAACTTGTGACCTTGACCAAATATCGTGACCTTGACCTTTGACTAAGTCGGGGCTGCTAATAACCAAGTGTCATGAGATTTGGCAAACCACAAATTTTCTAAACGTAGAACCCTGTCAACCAACCGTGTACAAACAGTGTTAACATAAAAGGCCTGATGAGCTAAATTTACTACAATATCTGTACACAACTCTAAACAATTAACACAATGACACACGCAGTGGAGTTGTTAAGTCATCCTTGTACTGAAACAAGGTGAAAGGTTAAGAACAATATTCCGTTTGTTTCCTTATACTCTTTGATAAATTAAACTTATACTTCGGTTCGATAGGACCCTGACTGGTGGCTTTATAGTTAGATGTCCCATCAACATTGAAGAAAATGACAGTAGAGATGATGAAAAGTAAATATCAGAACAATTCAAATAAGCAAGTAAGAAATGAGAAAACATATACGAAATAACATACATACTAAAACAAAATCTGGATAATTTCGAAAAAAATCCAAACAAATATGAATAGTTTAAATGTTTTTTTTAAATGTTTCTTATAAACTAACTTTTACAACAATTGCAAATAAACGAAAATCTCACAACAAATAAAGATCATAAAAGTTTTATATCAGAACGATATAAAGGTGAAAATACATGCATGATTTAAGACGTCATTGACTATGCCCAATGTGTGGAGTTCCCTAGTTTATTACTATTAAGAGATGTCGAAAAAGCATTCGATTCAGTTCATTGATTTTTTATTTAAAAAAACGTAACTTATTTTGGTTTTGGTCCATCTGTCAGACGATTGATTGTATCATTTGAAACACACATTCAATCCAGTCTTATAGTGAAGGGTTTTATTTAATTTTTGTTTAACTTGCAAAAGGATCCCTGTAAGGTGACCCATTATCTCCTGATATGTCCATAACCTGTGCCGAAGTAATATAATGCTACACATTAATAACAATATGGACATAATAAAAGATAAGCAACATTGAGCTTCTCTTATCACAATTTTCTGATGACACATATCTTGTTCTTGACAGAACTGAAAAGAATATATCTTCAAAAAAATCTCAAAACATTAAATAAATTCCCCCCATTTCTTGTCTTACAAAATAAAAACAAGTCTTATGGAGGGATGCGAAAATGGTTACAAAATTGACCATGTAAATGATATTTTATCACAATCAATTCGGTGCAATGCAAATATTACATGTGTATGTTATGAACATTACAATTAACACAGATTAATACACATAATAATATTTATAAACGATAACTTGGATGAACAAATATATTTTCCAAATTTCTAAACATTTATTCATTCTCACACATTTAAAACAAACAAAGTAATATCATCCTTCATAGATATTGCAGGCTTTTCTATAAGAACTTTCAAAGCTCAAACACTGATAACACATATAGATAAAGACAAGTTAAACAAAACAATTACTTTTGGACAATGTTATATTCTAAATTAAAATCAATGGCCAAAGCAAATTACCTTCTGTAAAGTATCTTCAGGAACTATATATAGTGCATTGTCCGTTAGCAGATAACCTCTTGGAAAGATTTAAACACGGAAAAAGCAAAAATATATTCAAACCTTTAAAAACAATATGCATATTTGTCTCACATATCATGAAAGACGAAATATGATTCGAAACCTTATTTCTTAGATCTTTAATGCAACTTGATATAACAAAATTCATTTGCAATTTTTCTGTATGTCATAATATGTTTTAAGACGTTGGTGAATGTATGAAAATGTTACCTCCAAGTGAAATTGAATCCTAGAAAGTGTATATCTTACTGTTTCTTATCTAAACATTCAAGATATAATTTAGATAAACCTTTACTCATACTGTGAATTCTTCTATGTCTTTGTTGAATACCTTCAGAAATTTGGGGAACACCCTCGGCAAAAGGCCAGGACGGCATAACCTGCGGGAAATGAAGAAGGAATATGGAATAAGCATGTATATAATGCAAATGACCTTCGTCACCTTTCGCGGTATTCCACAAGTCCTCCGTCCAATCATGTGATTAAGGCATTATGTAGCTTTCCAGTCTCCATTCATTATATGAGCCAGTAATGGAGACTTGCAAGAGTTATGCCTTGCGTAGTGAAGTTCATTATTGCTGACATGAAAGATGGTCAAGTATGGATTGACTACAGTCCATGCAGAAGATGGACGCACCGTGATGCCGCATGTATCTGTCAACCACGCCTGAGTGTTTCCACTGCAGATTCCATCATCCAGAATAAAGATATCATAATCTTCATCACATTGATCAATACGTTTAAATGATGAGGGTTTGCAGTGTCTGTTACAGATGGTCCTGCATAACGTATTTAGATGGTTCTTGTCCTCATCTCAGGTACTGCTCATCAGATGCTTGATTGTACCCACAATATACCTGGTTAAACAGTTTCGGTTTTCTCTGGGAATTGACTCCCTTCAGATGAACCCATCATTCTGTTGAAAGAATTTTGACCTGCTTAGCAATTTTTCAGTCGCATAAGAGTCACTGCAACGTTATAGAGGGTTTCCTCATCATGATTATCATTTGTCTTAAGTTTTCTAGACCAGCCAACAGCTTCTTTGTTGTTGCCAGTAAGTTGACACAATCTTCAAATGTCTCTCATATCCTCTGTCCTAGGTTGGTTACTCAGAAGTGTCTTCAGTGTTGGGTATTACTCGAAGGAATCCACATTTTCCCGACTCATGGTAGGAAGGAATGCAACAAGGCGGGCAGCTTCTTCCACTGCTCTTTTCGTCATAAACTTTCCCTCTTCTATTTCCTTTGGATGTTCTACATCAGCGAGTTTAGGGTTTTCACTTTGATCAAGTTGACAATATCCTACCTGTTCATAAGCATTTACTTTGTTATAAAGAGATGCCTCTGTGACAAGCTGTTGATACAGCCAATGCTGACGATAGTTGCCTTATCCTTAGTGTGTGGGTTCGAATCCCATAAGGGACACCCCCCGAAAAAGTAGAAGAATTTGTACTATTGAAGTAGCCTAGTGTTAACCTAAATGTCATGATGTTATACTAAATCATAGTATGAATTTTTATCTTTTGCCATTTTTTAAAAAAATACTGGATTACTCATATGAAACAATTTTGATGATGTTTTGATATGCCTGGATTTCAGTTTTCAGTACAAACATGAATAAACAAACATACACAAAGCTATACAAGACGATGAATATTGATTGGATGAATGGACACAGTTTCTTTTCACTGGGGAAAAAGACACATCAATTTATGATGTTTATGATGTGAGATACAACCAGTTAATTCATTGATTCTAGAAATGACATTATGTCAGTACAACCTCTCTGCTTTGCCAACTGGTAAGGAGTGTGGCCCCTTCTGTCTACTTTCAAGTCAAAGCCCTTAAGTTCATCCAACATAAAAAGATATTTAACCATATCTAGTGCTCCAGTTTGGCAGGCTAAGTGCAGTAAATTAAAACCAAAATCATCTGATTGTGTGAAATTTGCATTGTTGTCTTGGAATAGTTTTACTACTGCTATCTGACCAAAGTCAACGGCAACCATCAGGGGGGTTTTCCCGTACTGTCCTTTAGATTCTATATCAACTGAATTTTGCGACAAGGCATATTTAACCATCTTAACATTATCACTGAAACAGGACAAATGTAGCATGTTGTTGTATTCGTTGTCAGTTGTTTTAACATCGGCCCCGTTTCGCATTAACAGCTTAACAACAGGCAGATGACCTTGTTCTACAGCAACCAGAAGAGGTGTCCTGCCGACCTGACCTTTACATTCTATATCAAATATCTTTAGTGACAAGACATACTGCACCAACTTAACATTACCAGTTTTGCAGGCAAGATGTAGCATGTTATTATTATCGTTGTTAATTGCTGTAACATTAGCCCCTTTTTGTTTCAACAACTTCACGATAGGTAAATAACCTGCTTCTACAGCAACGAGAAGAGGAGTAGCCCCAAGGCGCCCTTTTCCTTCAATATCTATTTTAGGAATATCCAACAATTTCTTAACAATATTCGTACTACCAACATCGCATGCCATATGTAACACAGTCCAGAGATCAGTATTAACAGCTGAAAGATTACATTTCTGCTGGACTAGAAAATCGAAAATGTTCTCTCTTTCATTTTCAACTGCTTCCATTACAGCTGTGCGCCGACCCTCCCCATGACAGTTGACGTCCACTATCCCCCGGGACAGGAGTCTCTTCACCTTGGAGAGATGCCCTTCGCCACAGGCTTCATGAAAACTTTTCACAACATCAGAAGGACAGAGCAGCCCTTTCTGGAGATCCATCTTCTCATCTGCAGAGTAAAAAGGTCCACAAATTAAGTTGTTTATTATTTACAAACTAAGATATTAGATTGATATGGCCAATTATTTGAAAGGTTTGTCTTATTTGTTGTTGAATCCTTGATCTCCTTTTGGTCAACGTCTGTGAAATATAATGTTTAACAATGATCATCAACTAGGAACCGGGACTGCAACACTGCAACCTTTTAAACATCAATCATTGCCAAATGAAATATTCTGTTAACGATTTATAAATAAGTTGATATGTTCTTAGATATACACTACAACTTTCGAACAGACACAGTTGTTTGCAGCCCAGATTTACAGGTTCGAGGTAATTGAAAAACAATATTTAGAAATTACATTACAGTACTAGGAAATGTCATTTTATAACAATTTTGAGAAAATACGTTGTTACCTTTAGGCATTGGTTGGTTGTTGGCATCACAGAGATTCGAACCCAGGTCACTTGAGGGACTGCAGGTACCGTTTACACCACTCATATTGAAGACAAGTTGACAGGACAGTTTTGTCTCATCAAAGACAAAATCAGAACATCCTTTTCGGGTATTGCAACGTGCTTCACACATTCTTGGCCCGTATGGCGTGAGGACTTTCAGGCTGGAAGTTTGCAAGCTTGCTTCTGTTACAAACATAGGAATAAAAAGGGAAAGCATCATTTTGCATCAATTTTATCTACAAACTGAAATTCCACTTATTGAGACACGATATTTCTAAAGTGAGTTCAAATATCAATACTAACTTGGAAAAACACAATTTGTTTTAGAAACCTAAAGAATCTTTTAACGTTCACTTATCCTCTTTGATATATAGATAATCACATGCTTGTGAAAATTGTATGAAATCCCTTTGTTTGTGAATATTTCCATGCTGGTCGTTCACTAACATTTTATTTTACAAAAGTAAGAATAAAAATTGAAAATATCCTTTTAAAACAATAGCTGTCTTAGAATGTGGTTATCTGATCTGAAATTTTCTCCATTGACTTTACAATAACAAGTATTCAATGCAAATTCATTCAGAAAAAATAACCCGCTTAATAGCATAATAAAAAAATATATCAATATTTTGGAGAGTTCACGGTATCAAACATTCAATATAATTACCTTGAGGAGAACGAACCTACTTAACCTTCTCATAATTTCTCTGACTAATAATAATAATTTTTTAAAAATCCAAACAAATCTAGCCCTTTTGTCAATACTTGTTGGAAAAGGGTTGAAATTTCAACATCCAACTTCAATGTTCAAACTTAAAAAATGTTGCTTTTGCCACCTCAAACCCAAATTTTAAACACGTATATAACGAACTCCAAGGGACCAAATAATTCAATTGCTATATTCACTGTTCGTTATTTGCGTTCGGCATATTATATAGGGCTTTTGACGGGACTTATAAATATGTTCACTATATCCGTTTATTCGCTATATACGCTCGATCCTTATAAATTTGTTCGCTATATCGCTATATGTCATGGGTTCACATTTCTAACGTTGTTTTCATTTGACAAATGCAAATCAGATCAAAACGTGTTCAAAGAATGTTTTAAAATCGACGGCTTTCTGGCTTATTTTTTGGTGGATGAAAACCATTGTATGAGATGGCACTACTAGGAAATCTATCTTTAATTTGATTTCTCCAGGTGTGACTTTACATCCGGTGAAAGACTCATAACTATTGTCCCACTAACTGGACCGTTACCTGTTTATGTAACTCAAATACCAAAATCGAGTGTCATGAGGTACGTTAAAGCGAAAGTTCTATCACCGATCTATCGGCAGTATCCGCCATCTTGGATTCTTGACATTTCGTGAAATAAAAACACGCTATATTAAACCCAATTTAAATTTTTTGTAGTAATAAAACACATACACTGATAGAATATTCACTCAGTAACACATAACGTATCATAAAACTAACAAACAATATGCTGTAAGGTCGTAGCGAAGTTTTCCCCACTCACAGCGCCGATGAATGGCTTCAATTCTCCTTGTTTTTATTTTTCAACAAAAGTGCGCTTGTCTTTATCAAGTTGTGAATGTAAAGTCATGGAAGTATTAACTTCATTATCTTTCAATTTGACTGTATTTTAATCTTATACTAATAGTTGATATGTGTAAACGAGAATATCCTCTTGAATTTCGTTTCCACAAAAAATACCCTGATAGAACCCTACTTTTAAGTATACACTGATGAAATAAAGAAAGTGTAAGATGTGATTATGGAATACTTTGGGCACAGTGAGGATGTCAGTGGCGAGGTCCCACTCCGAGTAACTTATTTCCCAAAAATTGAATGAGAGCGGTCCCACAGAATGGTCCAATACAATCTTTAACATCACCAGCGATCTCAATGTTAAATCATGCAAACCAGAAATGTGAACAAACAGAGAGGGATAGAATTGAACAATAAGAATAAGTATATAAATGGCAAAATAATAGTATAATGTTGAACTAAAAGTCAGGAAGAGACTAACAATTTCACACAGTATTGTTAATCACCGCTATAGTACATTAGATTAAAAAATAACAATTTAAACCTTATCTAAACTACCCAAGCGGAATCCCATAGTTTCGTAGCACCATTGTTTAAATAAATATTCACAATTGTCAGTTTCATCTTCTTCATTCTTCTAAAAATCGTAAATAAGAAAATAATGTTATACTGAAAGTATGTTTACAAATATAATTAGATAAAACTAATGGGAATGTTTGTTTTGGTATTGTTAATATCCTATTTGGAAATAAACATAAAGATTTTCGCTTCTATTTTGTTTTTTCGAAAGACGTTCAGACACTAGACTCGACTGAAATATACTTATATATATATCACTTTGGAAATATCCATCACATTCATTCTGTAGAAAACACAATCCATTGCATGAAAAACTGTGGGGACAGGAAAATAAATATGGTTCATACCAAGTTACATTGAATTATGATTTGTACAAATTGGAATTAAAACAAATGCTAAATGTAATGGTTTAATCGTTAGCATAGGTAGAACGCTTATTACTATTTTTATGCGCCCTAATCGGAGATTCCGAGGGTATATTGTTTTTCACCTGTCCGTCTGTCCGTCTGTCCGTCTGTCCGTCTGTCTGTCTGTCCGTCTGTCCGTCTGTCTGTCTGTCCGTCTGTCTGTCTGTGTGTTTGTCCACAAAAACTTTAACCTTTTCCATAACTTTGGATTGCTCAGAGCTAGTGGGTTCATACTTGGCATGTGCATGCCTTGTGATGAGAGGTCATCATATTTAACCTTGTGACCTTGACCTTGCCGCAGTGGACAATATTCAGAAAACTTACTTTGGCCGTAACTTTGGTATATCCGGGGGCATCCGTGTTTAACAAACACATCTTGTTATTGATGTATATTGTATAATGAACAGAGGAAAACACTGATGTCCTCATTGTAGCGCGTTGTAGTACCAGCATTTATGCAAATTTCTCTGTTCCTTTTTACCTTTTGCCTTTCACACTTTTTGTTCCGCTCATAACTCAGACACTAATTGTTCAAATGTTACAAAACTTGAAACATATGATCACTATGATGTGTATATCTGCCCTTTGTGTGTTTCATATGATCATTTGCATAATTTATGCAAATTTTCTCTGTTCCTTTTTACTTTGCCTTTCACACTGTTTGTTCCGCTCATAACTCAGACACTAATTGTTCAAATGTTATAATACTTGAAACATATGATCACTATGATGTGTATATCTGCCCTTTGTGTGTTTCATACCCTCATTTGCATAATTTATGCTAATTTTCTCAGTATTTCCACTTCGTCTTTCACACGCTTCGTTCCACTCATAACTCAAACATTATTTCTTCAATTGTTTCGAAACTTGGTACATATAATCACTATGATGTGTACATCTGCCTTTTGTATGTTGCATACCCTCATTTGCATAATTTATGCCAATTTTCTGGGATTTCCAACTTTTACTTCTAAAGCACTCTTACAAGTGTATAGATGAATACATACTTACTATGAAAACACACATATTCTGCTTCCATAGTACTGCTGTGGTTTGTTTGTACAGAAGATTAAACATTGATGTCTCTCTGCTATTTTGAAACTTTTCTTCTTTGACCAATGTTAAAAGCGGGGGTATATGAGTGAGCTGTGCTCGCTAATTCTCTTGTTTGAATAAGTTGTTCCCAATCCTTTTCCTTGACAATAGAATGTGTTTAAAGCATCCCATCTTTGATTTAAATCCATTTATTTAATTACTGTATGTAATAAGTCTCTATCTTCAGTAATTTTCAAGCAAATATTGTTCAAAGAAAAAATCGTCTTAAAATGTCGAAATCAGATATCACTTGATCCCTGCATTATGTGTTTCATTCTTAGAAAATAAATTGATAAAGTAAAAATAAAGTGTAACATAAGAGATGTTGTGCTTTGATTGCCCCATAAATTTATGTTATAATTATTTATATTTTCTCCATAGTTAAGAAATTATTTAATCCTGAATATTCAAGAAAATACAAAAACATTCATGTTTTTGTACCACTTGACGGCTGTCTAACGTTAACGTTTTGATAATGTGTTTCTCCCCAAAAGATATTACATTTGGATGTGTCAATTATAAGTCAATTGCTTATAATTGAAAAAAGGCAATTTTCAATGACTTTTCATGAACAACGTATAGTCCGTATGCAATTGATTTATCACATATATTATGTACTATCAATCATGTTGGTTTCTTTAAAGTTTAAAAAAAAATAATTATCAAAAGAAAATATCCCTCGAAAATTCTCCAACAAATGAATTTTCATATTTCTTCTCAAATATTCAAATTGTGCCCTCATTATCGACGTTTATGTGATATAGATCCTAAAAAAGAATTGTTAAATGTCAATTGGTAAAAAATCTAATTATCTTTCAACCATGAACTACCCTAACCTTTACCTTTACCCACTTGTCAGAGTGTTTATGAGCATTTAAAGGGGCTGTAGCAAATTTTCCATTTATAATGATAGCTCGTGTCATTTAAATTTACTTTAGACGGTATAACATCTTATTACATCTTATACACAAACCAATTATCCGTAAGGGTAATAACGGTGTGGTGTATAAAGCAAAAATTGCATGGCGGCCATTTTATTGTGAACACATTTTATTATTTCGAATTACAAAAACGATTCCCATGGCTATACTGAACCATGTACACTAATTTTGAACTTGATTTTCAGAAGAGAGAAGGATGTTTTACTATTGGTGAAATTATTTTTCAAATACATTTCATCGACTTATTTAGGCGAAACAACGTTTAACATTATCTATATTGACGAGGAGATAATTGATTTTAAGTTTAATTTTAATTCTTTTCCGTAAATTAAAAACTAGCAAACATTGGACGTCGAAAAAAACAAACATTTATCCCTCTCAATGAGGTTGTATACCTACGTCAGCGAGTTTATGAGAGGGTTAAGTATATACCTTAAGTATTTGTAATGAATTGTTAATGTTTTGAACTCATTGTAAGCTATTCATATTTCTCTATCTGTTTTAATTTTTATTAAATATTCACTCACTACTTATAGGATTTTTATTGTTGTGGAAATATATCTTAAATTTGGGTTTTAAAATAAAATGCTGTTAAACGACAATAACCAATGTTTAAAATGTCAGATTTTGTTCTTCTTTCTTAATCATGTTGTTAACATAGAAATCATCGGATTTATGATAGAGATAATTAGGCTATTTTCTTCTAAATGATTTTTCTTTGAATTATTGACACTGTAAACTATATTGTGAAGAAGCGAATAAGATATTCACTTTGTTTAGCAGTTATTGTTGTACAGAGATATTTTAAATTTTGGTGAAATAAAAAGTAATTAAACTACCAGCCTGGATATATTGACAAACAAAAGGAATACATCAAATTCCCAAAATCATGTGATTATTTGTATGTCAAAGAGTTGTGTGACCATTCATAGATGTTTAAGGTTTCTAAACATATTTTGTAGATGTTAAAATTGATTTTTAAGCTCCCAATAGAAATCCTCTGTTTCTATGTTAGAAATTTCAAATGAGAATTCAGTTTGTAGATAAGATTGATGTGAAGGGATGCGTCCCTTTTTTTTAATTGTTATGTTCTCACAACAAAGCCACAACACCCAGCCTGAAAGTATTTATGCCATATGGTCCACGAATGTGTGAAGCACTTTGCAATACCTGAGATAGATGTTTTTATTTTATTTTTGATGACACAAAAGTGGAAATGGAAGTGGTTATGTTGAGATGGTGAAGTACTGTATATCTTGTCACTAAATACACTTGATATAGAACGTAGAGATCAGAGCGGGAAAACTGCTCTCCTGATGGCATTAAGGGGAGAAGACCGTTTAACTCTTTTAAAGCTATTGGTGCAAAAGGGGGCTGATGTTGAAGCAACTGACATTAATGACAAAAACATTTTACATTTGGCTTGTAGTAGTGGTAATATTAGGATGGTTCAGTATGTCTTGCTGTTTGTTGTAAGGTCTGTTAATAAAGCAGTAGTAAGACTACACCACGAATACAATGCAGATCTAACAATATCAGATGATTCTGGTATGAATCTGTTCCACGTAGCTTGCATTGATAATAATTATGATATGGTTAAATATTTGGTAACTTTAGAAGAACTGAATGGGTTTTATTTGATAAAAAACAAATGTGGGTTCACTCCTTTCCGGTATGCATTGTTGGATTGTTATCTTGACATTGTGTGATTTCTAACATATCAACTAAATCACTGAAGAAGTGTTAGAGATTACAAATAATGCTGCTGCTACTACGTCTACTATCACTTATATAGTTTTGTTGTAGATTATATGGGTATACTGCCAATGATATATCGAGAAATTATGTTTGTGTAATTTGTAAAGTCTGAACAATGTATGTGCGGTTATGCAATTTTCATGATCAATTTGAACCAGGAGGCTTATAAATCGTCAATTTTGTTCTTTGACAATTGGTTTTTGCATGTGTTGTTTATATACACATATCACAAGTGTCTTATTGTTTTAAGTAAAATCGGCTGATGTTGTTAAAATCCAGTGCCTATCAGTCAAAGGATAATGTGCTTTGTCATCAGTATCTCTCTCAATATTGTCTTATACGAGGACCTTGTCAACAAAGCAGATATTGTTGGAATTACTTATTTCTAAATCGTACGAATCTTGTCTTTTTTAATACTTGTTTAATCTAAAATGGAAACTTCAACATCGATATATATCAAATATATCAAAGTAAACCTGGCTACGAAAGTGTTGTTTTTAAGAACTGAAATCTAAATATTATTGATTTTTCTCTCCATGAGACTTAATGTTTGCTTGAGTTATATTGCTTTTATGTATGCATGTTTGGGTACTCAAGTTTGGACTGAAGAGGTAAATCTCAGCATAATTATAAGATAATCAAAATTTTCCATTTTAGTGTCTTATACCTAAAGCTATCAATCGTTAAAAAGTAGAGGATATCTGATATATATTTGTCCAGTACCAAATTATATGTAATTTACAAAGTGGAGAAGTCATGAGTGTTGATATGCAATTTCTACTCCGCTAAATGAGGTATACATTTACATTTCGACATCGATGAGTTTTATATTTGCTAGATTTAACAAATTATTAGATTCGTAAATGATGTTCATTTTATGCATTGAACATCCAAAATAACCTGACGTTATCTGTTGACGTCATCATATCGACATCATATGATTGAATTGATATGAGTCGAATAACACTTAGTGAAAATGCGGATTTTATTTAAATTAATAATGATATAGCTCACAATGCATCATTGAAAATATAATAAATATGAACATTATGAATCATACTGTTACTTGATATAGAAATAAAATGTACATTCTTGATGGAATAAATCTCTTGGACTTTTCTGATGCTGTTTTCAGATCATAACTTCTTCAAAGAAAGTTTCAAATTGCATCATATTGTGTGTTTTACCTTATGTGATGGAAGACACCCATTTTACCAGTTTACAACTTAAAGGGGCAGTAGCACGTTTTTGTGCTGAAATATGTCGATGAAATGTATTTGGAAAATAATGTCACCAATAGTAAAACACCCTTTTCTCTTTCAGAAAATCAAGTTAGAAATGAGTGTACATGTTCCGGAAAGCCATGAGAATCGTGTTTGTCATTCAGAATAAAAAAAATGTGATCACAATAAAATGGCCGCCATGCATAAGATGTTTTACCTTCTAAAGTAAATATAAATGGCATAAACTATCATTTTAAATTGGAAATTTGAAAAAATAAAATTTGCAAAAAACGTGCTACTGCCCCTTTAAAGTCAGCCTTTAAATTAACATCTCCAGGTTGAAGACCAATAGCTGTTGACCAACTAAACTTAAGCTTTGACCTGTTAATGTTCTCCTTATTACATTCCATCACATCACTGATATTTTTCGAGCATGCATGACAGCAGAAGGAAGGCTTTTTCACTAGATGTACAGTAAAGCATAGCTAAGTATTAACTTAAGGAGATAAGTGTTTGCGGGAGACTGCAAAAGCAGAGCAGCCCCCAAATTCAGAGTTTCGCCTTTCCATGTTCAGCCTTCTCCAAAGCCACAATAAAACGGGCAAATTTCTTTTCATTGTGTATAATAAGCATGTAATGATTCAAAGTGTTAACGGTAAATGCTAGGCATATTCACACATGCATGCTTTTTGTAGTGATTTCAGAACTCATGACCTTGACTTTTGACCTTGAATGTGAACATGTAAAATAATTCACGAGGTGTATAAGAAAATGGCTATGTATATGAGGTCATAATACCTTTTTGGAAAAAAGTTATTAGTGATTTCAGAACTTGTGACCTTGACCAAATATCGTGACCTTGACCTTTGACTAAGTCGGGGCTGCTAATAACCAAGTGTCATGAGGTTTGGCAAACCACCAATTTTCTAAACGTAGAACCCTGTCAACCAACCGTGTACAAACAGTGTTAACATTAAAGGCCTGATGAGCTAAATTTACTACAATATCTGTACACAACTCTAAACAATTAACACAATGACACACGCAGTGGAGTTGTTAAGTCATCCTTGTACTGAAACAAGGTGAAAGGTTAAGAACAATATTCCGTTTGTTTCCTTATACTCTTTGATAAATTAAACTTATACTTCGGTTCGATAGGACCCTGACTGGTGGCTTTATAGTTAGATGTCCCATCAACATTGAAGAAAATGACAGTAGAGATGATGAAAAGTAAATATCAGAACAATTCAAATAAGCAAGTAAGAAATGAGAAAACATATACGAAATGACATACATACTAAAACAAAATCTGGATAGTTTCGAAAAAAATCCAAACAAATATGAATAGTTTAAATGTTTTTTTAAAATGTTTCTTATAAACTAACTTTTAGAACAGTTGCAAATAAACGAAAATCTCACAACAAATAAAGATCATAAAAGTTTTATATCAGAACGATATAAAGGTGAAAATACATGCATGATTTAAGACGTCATTGACTATGCCCAATGTGTGGAGTTCCCTAGTTTATTACTATTAAGAGATGTCGAAAAAGCATTCGATTCAGTTCATTGATTTTTTATTTTAAAAAACGTAACTTATTTTGGTTTTGGTCCATCTGTCAGACGATTGATTGTATCATTTGAAACACACATTCAATCCAGTCTTATTAACTTTGTTTAACTTGCAAAAGGATCCCTGTAAGGTGACCCATTATCTCCTGATATGTCCATAACCTGTGCCGAAGTAATATAATGCTACACATTAATAACAATATGAACATAATAAAAAATAAGAAACATTGAGTTTCTCTTATCACAATTTGCTGATGACACATATCTTGTTCTTGACAGAACTGAAAAGAATATATCTTCAACAAAATCTCAAAACATTAAATAAATTCCCCCCATTTCTTGTCTTACAAAATAAAAACAAGTCTTTTGGAGGGATACGAAAATGGTTACAAAATTGACCATGTAAATGATATTTTATCACAATCAATTCGGTGCAATGCAAATATTACATGTGTATGTTATGAAAATTACAATTAACACAGATTAATACACATAATAATATTTATAAACGATAACTTGGATGAACAAATATATTTTCCAAATTTCAAAACATTTATTAATTCTCACACATTTAAAACAAACAAAATAATATCATCCTTCATAGATATTGCAGGCTTTTCTATAAGAACTTTTAAAGCTCAAACATTGATAACACATATAGATAAAGACAAGTTAAACAAAACAATTACTTTTGAACAATGTTATATTCTAAATTAAAATGAATGGCCAAAGCAAATTACCTTCTGTAAAGTATCTTCAGGAACTATATATAGTACATTGCCCGTTAGCAAATAACCTCTAGGATAGACTTAAACACGGAAAAAGCAAAAAATATATTCAAACCTTTAAAAACAATATGCATATTTGTCTCACATATCATGAAAGAAGAAATATGATTCGAAACCTTATTTCTTAGATCTTTAATGCAACTTGATATAGCAAAACTCATTTGCAATTTTTCTGTATGCCATATATATGTTTAAAGACGTTGGTGAATGTATGACAATGTCAGGTTCAAATGAACTTTACCTCCAAGTGAAATCGAATCCTCGAAAGTGTATTTGTTACTGTTTCGTATCTAAACATTCAAGATATAATTTAGATACACCTTAACTCATACTGTGAACTCTTCTATATCTTTGTTGAATACCTTCAGAAATTAGGGGGACGACATAACCTGTGGGAAATTAAGAAGGAATATGGAATGTCTATGAAGCATGTCTATAATGCAAATGACCTTCGTAAGTCCCCTTCCGCAGGTATTCCACAAGTCCTCCGTCCAATCATTATGTGATCAAAGGCTTTCTGTAGCTTTTAAACTTAATGTGGAAATGAAGGGAACCATCATGGAAAACCGGTGGAAGACTTTGTTGCATTAGGAATGACGGTAACATGATTGTCAACTCTTGCCAGTCTCCATTCATTATATGAGCCAGTAATAGAGACTTGCAAGAGTTATACCTTGCGAAGTGAAGTTGCATTATTGCAGACATTGAAGAATGTCAAGTATGGATTGACTACAGTCCATGCAGAAGATGGACGTTCTTGTCATTGCGAGGCACAGTGATGCCGCATGCATCTGTCAACCACGCCTGAGTGTTTCCACCGCAGATTCCATTCTACAGATAAAGATATCATAAGCTTCATTACATTGATCAATACGTTTAAATGATGAGGGTTTGCAGTGTCTGTTACATATGGTCCTGCATAACATATTTAGATGGTTCTTGTCCTCATCTCAGGTACTTCTCATCAGATGCGTGATTGTCCCCACAATATGCCTGGTTAAACAGTTTCGGTTTTCTCCGGGAATTGACTCCCTTCAGATGAACCCATCATTTTGTTGAAAGAATTTTGACCTGCTTAGCAATTTTTCAGTAGCATATGAGTCACTGCTACGTTATAGAGGGTTTCCTCATCATGATGATCATTTGTCTTAAGTGTCCTGGACCAGCCAAAAGCTTCTTTGTTGTTGCCAGTAAGTTGACACAATCTTCAAATGTCTCTCATATGCTCCGGCCTAGGTTCGTTACTCAAAAGTTCCTTCAGTGTAGGGTATGACTCCCAGGAATCCAAATCTTCCCTACTCATGGTAGGCATGGATGCGACAAGGCGGGCAGCTTCTTCCACTGCTCTTTTCATCATAAACTTTCCCTCTTCTATTTCCTTTGGATGTTCTACATCAGCGAGTTTCGGGTTTTCACTTTTATCAAGGTGACAATATCCTACCTGTTCATAAGCATTTACTTTGTTATAAAAAGATGCCTCTGTGACAAGCTGTTGATACAGCCAATGCTGACGATAGTTGCCTTATCCTGGGTGTGTGGGTTCGAATCCCACAAGGGACTCGGCCCGAAAAAGTAGAAGAATTATTGCTATTGAAGGTAGTGTTAACCTAAATGTAATGATGTTATACTAAATCATAGTATGAATTTTTATCTTTTTTTTTAAATACTGGGTTACTCATATATAACAATTTTGATGATGTTTTGATATGCCTGGATTTAAGTTTTCAGTACAAACATGAATGAACAAACATACACAAAG
The DNA here is from genome assembly GCA_936450465.1 of Gibbula magus. Lineage (NCBI taxonomy): Eukaryota > Metazoa > Mollusca > Gastropoda > Trochida > Trochidae > Gibbula > Gibbula magus. The sequence continues at coordinate 72,507,277 of OW388299.1, read as the reverse complement.
CTATACAAGACGATGAATCTTGATTGGATGAATGGACACAGTTGCTTTTCACTGGGGAAAAAGACACATCAATTTATGTGTTTATGATGTAAGATATAACCAGTTAATTCATTGATTCTAGAAATGACATTATTTCAGTACAACCTCTCTGCTTTGCCAACTCGTAAGGAGTGTGGCCCGTTCTGTCTTCTTTCAAGTCAAACCCCTTAAGTTCATCCAACATAAACAGATATTTAAACATATCTAGGAATCCAGTTTGGCAGGCTAAGTGCAGTAAATTAAAACCAAAATCATCTGATTGTGTGAAATTTGCATCGTGGTCTTGGAATAGTTTTACTACTGCCATCTCATCAAATTCAACGGCAATCATCAGGGGAGTTTTTCTGTACTCTCCTTTAGAATCTATATCAACTGAATTTAGTGACAAGGCATATTTAACCATCTTAACATTAGCACTGAAACAGGACAAATGGAGTATGTTATTGTTATAGTTATCAATTCTTTTAACATCAGCCCCGTTTCGCATTAACAGCTTAACAGTAGGCAGATAACCGTGTTCTACAGCAACCAGAAGAGGCGTTTTCCCGGCCTGACCTTTACATTCTATATCAAATATCTTTAGTGACAAGACATACTGCACCAACTTAACATTACCAGTTGTGCAGGCAAGATGTAGCATGTTATAATTATCGTTGTTTATTGCTTTAACATTAGCCCCTTTTTGTTTCAACAACTTCACGATAGGTAAATAACCTGCTTTTACAGCAAGGAGAAGAGGAGTAGCCCCAAGGTGCCCTTTTCCTTCAATATCTATTTTAGGAATATCCAACAATTTCTTAACAATATTCGTGCTACCAACAGCGCATGCCATATGTAACACAGTCCAGAGATCAGTATTAACAGCTGAAAGATCACATTTCTGCTGGACTAGAAAATCAAAAATGTTCTCTCTTTCATTTGCAACTGCTTCCATTACAGCTGTGCGCTCACCTTCCCCCCGACAGTTGACGTCCACTATCCCCCGGGACAGGAGTCTCTTCACCTTGGAGAGATACCCTTCGCCACAGGCTTCATGAAAACTTTTCACAACAAGGGAAAGGCACATACTTGTTTTCTGGAGATCCTTCTTCTCATCTGTTGATTAAAAAGGTTCATGATTATATAGGTTTATTATCATTTCAAACTATAATATGACCAATGTAATATTTGAAAGGTTTTTCTCATTCATTATTGTTTCTTTATTCCTCTATTATAACGTTCTGTGAAATATAAAATGTGTTTATAAAAGTCTCATATCACATATACAAAGAGTTGGTACATGTAAATGAAATATAAATCTACAAGCCACAACAAATCTATAAGGGATAACATACAGCCATCTATGTGGGCAGAACAGTACAAGTTAATGAGATTTGCAAACAATAGATAGACAAAAAGAAAATATGTTCGTTTACCTTTAAGCATTGATTGGTTATCGACATCACAGAGATTCGAACCCAGGTCACTTGAGGGACTGCAGGTACCGTTTACACCACTCATATTAAAGACAAGTTGACAGGACAGTTTTATCTCATCAAAGACAAAGTCAGAACATCCTTCTCGGGTATTGCAACGTGCTTCACACATTCGTGGACCATATGGCGTGAGGACTTTCAGGCTGGAAGTTTGCAAGCTTTGAATTTTTACAAACATGAGAATTAAATAGGAAAGCATCCTTTCACATCAACCTCATCTACAAACTGAAATTCCACTTATTGAGACACGATGTTCCTACATAGAGAAACTTCAACATTTCTTGTTTTAGAAAGGATCTATTAACGTTCACAAAAAACTATTTTGACACAGATAATCCCAAGTTGTGAGAGATGTGTGAAGGTCTTTAGGTTGTGAATATTGCCAGGCTAGTGGTTTATAAACTTTTTATTTAAAAAAAAAAAGAATTCAAATTCAAATTGTCTTTTTGAAACAATAGCTGCCAAACAATGTGATTATCTGATCTTAATTGTTCACCATATATAAATCATCAAATCATTAAGAACAAAACTTTCTCAACAAGATTCTCGCTAATCGATCAATTGTACGTTAACAGTATGATTAACAGAGGTGGACTTTTTAAAACACCAACACAATTATAAAGAAAGTATAAATATTTTACAGCGAATTCACGTGATCAAACATAAACTACAAATACCTTGAGGAGAACACACATACTTACCCTTCTAATTAACTACTTGACTTGTGGGTTTACGACGTGATTAAGTGAGGTGAATTGTTTCCTTTTGTATATGAATACTTTAAGACTAGATTTGTATTTGACTAAAATAAGAACCAAAATTTTATTTTCTTAAAGCACAAGCTGACATTTGAACTGAATACTTAATAACGTGTTTTAACATATAGGCACACATTAATAATAATAATAATAATAATAATAATAATAATAATAATAATAAAAATAATAATAATAAAAATATTAATTATAATAATAATTATAATTATAATAATAATAAAATAAACCTGGTTGTTTGCTCAATTTGTATTTAAAGAACCAAATTTAAATTTATGTTTTATACGAAAGCTGACCGTTGAACTGAATATTTATAATAATAATAATAATAATAATAATAATAGTGATTATAATAATTATAATAATAATAAAATAGACCTGATTGTTTGCTAAATTTGTATTTAAAGAACCAAATTTAAATTTATGTTTTAGTAAAACGAAAGCTGACCGTTGAAGTGAATATTTGTAATAATAATAATAATAATAATAATAATGATTATAATAATTATTTAAATACCTATCTGTTGACTAGACCTACTTTGCCTTACCTCCTATAGGTAATGCTATTTCAACCTTAACACAGACGAACTTGAAGAGTGGAGAAGGGGTGCGTAAAATCCCTTATCCAAGGTCCGGTAAGTCTAGGTGGTCTTGTGACGTCACTACCTGTTCAGATCAGTCTCATATCAGTTGCAGAGCAAGACAGACGTGTTTGTTTTGTTCTGAGACTGGGTATTTTTAGCGACTTTGTTGCAAACTTGCTAGCATCTCTTACTCATTTAAGGGATATTTTCAACTGCTATATCTACAATTCGTCGTTAGCAGATTGTTTAACAATCTGTTTTAGCAGGTGTTGGGGTACAAAGGGCCTTGTTGACATGTGCTAGCTGTGTGCTGCCTGACGAGGTGGCTGCTTGCTTTGCACGTGCAGCTCGTGTCTTTTGTGTTTCTCTCACCTGTCTTCATTGACTGCTCGGTTCGCACGCCTTGTAAAGCATACCCTCCGCCAGTCCCTTTGATCACTTAAGCCTACGCATTTGTGAGCTTTTCTTCGACTGTTGGTTGTTGAATCGCTTCGCTTGTCATTCGCGTTCGCCAGTCATACGCCTTCGGTTCGTATCAACTGCCTACGCGTTTCGCCAGTCACTCGCCTCGCCTATCACTATGCGGCGGACCCCTTTGCCAGTCATTCGCCTTAGGCTTGATTCTACTTGACTCGCATCTACTCGCCAGTGTCTCGCTTACGCCAGTCACTCGCTTCGCCAGTCTATCGCCTTAGGTTGAAATCAACTTGACTCGCTTCGTCTCGCCAGTGATTCGCCTCGCCAGGTACTGCGTCGCCTACCATTCGCCTTTGGCTCGATTCTACTTGACTCGCATCTACCCGCCAGTGTCTCGCTTACGCCAGTCACTCGCTTCGCCAGTCCATCGCCTTAGGTTGAATCAACTTGACTCGCTACGCGGCGGACCCGCTTCGCCAGTCATTCGCCTCGCCAGGTACTGGCTTGGCCTACCATTCGCCTTTGACTCGATTCTGCTTGACTCGCATCTACCCGCCAGTGTCTCGCTTACGCCAGTCACTCGCTTCGCCAGTCTATCGCCTTAGGTTGAATCAACTTGACTCGCTTCGTCCGCCGTTGATTCGCTTCGCCAGTCACTCGCTTCGCCAGTCTTTCGCCTTAGGCCTCGCGTTAGTGATTCGCGTTAGTCTTATGGAGGGATGCGAAAATGGTTACAAAATTGACCATGTAAATGATATTTTATCACAATCAATTCGGTGCAATGCAAATATTACATGTGTATGTTATGAACATTACAATTAACACAGATTAATACACATAATAATATTTATAAACGATAACTTGGATGAACAAATATATTTTCCAAATTTCAAAACATTTATTCATTCTCACACATTTAAAACAAACAAAATAATATCATCCTTCATAGATATTGCAGGCTTTTCTATAAGAACTTTCAAAGCTCAAACATTGATAACACATATAGATAAAGACAAGTTAAACAAAACAATTACTTTTGAACAATGTTATATTCTAAATTAAAATGAATGGCCAAAGCAAATTACCTTCTGTAAAGTATCTTCAGGAACTATATATAGTACATTGCCCGTTAGCAAATAACCTCTAGGATAGACTTAAACACGGAAAAAGCAAAAAATATATTCAAACCTTTAAAAACAATATGCATATTTGTCTCACATATAATGAAAGAAGAAATATGATTAGAAACCTTATTTCTTAGATCTTTAATGCAACTTGATATAGCAAAACTCATTTGCAATTTTTCTGTATGCCATATATATGTTTAAAGACGTTGGTGAATGTATGACAATGTCAGGTTCAAATGAACTTTACCTCCAAGTGAAATCGAATCCTCGAAAGTGTATTTGTTACTGTTTCGTATCTAAACATTCAAGATATAATTTAGATAAACCTTTACTCATACTGTGAACTCTTCTATGTCTTTGTTGAATACCTTCAGAAATTTGGGGAGCACCCTCAGCAAAAGGCAAAAGAAGGAATATGGAATAAGCATGTATATAATGCAAATGACCTTCGTCACCTTTCGCGGTATTCCACAAGTCCTCCGTCCAATCATGTGATTAAGGCATTCTGTAGCTTTCCAGTCTCCATTAATTATATGAGCCAGTAATGGAAACTTGCAAGAGTTATTTAAGAGTTCATTATTGCAGACATGGAAGATGGTAAAGTATGGATTGACTACAGTCCATGCAGAAGATGGACGTTCTTGTCATTGCGAGGCACAGTGATGCCGCATGCATCTGTCAACCACGCCTGAGTGTTTCCACTGCAGATTCCATCATCCAGAATAAAGATATCATAAGCTTCATCACATTGATCAACACGTTTAAATGATGAGGGTTTGCAGTGTCTGTTACAGATGGTCCTGCATAAAGTATTTAGATGGTTCTTGTCCTCATCTCAGGTACTGCTCATCAGATGTTTGATTGTACCCACAATATTCCTGGTTAAACAGTTTCGGTTTTCTCTGGGATAGACTCCTTTCAGATGAACCCATCATTCTGTTGAAAGAATTTTGACCTGCTTAGCAATTTTTCAGTCGCATATGAGTCACTGCAACATTAGAGAGGGTTTCCTCATCATGATTATCATTTGTCTTAAGTTTTCTAGACCAGCCAACAGCTTCTTTGTTGTTGCCAGTAAGTTGACACAATCTTCAAATGTCTCTCATATCCTCTGTCCTAGGTTGGTTACTCAGAAGTTCCTTCAGTGTTGGGTATTACTCCAAGGAATCCACATTTTCCCGACTCATGGTAGGAAGGAATGCAACAAGGCGGGCAGCTTCTTCCACTGCTCTTTTCGTCATAAACTTTCCCTCTTCTATTTCCTTTGGATGTTCTACATCAGCGAGTTTAGGGTTTTCACTTTGATCAAGGTGACAATATCCTACCTGTTCATAAGCATTTACTTTGTTATAAAGAGATGCCTCTGTGACAAGCTGTTGATACAGCCAATGCTGACGATAGTTGCCTTATCCTTAGTGTGTTGGTTCGAATCCCACAAGGGACTCGGCCCGAAAAAGTAGAAGAATTTGTACTATTGAAGTAGCCTAGTGTTAACCTAAATGTCATGATGTTATACTAAATCATAGTATGAATTTGTATCTTTTTCCATTTTTTAAAAAAATACTGGATTACTCATATGAAACAATTTTGATGATGTTTTGATATGCTCGGATTTCAGTTTTCAGTACAAACATGAATAAACAAACATACACAAAGCTATACAAGACGATGAATCTTGATTGGATGAATGGACACAGTTTCTTTTCACTGGTGAAAAAGACACATCAATCTATGTGTTTATGATGTGAGATACAACCAATTAATTCATTGATTCTAGAAATGACATTATTTCAGTACAACCTCTCTGCTTTGCCAACTGGTAAGGAGTGTGGCCCGTTCTGTCTACTTTCAAGTCAAACCCCTTAAGTTCATCCAACATAAAAAGATATTTAACCATATCTAGTGCTCCAGTTTGGCAGGCTAAGTGCAGTAAATTAAAACCAAAATCATCTGATTGTGTGAAATTTGCATTGTTGTCTTGGAATAGTTTTACTACTGCTATCTGACCAAAGTCAACGGCAACCATCAGGGGGGTTTTCCCGTACTGTCCTTTAGATTCTATATCAACTGAATTTAGTGACAAGGCATATTTAACCATCTTAACATTATCACTGAAACAGGACAAATGTAGTATGTTGTTGTATTCGTTATCAGTTGTTTTAACATCGGCCCCGTTTCGCATTAACAGCTTAACAACAGGCAGATGACCTTGTTCTACAGCAACCAGAAGAGGTGTCCTGCCGACCTGACCTTTACATTCTATATCAAATATCTTTAGTGACAAGACATACTGCACCAACTTAACATTATCAGTTGTGCAGGCAAGATGTAGCATGTTATTATCATCGTTGTTAATTGCTGTAACATTAGCCCCTTTTTGTTTCAACAACTTCACGATAGGTAAATAACCTGCTTCTACAGCAACGAGAAGAGGAGTAGCCCCAAGGCGCCCTTTTCCTTCAATATCTATTTTAGGAATATCCAACAATTTCTTAACAATATTCGTACTACCAACATCGCATGCCATATGTAACACAGTCCAGAGATCAGTATTAACAGCTGAAAGATTACATTTCTGCTGGACTAGAAAATCAAAAATGTTCTCCCTTTCATTTGCAACTGCTTCCATTACAGCTGTGCGCTCACCTTCCCCCCGACAGTTGACGTCCACTATCCCCCGGGACAGGAGTCTCTTCACCTCAGGGAGATACCCTTCGCCACAGGCTTCATGAAAACTTTTCACAACATCAGAAGGACAGAGCAGCCCTTTCTTGAGATCCACCTTCTCATCTGCAGAGTAAAAAGGTCCACAAATTAAAGTTGTTTATTATTTACAAACTTAGATATTAGATTGATATGGCCAATTATTTGAAAGGTTTGTCTTATTTGTTGTTGATTCGTTGATCTCCTTATGGTAAATGTCTGTGAAATATAATGTTTTACAATGATCATCAACTAGGAATCGGGACTGCAACACTGCAACCTTTTAACATCAAACATTACCAAATGAAATATTCTGTTAACGATTTATATATAAGTTGATATGTCCCCCTTCTTAGATATTCACTAAAACTTTCGAATATACACAGTTGTTTGCAGCCCAGATTTACAGGTTCGAGGTAATTTAAAAACAATATTTAGAAAATACATTACAGTACTAGGAAATTTTGAGAAAATTCGTTGTTACCTTTAGGCATTGGATGGTTGTTGGCATCACAGAGATTCGAACCCAGGTCACTTGAGGGACTGCAGGTACCGTTTACACCACTCATATTGAAGACAAGTTGACAGGACAGTTTTGTCTCATCAAAGACAAAATCAGAACATCCTTTTCGGGTATTGCAACGTGCTTCACACATTCTTGGCCCGTATGGCGTGAGGACTTTCAGGCTGGAAGTTTGCAAGCTTGCTTCTGTTACAAACATAGGAATAAAAAGGGAAAGCATCATTTTGCATCAATTTTATCTACAAACTGAAATTCCACTTATTGAGACACGATATTTCTAAAGTGAGTTCAAATATCAATACTAACTTGGAAAAACACAATTTGTTTTAGAAACCTAAAGAATCTTTTAACGTTCACTTATCCTCTTTGATATATAGATAATCACATGCTTGTGAAAATTGTATGAAATCCCTTTGTTTGTGAATATTTCCATTCTGGTCGTTCACTAACATTTTATTTTACAAAAGTAAGAATAAAAATTGAAAATATCCTTTTAAAACAATAGCTGTCTTAGAATGTGGTTATCTGATCTGAAATTTTCTCCATTGACTTTACAATAACAAGTATTCAATGCAAATTCATTCAGAAAAAATAACCCGCTTAATAGCATAATAAAAAAATATATCAATATTTTGGAGAGTTCACGGTATCAAACATTCAATATAATTACCTTGAGGAGAACGAACCTTCTTAACCTTCTCATAATTTCTCTGACTAATAATAATAATTTTTAAAAAATCCAAAAAAATCTAGCCCTTTTGTCAATACTTGTTGGAAAAGGGTTGAAATTTCAACATCCAACTTCAATGTTCAAACTTAAAAAATGTTGCTTTTGCCACCTCAAACCCAAATTTCAAACACGTATATAACGAACTCCAAGGGACCAAATAATTCAATTGCTATATTCACTGTTCGTTATTTGCGTTCGGCATATTATATAGGGCTTTTGACAGGACTTATAAATATGTTCACTATATCCGTTTATTTGCTATATACGCTCGATCCTTATAAATTTGTTCGCTATATCGCTTTATGTCATGGGTTCACATTTCTAACGTTGTTTTCATTTGACAAATGCAAATCAGATCAAAACGTGTTCAAAGAATGTTTTAAAATCGACGGTTTTCTGGCTTATTTTTTGGTGGATGAAAACCATTGTATGAGGATGGCACTACTAGGAAATCTATCTTTAATTTGATTTCTCCAGGTGTGACTTTACATCCGGTGAAAGACTCATAACTATTGTCCCACTAACTGGACCGTTACCTGTTTATGTAACTCAAATACCAAAATCGAGTGTCATGAGGTACGTTAAAGCGAAAGTTCTATCACCGATCTATCGGCAGTATCCGCCATCTTGGATTCTTGACATTTCGTGAAATGAAAACACGCTATATTAAACCCAATTTTAAATGTTTGTAGTAATAAAACACATATACTGATAGAATATTCACTCAGTAACACATAACGTATCATAAAGTGCGCTTGTCTTTATCAAGTTGTGAATGTAAAGTCATCGAAGTATTAACTTCATTATCTTTCAATTTGACTGTATTTAAATCTTATACTAATAGTTGATATGTGTAAACGAGAATATCCTCTTGAATTGTCCACAAAAAATACCCTGAGGTCCCACTCCGAGTAACTTATTTCCCAAAAATTGGATGAGAGCAGTCCCACAGAATGGTCCAATACAATCTTTAACATCACCAGCGATCTCAATGTTAAATCATGCAAACCAGAAACGTGAACAAACAGAGAGGGATAGAATTGAACAATAAGAATAAGTATATAAATGGCAAAATAATAGTATAATGTTGAACTAAAAGTCATGAAAAGACTAACAATTTCACACAGTATTGTTAATCACCGCTATAGTACATTAGATTAAAAAATAACAATTTAAACCTTATCTAAACTACCCAAGCGGAATTCCATAGTTTCGTAGCACCATTGTTTAAATAAATATTCACAATTGTCAGTTTCATCTTCTTCATTCTTCTTAAAATCGTAAATAAGAAAATAATGTTATACTGAAAGTATGTTTACAAATATAATTAGATAAAACTAATAGGAATGTTTGTTTTGGTATTGTTAATATCCTTTTTGGAAATAAACATAAATATTTTCGCGTCTATTTTGTTTTTTCTAAAGACGTTCAGACACTAGACTCGACTGAAATATACTTATATATATATCACTTTGGAAATATCCATCACATTCATTCTGTAGAAAACACAATCCATTGCATGAAAAACTGTGGGGACAGGAAAATAAATATGGTTCATACCAAGTTACATTGAATTATGATTTGTACAAATTGGAATTAAAACAAATGCTAAATGTAATGGTTTAATCGTTAGCATAGGTAGAACGCTTATTACTATTTTTATGCGCCCTAATCGGAGATTCCGAGGGTATATTGTTTTTCACCTGTCCGTCTGTCCGTCTGTCTGTCTGTCTGTCCGTCTGTCTGTCTGTGTGTTTGTTCACAAAAACTTTAACCTTGGCCATAACTTTGGATTGCTCAGAGTTAGTGGTTTCATACTTGGCATGTGCATGCCTTGTGATGAGACCTTTCAGATGAGGTCATCATATTTAACCTTGTGACCTTGACCTTGCCGCAGTGGACAATATTCAGAAAACTTTAACTTTGGCCGTAACTTTGGTATATCCGGGGGCATCCGTGTTTAACAAACACATCTTGTTATTGATGTATATTGTATAATGAACAGAGGAAAACACTGATGTCCTCATTGTAGCGCGTTGTAGTACCAGCATTTATGCAAATTTCTCTGTTCCTTTTTACCTTTTGCCTTTCACACTTTTTGTTCCGCTCATAACTCAGACACTAATTGTTCAAATGTTACAAAACTTGAAACATATGATCACTATGATGTGTATATCTGCCCTTTGTGTGTTTCATATGATCATTTGCATAATTTATGCAAATTTTCTCTGTTCCTTTTTACTTTGCCTTTCACACTGTTTGTTCCGCTCATAACTCAGACACTAATTGTTCAAATGTTATAATACTTGAAACATATGATCACTATGATGTGTATATCTGCCCTTTGTTTGTTTCATACCCTCATTTGCATAATTTATGCTAATTTTCTCAGTATTTCCACTTCGTCTTTCACACGCTTTGTTCCACTCATAACTCAAACATTATTTCTTCAATTGTTTCGAAACTTGGTACATATAATCACTATGATGTGTACATCTGCCTTTTGTATGTTGCATACCCTCATTTGCATAATTTAAGCAAATTTTCTGGAATTTTCAACTTTTACTTCTAAAGCACTCTTACAAGTGTATAGATGAATACATACTTACTATGAAAACACACATATTCTGCTTCCATAGTACTGCTGTGGTTTGTTTGTACAGAAGATTAAACATTGATGTCTCTCTGCTATTTTGAAACTTTTCTTCTTTGACCAATGTTAAAAGCGGGGGTATATGAGTGAGCTGTGCTCGCTAATTCTCATGTTTGAATAAGTTGTTCCCAATCCTTTTCCTTGACAATAGAATGTGTTTAAAGCATCCCATATTTGATTTAAATCCATTTATTTAATTACTGTATGTAATAAGTCTCTATCTTCAGTAATTTTCAAACAAATATTGTTCAAAGAAAAAATCGTCTTAAAATGTCGAAATCAGATATCACTTGATCCCTGCATTATGTGTTTCATTCTTAGAAAAAAAATTAATAAAGTAAAGATAAAGTGTAACATAAGAGATGTTGTGCTATGATTGCCCCATAAATTTATGTTATAATTATTTATATTTTCTCCATAGTTAAGAAATTATTTAATGCTGAATATTCAAGAAAATACAAAAACATTCATGTTTTTGTACCACTTGACGGCTGTCTAACGTTAACGTTTTGATAATGTGTTTCTCCCCAAAAGATATTATATTTGGATGTGTCAATTATAAGTCAATTGCTTATAATTGAAAAAAGGCAATTTTCAATGACTTTTCATGAATAACGTATAGTCCGTATGCAATTGATTTATCACATATATTATGTACTATCAATCATGTTGGTTTCTTTAAAGTTTAAAGAAAAATAATTATCAAAAGAAAATATCCCTCGAAAATTCTCCAACAAATGAATTTTCATATTTCTTCTCAAATATTAAAATTGTGCCCTCATTATCGACGTTTATGTGATATAGATCCTAAAAAAGAAATGTTAAATGTCAATTGGTAAAAAATCTAATTATCTTTCAACCATGAACTACCCTAACCTTTACCTTTACCCACTTGTCAGAGTGTTTATGAGCATTTAAAGGGGCTGTAGCAAATTTTCCATTAATAATGATAGCTCGTGTGATTTAAATTTACTTTAGACGGTATAACATCTTATTAAATCTTATAACACAAACCAATTATCCGTAATGGTAATAACGGTGTTGTGTATAAAGCAAAAATTGCATGGCGGCCATTTTATTGTGAACACATTTTATTATTTCGAATTACAAAAACGATTCCCATGGCTATACTGAACCATGTACACTAATTTTGAACTTGATTTTCAGAAGAGAGAAGGATGTTTTACTATTGGTGAAATTATTTTTCAAATACATTTCATCGACTTATTTAGGCGAAACAACGTTTAACATTATCTATATTGACGAGGAGATAATTGATTTTAAGTTTAATTTTAATTCTTTTCCGTAAATTAAAAACTAGCAAACATTGGACGTCGAAAAAAACAAACATTTATCCCTCTCAATGAGGTTGTATACCTACGTCAGCGAGTTTATGAGAGGGTTAAGTATATACCTTAAGTATTTGTAATGAATTGTTAATGTTTTGAACTCATTGCAAGCTATTCATATTTCTCTATCTGTTTTAATTTTTTATTAAATATTCACTCACTACTTATAGGATTTTTATTGTTGTGGAAATATATCTTAAATTTGGGTTTTAAAATAAAATGCTGTTAAACGACAATAACCAATGTTTAAAAGTCAGATTTTGTTCTTCTCTCTTAATCATGTTGTTAACATAGAAATCATCGGATTTATGATAGAGATAATTAGGTTATTTTCTTCTAAATGATTTTTCTTTGAATTATTGACACTGTAAACTATATTGTGAAGAAGCGAATAAGATATTCACTTTGTTTAGCAGTTATTGTTGTACAGAGATATTTTAAATTTTGGTGAAATAAAAAGTAATTAAACTACCAGCCTGGATATATTGACAAACAAAAGGAATACATCAAATTCCCAAAATCATGTGATTATTTGTATGTCAAAGAGTTGTGTGACCATTCATAGATTTTTAAGGTTTCTAAACATATTTTGTAGATGTTAAAATTGATTTTTAAGCTCCCAATAGAAATCCTCTGTTTCTATGTTAGAAATTTCAAATGAGAATTCAGTTTGTAGATAAGATTGATGTGAAGGGATGCTTCCCTTTTTTTATTGTTATGTTCTCACAACAAAGCCACAACACCAAGCCTGAAAGTATTTATGCCATATGGTCCACGAATGTGTGAAGCACTTTGCAATACCTGAGATAGATGTTTTTATTTTATTTTTGATGACACAAAAGTGGAAATGGAAGTGGTTATGTTGAGATGGTGAAGTACTGTATATCTTGTCACTAAATACACTTGATATAGAACGTAGAGATCAGAGCGGGAAAACTGCTCTCCTGATGGCATTAAGGGGAGAAGACCGTTTAACTCTTTTAAAGCTATTGGTGCAAAAGGGGGCTGATTTTGAAGCAACTGACATTAATGACAAGAACATTTTACATTTGGCTTGTAGTAGTGGTAATATTAGGATGGTTCAGTATGTCTTGCTGTTTGTTGTAAGGTCTGTTAATAAAGCAGTAGTAAGACTACACCACGAATACAATGCAGATCTAACAATATCAGATGATTCTGGTATGAATCTGTTCCACGTAGCTTGCATTGATAATAATTATGATATGGTTAAATATTTGGTAACTTTAGAAGAACTGAATGGGTTTTACTTGATAAAAGACAAATGTGGGTTCACTCCTTTCCGGTATGCATTGTTGGATTGTTATCTTGACATTGTGTCATTTCTAACATATCAACTAAATCACTGAAGATGTTCTATGAAGTGTTAGAGATTACAAATAATGCTGCTGCTACTACGTCTACTATCACTTATATAGTTTTGTTGTAGATTATATGGGTATACTGCCAATGATATATCGAGAAATTATGTTTGTGTAATTTGTAAAGTCTGAACAATGTATGTGCGGTTATGCAATTTTCATGATCAATTTGAACCAGGAGGCTTATAAATCGTTAATTTTGTTTTTTGACAATTGGTTTTTGCATGTGTTGTTTATATACACATATCACAAGTGTCTTTTTGTTTTAAGGAAAATCGGCTGATGTTGTTAAAATCCAGTGCCTATCAGTCAAAGGATAATGTGCTTTGTCATCAGTATCTCTCTCAATATTGTCTTATACGAGGACCTTGTCAACAAAGCAGATATTGTTGGAATTACTTATTTCTAAATCGTACGAATCTTGTCTTTTTTAATACTTGTTTAATCTAAAAAGGAAACTTCAACATCGAGATATATCAAATATATCAAAGTAAACCTGGCTACGAAAGTGTTGTTTTTAAGAACTGAAATCTAAATATTATTGACTTTTTCTCTCAATGAGACTTAATGTTCGCTTGAGTTATATTGCTTTTATGTATGCATGTTTGGGTACTCAAGTTTGGACTGAAGAGGTAAATCTCAGCATAATTATAAGATAATCAAACTTTCCATTTCACTGTCTTATACCTAAAGCTCTCAATCGTGAAAAAGTAGAGGATATCTGATATATATTTGTACCATGTACCAAATTATATGTAATTTAAAAAGTGGAGAAGTCATGAGTGTTAATATGCAATTTCTACTACACTTAATGAGGTATACATGTACATTTCGACATCGATGAATTTAATATTTGCTAGATTTAACAAATTATTAGATTCGTAAATGATGTTTATTTTATGCATGGAGCATCCAAAATCGCCTGACGTTATCTGATGACGTCATCATATCGACATCATATGATTGAATTGATATGAGTGGAATAACACTTAGTGAAAATGCGGATTTTATTTAAATTAATAATGATATAGCTCACAATGCATTATTGAAAATATAATAAATATGAACATTATGAATCATACTGTTACTTGATATAGAAATAAAATGTACATTCTTGATGGAATAAATCTCTTGGACTTTTCTGATGCTGTTTTCAGATCATAACTTGTTCAAAGAAAGTTTCAAATTGCATCATATTGTGTGTTTTACCTTATGTGATGGAAGACACCCATTTTACCAGTTTACAACTTAAAGGGGCAGTCGCACATTTTTTCGCTGAAATATGTCGATGAAATGTATTTGGAAAATAATGTCACCAATAGTAAAACACCCTTCTCTCTTTCAGAAAATCAAGTTAGAAATGAGTGTACATGTTCCGGAAAGCCATGAGAATTGTTTTTGTCATTCAAAATAATAAAATGTGTTCACAATAAAATGGCCGCCATGCATTTTTTGCTTTATACGCAACACCGTTATTACCACTACGGATAATTGGTTTGTGTGATAAGATGTTTTACTTTCTAAAGTAAATATAAATGGCATAAACTATCATTTTAAATTGGAAATTTGAAAAAATAAAATTTGCAAAAAACGTGCTACTGTCCCTTTAAAGTCAGCCTTTAAATTAACATCTCCAGGTTGAAGACCAATAGCTGTTGAACTAAACTTAAGCTTTGACCTGTTAATGTTCTC
Organism: Gibbula magus; assembly: GCA_936450465.1. Lineage (NCBI taxonomy): Eukaryota > Metazoa > Mollusca > Gastropoda > Trochida > Trochidae > Gibbula > Gibbula magus. The sequence continues at coordinate 72,491,833 of OW388299.1, read as the reverse complement.
CTTATTACATTCCATCACATCACTGATATTTTTCGAGCATGCATGACAGCAGAAGGAAGGCTTTTTCACTAGATGAACAGTAAAGCATAGCTAAGTATTAACTTAAGGAGATAAGTGTTTGCGGGAGACTGCAAAAGCAGAGCAGCCCCCAAATTCAGAGTTTCCATGTTCAGCCTTCTACAAAGCCACAATAAAACGGGCAAATTTCTCTTCATTGTGTATAATAATCATGTAATGATTCAAAGTGTTAATGGTAAATGCAAGGCATATTCACACATGCATGATTTTTGTAGTGATTTCAGAACTCATGACCTTGACTTTTGACCTTGAATGTGAACATGTAAAATAATTCACGAGGTGTATAAGAAAATGGCTATGTATATGAGGTCATAATACCTTTTTGGAAAAAAGTTATTAGTGATTTCAGAACTTGTGACCTTGACCAAATATCGTGACCTTGACCTTTGACTAAGTCGGGGCTGCTAATAACCAAGTGTCATGAGGTTTGGCAAACCACCAATTTTCTAAACGTAGAACCCTGTCAACCAACCGTGTACAAACAGTGTTAACATAAAAGGCCTGATGAGCTTAATTTACTACAATATCTGTACACAACTCTAAACAATTAACACAATGACACACGCAGTGGAGTTGTTAAGTCATCCTTGTACTGAAACAAGGTGAAAGGTTAAGAACAATTTTCCGTTTGTTTCCTTATACTCTTTGATAAATTAAACTTATACTTCGGTTCGATAGGACCCTGACTGGTGGCTTTATTTTTTTTATTTTTTTTATTTCCATTTTTTCGGTACATTTCCATTCACTTAAGAACAGTATTGACATAGATTACATGCGCATATAAGTACACATACATGTGTCATACAGTTGTCACATTCTGATTATTATACATGATTTTTAAAAAGCATATGGAGAGATGTCAAAAAGGTGTGAAAGCTTGGATATTTACAGTTGGAGAATGCAATGAATTTGGTTGTTTGATAATATTTTAATATTTCATGTTGTATAGGTTTGAAATTTGGTTTCTTCTTCTTGATACTACATCTATAAAGCATCAATTTTGTTATAAGCATTATTGCGTTTAAAGGGTTATTATTAATTCCCTTAAATCCAAACAGTATATTTTCTTCATTAAAATCAATATTTCCTTCAGTGTAAGTTGCAAGCCATTTTGTTAATTGTCTCCATATGATTTTAGTATATTGACAAGCATAAAGAACATGCGAGATGGTTTCATGTGAATCATTACAAAATGAGCACGCAGAGGATTCTACGTATCCCATCCTACATAATAATGATTAGTACTGAGAATATTGTGTATGATCTTAAACTGAGACCACCTTAGTTCACTACTCTGTGTACATCTTTTCGCCATAAGATTGATATTGGTCCACTCTGTGTCAGTGTATTCATTTTGTAAGTGATCTTCCCATTTCGAGAGAGTTTTTTTATTTTGTTTTATTTTTATGAATTTTGGATTCAATAAAGTCATGTAAATTTGAGAGCTTTGTTTGTTAGTTATTATTGATATGTTAAAAGGAAGAATAGGTCTAAAAAAGGTTTTAACACAGGTGTTATGGTTGCGAAGAAAAGAAGACACTGACTTTTTGACTCCTTCATAGGTCAAGAAGTCTGTTTTTATATTATATCTTTTCACAAAATCAGTATAATCATATATTTTTCCATCATCATCTATCATATCTCTGAAATATGATACACCCTGTTTGTACCATTGTTGAATACAAATAGCATCATTCCCAATTTTTATGTCATTGTTGTACCAGATAGATTTTGACATAATTTCTTCATCACTTCTAATATCATTCTTGTCACAACAACCCAAATATAATGACCATAGGGAGAGAACCTCTTTCCAGAACTTATTAGAAACATTTGGAGTAATCTTCTTTACAGCAATAACTGTTTTTACATCAGGAACACTGATGCCTCCAAATTTAGGTGGCTGTTGCATTACACTTCTTTGTATTTTGTCAGGTTTACCCTTCCAAATAAATTTATAGCATTTCTTTTGAAAGTCCTCGACAATTATTTTGGGGGACTGGGTATACTATTAAACAAGTGATTTAGTTTTGGTAATACTAGTGATTTTAATACAACATTTCTCCCTAGGGGTGTTAAAGATCTTATTGCCCATGTTGCCATTTCCTTTTCAATTTTCTCAAACTTTTTGGTATAATTCAATTGTATCATATTGTCTAGGTCAACATCAAATTTAATGCCCAGGAGTTTAAATTGAGTTTGTGACCAGTCCATTTTCCACTCTTTACAAAGCTTGTATCTAAACTCACGGGCAAAAGAAATGTCCCCATACAAAATACAAGATATATCAATCATCGGGCGATAAATGCGGCTGAAACAGCATTACACCATGTCTTCAGAACCCAACAAAACTAAATATGAATTTTCAAAACATTATCTATTCATAACTCTGATAAAAAAAACACAAGTTTTAAGAAATGGTCGTTTTGAAATCTCCTTAACTAGACGAGATAGAAGCCTCAAAAAGCCAGTTTTGGCTTGTTTTGAGATGTCCTACAGTAAAGACGCGTCAACAAATTTAAATCAAAGAAGGTTATTTATGTCGAGGATATCTTAAGTTAATTAAATTTCTACTTTTTTAATGTTTTAAACTTAAATACTAAATATTGTGGGCCAAAAACATCTTTAAAAAACGATTTTAGCACCCCATGTCAATTTGAACAGATGTAAAAATAAAAATTGCATACTCTGATGTATGAAATTGTGAATATTTCTTAAGAAAACATGTGGCTACCAAATACATACAAAATCTATTTTCTCCGACATCAATATTTCATTTTATACTGTTTTCAAAATGTGGTGACGTTTCTTTTGCCCGTGAGTATAGTTCTCTTTTTTGAGCCTATCCAAATCAGTTTTGTCTTTTCTGCACTGGTGGCTTTATAGTTAGATGTCCCATCAACATTGAAGAAAATGACAGTAGAGATGATGAAAAGAAAATATCAGAACAATTCAAATAAGCAAGTAAGAAATGAGAAAACATATACGAAATAACATACATACTAAAACAAAATCTGGATAATTTCGAAAAAAATCCAAACAAATATGAATAGTTTAAATGTTTTTTTTAAATGTTTCTTATAAAATAACTTTTACAACAGTTGCAAATAAACGAAAATCTCACAACAAATAAAGATCATAAAAGTTTTATATCAGAACGATATAAAGGTGAAAATACATGCATGATTTAAGACGTCATTGACTATGCCCAATGTGTGGAGTTCCCTAGTTTATTACTATTAAGAGATGTCGAAAAAGCATTCGATTCAGTTCATTGATTTTTTATTTTAAAAAACGTAACTTATTTTGGTTTTGGTCCATCTGTCAGACGATTGATTGTATCATTTGAAACACACATTCAATCCAGTCTTATTAACTTTGTTTAACTTGCAAAAGGATCCCTGTAAGGTGACCCATTATCTCCTGATATGTCCATAACCTGTGCCGAAGTAATATAATGCTACACATTAATAACAATATGAACATAATAAAAGATAAGAAACATTGAGTTTCTCTTATCACAATTTGCTGATGACACATATCTTGTTCTTGACAGAACTGAAAAGAATATATCTTCAACAAAATCTCAAAACATTAAATAAATTCCCCCCATTTCTTGTCTTACAAAATAAAAACAAGTCTTTTGGAGGGATGCGAAAATGGTTACAAAATTGACCATGTAAATGATATTTTATCACAATCAATTCGGTGCAATGCAAATATTACATGTGTATGTTATGAAAATTACAATTAACACAGATTAATACACATAATAATATTTATAAACGATAACTTGGATGAACAAATATATTTTCCAAATTTCAAAACATTTATTAATTCTCACACATTTAAAACAAACAAAATAATATCATCCTTCATAGATATTGCAGGCTTTTCTATAAGAACTTTCAAAGCTCAAACATTGATAACACATATAGATAAAGACAAGTTAAACAAAACAATTACTTTTGAACAATGTTATATTCTAAATTAAAATGAATGGCCAAAGCAAATTACCTTCTGTAAAGTATCTTCAGGAACTATATATAGTACATTGCCCGTTAGCAAATAACCTCTAGGATAGACTTAAACACGGAAAAAGCAAAAAAATATATTCAAACCTTTAAAAACAATATGCATATTTGTCTCACATATCATGAAAGAAGAAATATGATTCGAAACCTTATTTCTTAGATCTTTAATGCAACTTGATATAGCAAAACTCATTTGCAATTTTTCTGTATGCCATATATATGTTTAAAGACGTTGGTGAATGTATGACAATGTCAGGTTCAAATGAACTTTACCTCCAAGTGAAATCGAATCCTCGAAAGTGTATTTGTTACTGTTTCGTATCTAAACATTCAAGATATAATTTATATACACCTTAACTCATACTGTGAACTCTTCTATATCTTTGTTGAATACCTTCAGAAATTTGGGGGACGACATAACCTGTGGGAAATTAAGAAGGAATATGGAATGTCTATGAAGCATGTCTATATGACCTTCGTAAGTCCCCTTCCGCAGGTATTCCACAAGTCCTCCGTCCAATCATTATGTGATCAAAGGCTTTCTGTAGCTTTTAAACTTAATGTGGAAATGAAGGGAACCATCATGGAAAACCGGTGGAAGACTTTGTTGCATTAGGAATGACGGTAACATGATTGTCAACTCTTGCCAGTCTCCATTCATTATATGAGCCAGTAATAGAGACTTGCAAGAGTTATACCTTGCGAAGTGAAGTTGCATTATTGCAGACATTGAAGAATGTCAAGTATGGATTGACTACAGTCCATGCAGAAGATGGACGTTCTTGTCATTGCGAGGCACAGTGATGCCGCATGCATCTGTCAACCACGCCTGAGTGTTTCCACCGCAGATTCCATTCTACAGATAAAGATATCATAAGCTTCATTACATTGATCAATACGTTTAAATGATGAGGGTTTGCAGTGTCTGTTACATATGGTCCTGCATAACATATTTAGATGGTTCTTGTCCTCATCTCAGGTACTTCTCATCAGATGCGTGATTGTCCCCACAATATGCCTGGTTAAACAGTTTCGGTTTTCTCCGGGAATTGACTCCCTTCAGATGAACCCATCATTTTGTTGAAAGAATTTTGACCTGCTTAGCAATTTTTCAGTAGCATATGAGTCACTGCTACGTTATAGAGGGTTTCCTCATCATGATGATCATTTGTCTTAAGTGTCCTGGACCAGCCAAAAGCTTCTTTGTTGTTGCCAGTAAGTTGACACAATCTTCAAATGTCTCTCATATGCTCCGGCCTAGGTTCGTTACTCAAAAGTTCCTTCAGTGTAGGGTATGACTCCCAGGAATCCAAATCTTCCCTACTCATGGTAGGCATGGATGCGACAAGGCGGGCAGCTTCTTCCACTGCTCTTTTCATCATAAACTTTCCCTCTTCTATTTCCTTTGGATGTTCTACATCAGCGAGTTTCGGGTTTTCACTTTTATCAAGGTGACAATATCCTACCTGTTCATAAGCATTTACTTTGTTATAAAAAGATGCCTCTGTGACAAGCTGTTGATACAGCCAATGCTGACGATAGTTGCCTTATCCTGGGTGTGTGGGTTCGAATCCCACAAGGGACTCGGCCCGAAAAAGTAGAAGAATTATTGCTATTGAAGGTAGTGTTAACCTAAATGTAATGATGTTATACTAAATCATAGTATGAATTTTTATCTTTTTTTTTAAATACTGGGTTACTCATATATAACAATTTTGATGATGTTTTGATATGCCTGGATTTAAGTTTTCAGTACAAACATGAATGAACAAACATACACAAAGCTATACAAGACGATGAATCTTGATTGGATGAATGGACACAGTTGCTTTTCACTGGGGAAAAAGACACATCAATTTATGTGTTTATGATGTAAGATATAACCAGTTAATTCATTGATTCTAGAAATGACATTATTTCAGTACAACCTCTCTGCTTTGCCAACTGGTAAGGAGTGTGGCCCGTTCTGTCTTCTTTCAAGTCAAACCCCTTAAGTTCATCCAACATAAACAGATATTTAAACATATCTAGGAATCCAGTTTGGCAGGCTAAGTGCAGTAAATTAAAACCAAAATCATCTGATTGTGTGAAATTTGCATCGTGGTCTTGGAATAGTTTTACTACTGCCATCTCATCAAATTCAACGGCAATCATCAGGGGAGTTTTTCTGTACTCTCCTTTAGAATCTATATCAACTGAATTTAGTGACAAGGCATATTTAACCATCTTAACATTAGCACTGAAACAGGACAAATGGAGTATGTTATTGTTATAGTTATCAATTCTTTTAACATCAGCCCCGTTTCGCATTAACAGCTTAACAGTAGGCAGATAACCGTGTTCTACAGCAACCAGAAGAGGCGTTTTCCCGGCCTGACCTTTACATTCTATATCAAATATCTTTAGTGACAAGACATACTGCACCAACTTAACATTACCAGTTGTGCAGGCAAGATGTAGCATGTTATAATTATCGTTGTTTATTGCTTTAACATTAGCCCCTTTTTGTTTCAACAACTTCACGATAGGTAAATAACCTGCTTTTACAGCAAGGAGAAGAGGAGTAGCCCCAAGGTGCCCTTTTCCTTCAATATCTATTTTAGGAATATCCAACAATTTCTTAACAATATTCGTGCTACCAACAGCGCATGCCATATGTAACACAGTCCAGAGATCAGTATTAACAGCTGAAAGATCACATTTCTGCTGGACTAGAAAATCAAAAATGTTCTCTCTTTCATTTGCAACTGCTTCCATTACAGCTGTGCGCTCACCTTCCCCCCGACAGTTGACGTCCACTATCCCCCGGGACAGGAGTCTCTTCACCTTGGAGAGATACCCTTCGCCACAGGCTTCATGAAAACTTTTCACAACAAGGGAAAGGCACATACTTGTTTTCTGGAGATCCTTCTTCTCATCTGTTGATTAAAAAGGTTCATGATTATATAGGTTTATTATCATTTCAAACTATAATATGACCAATGTAATATTTGAAAGGTTTTTCTCATTCATTATTGTTTCTTTATTCCTCTATTATAACGTTCTGTGAAATATAAAATGTGTTTATAAAAGTCTCATATCACATATACAAAGAGTTGGTACATGTAAATGAAATATAAATCTACAAGCCACAACAAATCTATAAGGGATAACATACAGCCATCTATGTGGGCAGAACAGTACAAGTTAATGAGATTTGCAAACAATAGATAGACAAAAAGAAAATATGTTCGTTTACCTTTAAGCATTGATTGGTTATCGACATCACAGAGATTCGAACCCAGGTCACTTGAGGGACTGCAGGTACCGTTTACACCACTCATATTAAAGACAAGTTGACAGGACAGTTTTATCTCATCAAAGACAAAGTCAGAACATCCTTCTCGGGTATTGCAACGTGCTTCACACATTCGTGGACCATATGGCGTGAGGACTTTCAGGCTGGAAGTTTGCAAGCTTTGAATTTTTACAAACATGAGAATTAAATAGGAAAGCATCCTTTCACATCAACCTCATCTACAAACTGAAATTCCACTTATTGAGACACGATGTTCCTACATAGAGAAACTTCAACATTTCTTGTTTTAGAAAGGATCTATTAACGTTCACAAAAAACTATTTTGACACAGATAATCCCAAGTTGTGAGAGATGTATGAAGGTCTTTAGGTTGTGAATATTGCCAGGCTAGTGGTTTATAAACTTTTTATTTAAAAAAAAAAAGAATTCAAATTCAAATTGTCTTTTTGAAACAATAGCTGCCAAACAATGTGATTATCTGATCTTAATTGTTCACCATATATAAATCATCAAATCATTAAGAACAAAACTTTCTCAACAAGATTCTCGCTAATCGATCAATTGTACGTTAACAGTATGATTAACAGAGGTGGACTTTTTAAAACACCAACACAATTATAAAGAAAGTATAAATATTTTACAGCGAATTCACGTGATCAAACATAAACTACAAATACCTTGAGGAGAACACACATACTTACCCTTCTAATTAACTACTTGACTTGTGGGTTTACGACGTGATTAAGTGAGGTGAATTGTTTCCTTTTGTATATGAATACTTTAAGACTAGATTTGTATTTGACTAAAATAAGAACCAAAATTTTATTTTCTTAAAGCACAAGCTGACATTTGAACTGAATACTTAATAACGTGTTTTAACATATAGGCACACATTAATAATAATAATAATAATAATAATAATAATAATAATAATAATAATAATAATAATAATAATAATAATAATAATAATAAAAATAATAATAATAATAATAATAATAATAATAATAATAATAAAAATATTAATTATAATAATAATTATAATTATAATAATAAAAAAATAATACTGGTTGTTTGCTCAATTTGTATTTAAAGAACCAAATTTAAATTTATGTTTTATACGAAAGCTGACCGTTAAACTGAATATTTATAATAATAATAATAATAATAATAATAGTGATTATAATAATTATAATAATAATAAAATAGACCTGATTGTTTGCTAAATTTGTATTTAAAGAACCAAATTTAAATTTATGTTTTAGTAAAACGAAAGCTGACCGTTGAAGTGAATATTTGTAATAATAATAATAATAATAATAATAATGATTATAATAATTATTTAAATACCTATCTGTTGACTAGACCTACTTTGCCTTACCTCCTATAGGTAATGCTATTTCAACCTTAACACAGACGAACTTGAAGAGTGGAGAAGGGGTGCGTAAAATCCTTTATCCAAGGTCCGGTAAGTCTAGGTGGTCTTGTGACGTCACTACCTGTTCAGATCAGTCTCATATCAGTTGCAGAGCAAGACAGACGTGTTTGTTTTGTTCTGAGACTGGGTATTTTTAGCGACTTTGTTGCAAACTTGCTAGCATCTCTTACTCATTTAAGGGATATTTTCAACTGCTATATCTACAATTCGTCGTTAGCAGATTGTTTAACAATCTGTTTTAGCAGGTGTTGGGGTACAAAGGGCCTTGTTGACATGTGCTAGCTGTGTGCTGCCTGACGAGATGGCTGCTTGCTTTGCACGTGCAGCTCGTGTCTTTTGTGTTTCTCTCACCTGTCTTCATTGACTGCTCGGTTCGCACGCCTTGTAAAGCATACCCTCCGCCAGTCCCTTTGATCACTTAAGCCTACGCATTTGTGAGCTTTTCTTCGACTGTTGGTTGTTGAATCGCTTCGTCATACGCCTGTGACTTGCTTCGCTTGTCATTCGCGTTCGCCAGTCATACGCCTTCGGTTCGTATCAACTGCCTACGCGTTTCGCCAGTCACTCGCCTCGCCTATCACTATGCGGCGGACCCCTTTGCCAGTCATTCGCCTTAGGCTTGATTCTACTTGACTCGCATCTACTCGCCAGTGTCTCGCTTACGCCAGTCACTCGCTTCGCCAGTCTATCGCCTTAGGTTGAAATCAACTTGACTCGCTTCGTCTCGCCAGTGATTCGCCTCGCCAGGTACTGCGTCGCCTACCATTCGCCTTTGGCTCGATTCTACTTGACTCGCATCTACCCGCCAGTGTCTCGCTTACGCCAGTCACTCGCTTCGCCAGTCCATCGCCTTAGGTTGAATTAACTTGACTCGCTACGCGGCGGACCCGCTTCGCCAGTCATTCGCCTCGCCAGGTACTGGCTTGGCCTACCATTCGCCTTTGGCTCGATTCTGCTTGACTCGCATCTACCCGCCAGTGTCTCGCTTACGCCAGTCACTCGCTTCGCCAGTCTATCGCCTTAGGTTGAATCAACTTGACTCGCTTTGTCCGCCGTTGATTCGCTTCGCCAGTCACTCGCTTCGCCAGTCTTTCGCCTTAGGCCTCGCGTTAGTGATTCGCGTTAGTCTTATGGAGGGATGCGAAAATGGTTACAAAATTGACCATGTAAATGATATTTTATCACAATCAATTCGGTGCAATGCAAATATTACATGTGTATGTTATGAACATTACAATTAACACAGATTAATACACATAATAATATTTATAAACGATAACTTGGATGAACAAATATATTTTCCAAATTTCAAAACATTTATTCATTCTCACACATTTAAAACAAACAAAATAATATCATCCTTCATATTGCAGGCTTTTCTATAAGAACTTTCAAAGCTCAAACATTGATAACACATATAGATAAAGACAAGTTAAACAAAACAATTACTTTTGAACAATGTTATATTGTAAATTAAAATGAATGGCCAAAGCAAATTACCTTCTGTAAAGTATCTTCAGGAACTATATATAGTACATTGCCCGTTAGCAAATAACCTCTAGGATAGACTTAAACACGGAAAAAGCAAAAAATATATTCAAACCTTTAAAAACAATATGCATATTTGTCTCACATATCATGAAAGAAGAAATATGATTAGAAACCTTATTTCTTAGATCTTTAATGCAACTTGATATAGCAAAACTCATTTGCAATTTTTCTGTATGCCATATATATGTTTAAAGACGTTGGTGAATGTATGACAATGTCAGGTTCAAATGAACTTTACCTCCAAGTGAAATCGAATCCTCGAAAGTGTATTTGTTACTGTTTCGTATCTAAACATTCAAGATATAATTTAGATAAACCTTTACTCATACTGTGAACTCTTCTATGTCTTTGTTGAATACCTTCAGAAATTTGGGGAGCACCCTCAGCAAAAGGCAAAAGAAGGAATATGGAATAAGCATGTATATAATGCAAATGACCTTCGTCACCTTTCGCGGTATTCCACAAGTCCTCCGTCCAATCATGTGATTAAGGCATTCTGTAGCTTTCCAGTCTCCATTCATTATATGAGCCAGTAATGGAAACTTGCAAGAGTTATTTAAGAGTTCATTATTGCAGACATGGAAGATGGTAAAGTATGGATTGACTACAGTCCATGCAGAAGATGGACGTTCTTGTCATTGCGAGGCACAGTGATGCCGCATGCATCTGTCAACCACGCCTGAGTGTTTCCACTGCAGATTCCATCATCCAGAATAAAGATATCATAAGCTTCATCACATTGATCAACACGTTTAAATGATGAGGGTTTGCAGTGTCTGTTACAGATGGTCCTGCATAAAGTATTTAGATGGTTCTTGTCCTCATCTCAGGTACTGCTCATCAGATGTTTGATTGTACCCACAATATTCCTGGTTAAACAGTTTCGGTTTTCTCTGGGATAGACTCCTTTCAGATGAACCCATCATTCTGTTGAAAGAATTTTGACCTGCTTAGCAATTTTTCAGTCGCATATGAGTCACTGCAACATTAGAGAGGGTTTCCTCATCATGATTATCATTTGTCTTAAGTTTTCTAGACCAGCCAACAGCTTCTTTGTTGTTGCCAGTAAGTTGACACAATCTTCAAATGTCTCTCATATCCTCTGTCCTAGGTTGGTTACTCAGAAGTTCCTTCAGTGTTGGGTATTACTCCAAGGAATCCACATTTTCCCGACTCATGGTAGGAAGGAATGCAACAAGGCGGGCAGCTTCTTCCACTGCTCTTTTCGTCATAAACTTTCCCTCTTCTATTTCCTTTGGATGTTCTACATCAGCGAGTTTAGGGTTTTCACTTTGATCAAGGTGACAATATCCTACCTGTTCATAAGCATTTACTTTGTTATAAAGAGATGCCTCTGTGACAAGCTGTTGATACAGCCAATGCTGACGATAGTTGCCTTATCCTTAGTGTGTTGGTTCGAATCCCACAAGGGACTCGGCCCGAAAAAGTAGAAGAATTTGTACTATTGAAGTAGCCTAGTGTTAACCTAAATGTCATGATGTTATACTAAATCATAGTATGAATTTGTATCTTTTTCCATTTTTTAAAAAAATACTGGATTACTCATATGAAACAATTTTGATGATGTTTTGATATGCTCGGATTTCAGTTTTCAGTACAAACATGAATAAACAAACATACACAAAGCTATACAAGACGATGAATCTTGATTGGATGAATGGACACAGTTTCTTTTCACTGGTGAAAAAGACACATCAATCTATGTGTTTATGATGTGAGATACAACCAATTAATTCATTGATTCTAGAAATGACATTATTTCAGTACAACCTCTCTGCTTTGCCAACTGGTAAGGAGTGTGGCCCGTTCTGTCTACTTTCAAGTCAAACCCCTTAAGTTCATCCAACATAAAAAGATATTTAACCATATCTAGTGCTCCAGTTTGGCAGGCTAAGTGCAGTAAATTAAAACCAAAATCATCTGATTGTGTGAAATTTGCATTGTTGTCTTGGAATAGTTTTACTACTGCTATCTGACCAAAGTCAACGGCAACCATCAGGGGGGTTTTCCCGTACTGTCCTTTAGATTCTATATCAACTGAATTTAGTGACAAGGTATATTTAACCATCTTAACATTATCACTGAAACAGGACAAATGTAGTATGTTGTTGTATTCGTTATCAGTTGTTTTAACATCGGCCCCGTTTCGCATTAACAGCTTAACAACAGGCAGATGACCTTGTTCTACAGCAACCAGAAGAGGTGTCCTGCCGACCTGACCTTTACATTCTATATCAAATATCTTTAGTGACAAGACATACTGCAACAACTTAACATTACCAGTTGTGCAGGCAAGATGTAGCATGTTATTATCATCGTTGTTAATTGCTGTAACATTAGCCCCTTTTTGTTTCAACAACTTCACGATAGGTAAATAACCTGCTTCTACAGCAACGAGAAGAGGAGTAGCCCCAAGGCGCCCTTTTCCTTCAGTATCTATTTTAGGAATATCCAACAACTTCTTAACAATATTCGTGCTACCAACATCACATGCCATATGTAACACAGTCCAGAGATCAATATCAACAGCTGAAAGATTACATTTCTGCTGGACTAGAAAATCAAAAATGTTCTCCCTTTCATTTTCAACTGCTTCCATTACAGCTGTGCGCTCACCTTCCCCCCGACAGTTGACGTCCACTATCCCCTGGGACAGGAGTCTCTTCACCTTGGAGAGATGCCCTTCGCCACAGGCTTCATGAAAACTTTTCACAACATCAGAAGGACAGAGCAGCCCTTTCTGGAGATCCATCTTCTCATCTGCAGAGTAAAAAGGTCCACAAATTAAGTTGTTTATTATTTACAAACTAAGATATTAGATTGATATGGCCAATTATTTGAAAGGTTTGTCTTATTTGTTGTTGAATCCTTGATCTCCTTTTGGTCAACGTCTGTGAAATATAATGTTTAACAATGATCATCAACTAGGAACCGGGACTGCAACACTGCAACCTTTTAAACATCAATCATTGCCAAATGAAATATTCTGTTAACGATTTATAAATAAGTTGATATGTTCTTAGATATACACTACAACTTTCGAACAGACACAGTTGTTTGCAGCCCAGATTTACAGGTTCGAGGTAATTGAAAAACAATATTTAGAAATTACATTACAGTACTAGGAAATGTCATTTTATAACAATTTTGAGAAAATACGTTGTTACCTTTAGGCATTGGTTGGTTGTTGGCATCACAGAGATTCGAACCCAGGTCACTTGAGGGACTGCAGGTACCGTTTACACCACTCATATTGAAGACAAGTTGACAGGACAGTTTTGTCTCATCAAAGACAAAATCAGAACATCCTTTTCGGGTATTGCAACGTGCTTCACACATTCTTGGCCCGTATGGCGTGAGGACTTTCAGGCTGGAAGTTTGCAAGCTTGCTTCTGTTACAAACATAGGAATAAAAAGGGAAAGCATCATTTTGCATCAATTTTATCTACAAACTGAAATTCCACTTATTGAGACACGATATTTCTAAAGTGAGTTCAAATATCAATACTAACTTGGAAAAACACAATTTGTTTTAGAAACCTAAAGAATCTTTTAACGTTCACTTATCCTCTTTGATATATAGATAATCACATGCTTGTGAAAATTGTATGAAATCCCTTTGTTTGTGAATATTTCCATGCTGGTCGTTCACTAACATTTTATTTTACAAAAGTAAGAATAAAAATTGAAAATATCCTTTTAAAACAATAGCTGTCTTAGAATGTGGTTATCTGATCTGAAATTTTCTCCATTGACTTTACAATAACAAGTATTCAATGCAAATTCATTCAGAAAAAATAACCCGCTTAATAGCATAATAAAAAAATATATCAATATTTTGGAGAGTTCACGGTATCAAACATTCAATATAATTACCTTGAGGAGAACGAACCTACTTAACCTTCTCATAATTTCTCTGACTAATAATAATAATTTTTTAAAAATCCAAACAAATCTAGCCCTTTTGTCAATACTTGTTGGAAAAGGGTTGAAATTTCAACATCCAACTTCAATGTTCAAACTTAAAAAATGTTGCTTTTGCCACCTCAAACCCAAATTTTAAACACGTATATAACGAACTCCAAGGGACCAAATAATTCAATTGCTATATTCACTGTTCGTTATTTGCGTTCGGCATATTATATAGGGCTTTTGACGGGACTTATAAATATGTTCACTATATCCGTTTATTCGCTATATACGCTCGATCCTTATAAATTTGTTCGCTATATCGCTATATGTCATGGGTTCACATTTCTAACGTTGTTTTCATTTGACAAATGCAAATCAGATCAAAACGTGTTCAAAGAATGTTTTAAAATCGACGGCTTTCTGGCTTATTTTTTGGTGGATGAAAACCATTGTATGAGATGGCACTACTAGGAAATCTATCTTTAATTTGATTTCTCCAGGTGTGACTTTACATCCGGTGAAAGACTCATAACTATTGTCCCACTAACTGGACCGTTACCTGTTTATGTAACTCAAATACCAAAATCGAGTGTCATGAGGTACGTTAAAGCGAAAGTTCTATCACCGATCTATCGGCAGTATCCGCCATCTTGGATTCTTGACATTTCGTGAAATAAAAACACGCTATATTAAACCCAATTTAAATTTTTTGTAGTAATAAAACACATACACTGATAGAATATTCACTCAGTAACACATAACGTATCATAAAACTAACAAACAATATGCTGTAAGGTCGTAGCGAAGTTTTCCCCACTCACAGCGCCGATGAATGGCTTCAATTCTCCTTGTTTTTATTTTTCAACAAAAGTGCGCTTGTCTTTATCAAGTTGTGAATGTAAAGTCATGGAAGTATTAACTTCATTATCTTTCAATTTGACTGTATTTTAATCTTATACTAATAGTTGATATGTGTAAACGAGAATATCCTCTTGAATTTCGTTTCCACAAAAAATACCCTGATAGAACCCTACTTTTAAGTATACACTGATGAAATAAAGAAAGTGTAAGATGTGATTATGGAATACTTTGGGCACAGTGAGGATGTCAGTGGCGAGGTCCCACTCCGAGTAACTTATTTCCCAAAAATTGAATGAGAGCGGTCCCACAGAATGGTCCAATACAATCTTTAACATCACCAGCGATCTCAATGTTAAATCATGCAAACCAGAAATGTGAACAAACAGAGAGGGATAGAATTGAACAATAAGAATAAGTATATAAATGGCAAAATAATAGTATAATGTTGAACTAAAAGTCAGGAAGAGACTAACAATTTCACACAGTATTGTTAATCACCGCTATAGTACATTAGATTAAAAAATAACAATTTAAACCTTATCTAAACTACCCAAGCGGAATCCCATAGTTTCGTAGCACCATTGTTTAAATAAATATTCACAATTGTCAGTTTCATCTTCTTCATTCTTCTAAAAATCGTAAATAAGAAAATAATGTTATACTGAAAGTATGTTTACAAATATAATTAGATAAAACTAATGGGAATGTTTGTTTTGGTATTGTTAATATCCTATTTGGAAATAAACATAAAGATTTTCGCGTCTATTTTGTTTTTTCGAAAGACGTTCAGACACTAGACTCGACTGAAATATACTTATATATATATCACTTTGGAAATATCCATCACATTCATTCTGTAGAAAACACAATCCATTGCATGAAAAACTGTGGGGACAGGAAAATAAATATGGTTCATACCAAGTTACATTGAATTATGATTTGTACAAATTGGAATTAAAACAAATGCTAAATGTAATGGTTTAATCGTTAGCATAGGTAGAACGCTTATTACTATTTTTATGCGCCCTAATCGGAGATTCCGAGGGTATATTGTTTTTCACCTGTCCGTCTGTCCGTCTGTCCGTCTGTCCGTCTGTCTGTCTGTCCGTCTGTCTGTCTGTGTGTTTGTCCACAAAAACTTTAACCTTTTCCATAACTTTGGATTGCTCAGAGCTAGTGGGTTCATACTTGGCATGTGCATGCCTTGTGATGAGAGGTCATCATATTTAACCTTGTGACCTTGACCTTGCCGCAGTGGACAATATTCAGAAAACTTACTTTGGCCGTAACTTTGGTATATCCGGGGGCATCCGTGTTTAACAAACACATCTTGTTATTGATGTATATTGTATAATGAACAGAGGAAAACACTGATGTCCTCATTGTAGCGCGTTGTAGTACCAGCATTTATGCAAATTTCTCTGTTCCTTTTTACCTTTTGCCTTTCACACTTTTTGTTCCGCTCATAACTCAGACACTAATTGTTCAAATGTTACAAAACTTGAAACATATGATCACTATGATGTGTATATCTGCCCTTTGTGTGTTTCATATGATCATTTGCATAATTTATGCAAATTTTCTCTGTTCCTTTTTACTTTGCCTTTCACACTGTTTGTTCCGCTCATAACTCAGACACTAATTGTTCAAATGTTATAATACTTGAAACATATGATCACTATGATGTGTATATCTGCCCTTTGTGTGTTTCATACCCTCATTTGCATAATTTATGCTAATTTTCTCAGTATTTCCACTTCGTCTTTCACACGCTTTGTTCCACTCATAACTCAAACATTATTTCTTCAATTGTTTCGAAACTTGGTACATATAATCACTATGATGTGTACATCTGCCTTTTGTATGTTGCATACCCTCATTTGCATAATTTATGCCAATTTTCTGGGATTTCCAACTTTTACTTCTAAAGCACTCTTACAAGTGTATAGATGAATACATACTTACTATGAAAACACACATATTCTGCTTCCATAGTACTGCTGTGGTTTGTTTGTACAGAAGATTAAACATTGATGTCTCTCTGCTATTTTGAAACTTTTCTTCTTTGACCAATGTTAAAAGCGGGGGTATATGAGTGAGCTGTGCTCGCTAATTCTCTTGTTTGAATAAGTTGTTCCCAATCCTTTTCCTTGACAATAGAATGTGTTTAAAGCATCCCATCTTTGATTTAAATCCATTTATTTAATTACTGTATGTAATAAGTCTCTATCTTCAGTAATTTTCAAGCAAATATTGTTCAAAGAAAAAATCGTCTTAAAATGTCGAAATCAGATATCACTTGATCCCTGCATTATGTGTTTCATTCTTAGAAAATAAATTGATAAAGTAAAAATAAAGTGTAACATAAGAGATGTTGTGCTTTGATTGCCCCATAAATTTATGTTATAATTATTTATATTTTCTCCATAGTTAAGAAATTATTTAATCCTGAATATTCAAGAAAATACAAAAACATTCATGTTTTTGTACCACTTGACGGCTGTCTAACGTTAACGTTTTGATAATGTGTTTCTCCCCAAAAGATATTACATTTGGATGTGTCAATTATAAGTCAATTGCTTATAATTGAAAAAAGGCAATTTTCAATGACTTTTCATGAATAACGTATAGTCCGTATGCAATTGATTTATCACATATATTATGTACTATCAATCATGTTGGTTTCTTTAAAGTTTAAAAAAAAATAATTATCAAAAGAAAATATCCCTCGAAAATTCTCCAACAAATGAATTTTCATATTTCTTCTCAAATATTCAAATTGTGCCCTCATTATCGACGTTTATGTGATATAGATCCTAAAAAAGAATTGTTAAATGTCAATTGGTAAAAAATCTAATTATCTTTCAACCATGAACTACCCTAACCTTTACCTTTACCCACTTGTCAGAGTGTTTATGAGCATTTAAAGGGGCTGTAGCAAATTTTCCATTTATAATGATAGCTCGTGTCATTTAAATTTACTTTAGACGGTATAACATCTTATTACATCTTA
The DNA here is from genome assembly GCA_936450465.1 of Gibbula magus. Classification (NCBI taxonomy): domain Eukaryota; kingdom Metazoa; phylum Mollusca; class Gastropoda; order Trochida; family Trochidae; genus Gibbula; species Gibbula magus. The sequence goes on along the minus strand of OW388299.1, from coordinate 72,473,630 downwards.
TACACAAACCAATTATCCGTAAGGGTAATAACGGTGTGGTGTATAAAGCAAAAATTGCATGGCGGCCATTTTATTGTGAACACATTTTATTATTTCGAATTACAAAAACGATTCCCATGGCTATACTGAACCATGTACACTAATTTTGAACTTGATTTTCAGAAGAGAAAAGGATGTTTTACTATTGGTGAAATTATTTTTCAAATACATTTCATCGACTTATTTAGGCGAAACAACGTTTAACATTATCTATATTGACGAGGAGATAATTGATTTTAAGTTTAATTTTAATTCTTTTCCGTAAATTAAAAACTAGCAAACATTGGACGTCGAAAAAAACAAACATTTATCCCTCTCAATGAGGTTGTATACCTACGTCAGCGAGTTTATGAGAGGGTTAAGTATATACCTTAAGTATTTGTAATGAATTGTTAATGTTTTGAACTCATTGTAAGCTATTCATATTTCTCTATCTGTTTTAATTTTTATTAAATATTCACTCACTACTTATAGGATTTTTATTGTTGTGGAAATATATCTTAAATTTGGGTTTTAAAATAAAATGCTGTTAAACGACAATAACCAATGTTTAAAATGTCAGATTTTGTTCTTCTTTCTTAATCATGTTGTTAACATAGAAATCATCGGATTTATGATAGAGATAATTAGGCTATTTTCTTCTAAATGATTTTTCTTTGAATTATTGACACTGTAAACTATATTGTGAAGAAGCGAATAAGATATTCACTTTGTTTAGCAGTTATTGTTGTACAGAGATATTTTAAATTTTGGTGAAATAAAAAGTAATTAAACTACCAGCCTGGATATATTGACAAACAAAAGGAATACATCAAATTCCCAAAATCATGTGATTATTTGTATGTCAAAGAGTTGTGTGACCATTCATAGATGTTTAAGGTTTCTAAACATATTTTGTAGATGTTAAAATTGATTTTTAAGCTCCCAATAGAAATCCTCTGTTTCTATGTTAGAAATTTCAAATGAGAATTCAGTTTGTAGATAAGATTGATGTGAAGGGATGCGTCCCTTTTTTTTAATTGTTATGTTCTCACAACAAAGCCACAACACCCAGCCTGAAAGTATTTATGCCATATGGTCCACGAATGTGTGAAGCACTTTGCAATACCTGAGATAGATGTTTTTATTTTATTTTTGATGACACAAAAGTGGAAATGGAAGTGGTTATGTTGAGATGGTGAAGTACTGTATATCTTGTCACTAAATACACTTGATATAGAACGTAGAGATCAGAGCGGGAAAACTGCTCTCCTGATGGCATTAAGGGGAGAAGACCGTTTAACTCTTTTAAAGCTATTGGTGCAAAAGGGGGCTGATGTTGAAGCAACTGACATTAATGACAAAAACATTTTACATTTGGCTTGTAGTAGTGGTAATATTAGGATGGTTCAGTATGTCTTGCTGTTTGTTGTAAGGTCTGTTAATAAAGCAGTAGTAAGACTACACCACGAATACAATGCAGATCTAACAATATCAGATGATTCTGGTATGAATCTGTTCCACGTAGCTTGCATTGATAATAATTATGATATGGTTAAATATTTGGTAACTTTAGAAGAACTGAATGGGTTTTATTTGATAAAAAACAAATGTGGGTTCACTCCTTTCCGGTATGCATTGTTGGATTGTTATCTTGACATTGTGTGATTTCTAACATATCAACTAAATCACTGAAGAAGTGTTAGAGATTACAAATAATGCTGCTGCTACTACGTCTACTATCACTTATATAGTTTTGTTGTAGATTATATGGGTATACTGCCAATGATATATCGAGAAATTATGTTTGTGTAATTTGTAAAGTCTGAACAATGTATGTGCGGTTATGCAATTTTCATGATCAATTTGAACCAGGAGGCTTATAAATCGTCAATTTTGTTCTTTGACAATTGGTTTTTGCATGTGTTGTTTATATACACATATCACAAGTGTCTTATTGTTTTAAGTAAAATCGGCTGATGTTGTTAAAATCCAGTGCCTATCAGTCAAAGGATAATGTGCTTTGTCATCAGTATCTCTCTCAATATTGTCTTATACGAGGACCTTGTCAACAAAGCAGATATTGTTGGAATTACTTATTTCTAAATCGTACGAATCTTGTCTTTTTTAATACTTGTTTAATCTAAAATGGAAACTTCAACATCGATATATATCAAATATATCAAAGTAAACCTGGCTACGAAAGTGTTGTTTTTAAGAACTGAAATCTAAATATTATTGATTTTTCTCTCCATGAGACTTAATGTTTGCTTGAGTTATATTGCTTTTATGTATGCATGTTTGGGTACTCAAGTTTGGACTGAAGAGGTAAATCTCAGCATAATTATAAGATAATCAAAATTTTCCATTTTAATGTCTTATACCTAAAGCTATCAATCGTTAAAAAGTAGAGGATATCTGATATATATTTGTCCAGTACCAAATTATATGTAATTTACAAAGTGGAGAAGTCATGAGTGTTGATATGCAATTTCTACTCCGCTAAATGAGGTATACATTTACATTTCGACATCGATGAGTTTTATATTTGCTAGATTTAACAAATTATTAGATTCGTAAATGATGTTCATTTTATGCATTGAACATCCAAAATAACCTGACGTTATCTGTTGACGTCATCATATCGACATCATATGATTGAATTGATATGAGTCGAATAACACTTAGTGAAAATGCGGATTTTATTTAAATTAATAATGATATAGCTCACAATGCATCATTGAAAATATAATAAATATGAACATTATGAATCATACTGTTACTTGATATAGAAATAAAATGTACATTCTTGATGGAATAAATCTCTTGGACTTTTCTGATGCTGTTTTCAGATCATAACTTCTTCAAAGAAAGTTTCAAATTGCATCATATTGTGTGTTTTACCTTATGTGATGGAAGACACCCATTTTACCAGTTTACAACTTAAAGGGGCAGTAGCACGTTTTTGTGCTGAAATATGTCGATGAAATGTATTTGGAAAATAATGTCACCAATAGTAAAACACCCTTTTCTCTTTCAGAAAATCAAGTTAGAAATGAGTGTACATGTTCCGGAAAGCCATGAGAATCGTGTTTGTCATTCAGAATAAAAAAAATGTGATCACAATAAAATGGCCGCCATGCATAAGATGTTTTACCTTCTAAAGTAAATATAAATGGCATAAACTATCATTTTAAATTGGAAATTTGAAAAAATAAAATTTGCAAAAAACGTGCTACTGCCTCTTTAAAGTCAGCCTTTAAATTAACATCTCCAGGTTGAAGACCAATAGCTGTTGACCAACTAAACTTAAGCTTTGACCTGTTAATGTTCTCCTTATTACATTCCATCACATCACTGATATTTTTCGAGCATGCATGACAGCAGAAGGAAGGCTTTTTCACTAGATGTACAGTAAAGCATAGCTAAGTATTAACTTAAGGAGATAAGTGTTTGCGGGAGACTGCAAAAGCAGAGCAGCCCCCAAATTCAGAGTTTCGCCTTTCCATGTTCAGCCTTCTCCAAAGCCACAATAAAACGGGCAAATTTCTTTTCATTGTGTATAATAAGCATGTAATGATTCAAAGTGTTAACGGTAAATGCTAGGCATATTCACACATGCATGCTTTTTGTAGTGATTTCAGAACTCATGACCTTGACTTTTGACCTTGAATGTGAACATGTAAAATAATTCACGAGGTGTATAAGAAAATGGCTATGTATATGAGGTCATAATACCTTTTTGGAAAAAAGTTATTAGTGATTTCAGAACTTGTGACCTTGACCAAATATCGTGACCTTGACCTTTGACTAAGTCGGGGCTGCTAATAACCAAGTGTCATGAGGTTTGGCAAACCACCAATTTTCTAAACGTAGAACCCTGTCAACCAACCGTGTACAAACAGTGTTAACATTAAAGGCCTGATGAGCTAAATTTACTACAATATCTGTACACAACTCTAAACAATTAACACAATGACACACGCAGTGGAGTTGTTAAGTCATCCTTGTACTGAAACAAGGTGAAAGGTTAAGAACAATATTCCGTTTGTTTCCTTATACTCTTTGATAAATTAAACTTATACTTCGGTTCGATAGGACCCTGACTGGTGGCTTTATAGTTAGATGTCCCATCAACATTGAAGAAAATGACAGTAGAGATGATGAAAAGTAAATATCAGAACAATTCAAATAAGCAAGTAAGAAATGAGAAAACATATACGAAATGACATACATACTAAAACAAAATCTGGATAGTTTCGAAAAAAATCCAAACAAATATGAATAGTTTAAATGTTTTTTTAAAATGTTTCTTATAAACTAACTTTTAGAACAATTGCAAATAAACGAAAATCTCACAACAAATAAAGATCATAAAAGTTTTATATCAGAACGATATAAAGGTGAAAATACATGCATGATTTAAGACGTCATTGACTATGCCCAATGTGTGGAGTTCCCTAGTTTATTACTATTAAGAGATGTCGAAAAAGCATTCGATTCAGTTCATTGATTTTTTATTTTAAAAAACGTAACTTATTTTGGTTTTGGTCCATCTGTCAGACGATTGATTGTATCATTTGAAACACACATTCAATCCAGTCTTATTAACTTTGTTTAACTTGCAAAAGGATCCCTGTAAGGTGACCCATTATCTCCTGATATGTCCATAACCTGTGCCGAAGTAATATAATGCTACACATTAATAACAATATGAACATAATAAAAGATAAGAAACATTGAGTTTCTCTTATCACAATTTGCTGATGACACATATCTTGTTCTTGACAGAACTGAAAAGAATATATCTTCAACAAAATCTCAAAACATTAAATAAATTCCCCCCATTTCTTGTCTTACAAAATAAAAACAAGTCTTTTGGAGGGATACGAAAATGGTTACAAAATTGACCATGTAAATGATATTTTATCACAATCAATTCGGTGCAATGCAAATATTACATGTGTATGTTATGAAAATTACAATTAACACAGATTAATACACATAATAATATTTATAAACGATAACTTGGATGAACAAATATATTTTCCAAATTTCAAAACATTTATTAATTCTCACACATTTAAAACAAACAAACAGTCTTATGGAGGGATGCGAAAATGGTTACAAAATTGACCATGTAAATGATATTTTATCACAATCAATTCGGTGCAATGCAAATATTACATGTGTATGTTATGAACATTACAATTAACACAGATTAATACACATAATAATATTTATAAACGATAACTTGGATGAACAAATATATTTTCCAAATTTCAAAACATTTATTAATTCTCACACATTTAAAACAAACAAAATAATATCATCCTTCATAGATATTGCAGGCTTTTCTATAAGAACTTTCAAAGCTCAAACATTGATAACACATATAGATAAAGACAAGTTAAACAAAACAATTACTTTTGAACAATGTTATATTGTAAATTAAAATGAATGGCCAAAGCAAATTACCTTCTGTAAAGTATCTTCAGGAACTATATATAGTACATTGCCCGTTAGCAAATAACCTCTAGGATAGACTTAAACACGGAAAAAGCAAAAAATATATTCAAACCTTTAAAAACAATATGCATATTTGTCTCACATATCATGAAAGAAGAAATATGATTCGAAACCTTATTTCTTAGATCTTTAATGCAACTTGATATAGCAAAACTCATTTGCAATTTTTCTGTATGCCATATATATGTTTAAAGACGTTGGTGAATGTATGACAATGTCAGGTTCAAATGAACTTTACCTCCAAGTGAAATCGAATCCTCGAAAGTGTATTTGTTACTGTTTCGTATCTAAACATTCAAGATATAATTTAGATACACCTTAACTCATACTGTGAACTCTTCTATATCTTTGTTGAATACCTTCAGAAATTTGGGGGACGACATAACCTGTGGGAAATTAAGAAGGAATATGGAATGTCTATGAAGCATGTCTATAATGCAAATGACCTTCGTAAGTCCCCTTCCGCAGGTATTCCACAAGTCCTCCGTCCAATCATTATGTGATCAAAGGCTTTCTGTAGCTTTTAAACTTAATGTGGAAATGAAGGGAACCATCATGGAAAACCGGTGGAAGACTTTGTTGCATTAGGAATGACGGTAACATGATTGTCAACTCTTGCCAGTCTCCATTCATTATATGAGCCAGTAATAGAGACTTGCAAGAGTTATACCTTGCGAAGTGAAGTTGCATTATTGCAGACATTGAAGAATGTCAAGTATGGATTGACTACAGTCCATGCAGAAGATGGACGTTCTTGTCATTGCGAGGCACAGTGATGCCGCATGCATCTGTCAACCACGCCTGAGTGTTTCCACCGCAGATTCCATTCTACAGATAAAGATATCATAAGCTTCATTACATTGATCAATACGTTTAAATGATGAGGGTTTGCAGTGTCTGTTACATATGGTCCTGCATAACATATTTAGATGGTTCTTGTCCTCATCTCAGGTACTTCTCATCAGATGCGTGATTGTCCCCACAATATGCCTGGTTAAACAGTTTCGGTTTTCTCCGGGAATTGACTCCCTTCAGATGAACCCATCATTTTGTTGAAAGAATTTTGACCTGCTTAGCAATTTTTCAGTAGCATATGAGTCACTGCTACGTTATAGAGGGTTTCCTCATCATGATGATCATTTGTCTTAAGTGTCCTGGACCAGCCAAAAGCTTCTTTGTTGTTGCCAGTAAGTTGACACAATCTTCAAATGTCTCTCATATGCTCCGGCCTAGGTTCGTTACTCAAAAGTTCCTTCAGTGTAGGGTATGACTCCCAGGAATCCAAATCTTCCCTACTCATGGTAGGCATGGATGCGACAAGGCGGGCAGCTTCTTCCACTGCTCTTTTCATCATAAACTTTCCCTCTTCTATTTCCTTTGGATGTTCTACATCAGCGAGTTTCGGGTTTTCACTTTTATCAAGGTGACAATATCCTACCTGTTCATAAGCATTTACTTTGTTATAAAAAGATGCCTCTGTGACAAGCTGTTGATACAGCCAATGCTGACGATAGTTGCCTTATCCTGGGTGTGTGGGTTCGAATCCCACAAGGGACTCGGCCCGAAAAAGTAGAAGAATTATTGCTATTGAAGGTAGTGTTAACCTAAATGTAATGATGTTATACTAAATCATAGTATGAATTTTTATCTTTTTTTTTAAATACTGGGTTACTCATATATAACAATTTTGATGATGTTTTGATATGCCTGGATTTAAGTTTTCAGTACAAACATGAATGAACAAACATACACAAAGCTATACAAGACGATGAATCTTGATTGGATGAATGGACACAGTTGCTTTTCACTGGGGAAAAAGACACATCAATTTATGTGTTTATGATGTAAGATATAACCAGTTAATTCATTGATTCTAGAAATGACATTATTTCAGTACAACCTCTCTGCTTTGCCAACTGGTAAGGAGTGTGGCCCGTTCTGTCTTCTTTCAAGTCAAACCCCTTAAGTTCATCCAACATAAACAGATATTTAAACATATCTAGGAATCCAGTTTGGCAGGCTAAGTGAAGTAAATTAAAACCAAAATCATCTGATTGTGTGAAATTTGCATCGTGGTCTTGGAATAGTTTTACTACTGCCATCTCATCAAATTCAACGGCAATCATCAGGGGAGTTTTTCTGTACTCTCCTTTAGAATCTATATCAACTGAATTTAGTGACAAGGCATATTTAACCATCTTAACATTAGCACTGAAACAGGACAAATGGAGTATGTTATTGTTATAGTTATCAATTCTTTTAACATCAGCCCCGTTTCGCATTAACAGCTTAACAGTAGGCAGATAACCGTGTTCTACAGCAACCAGAAGAGGCGTTTTCCCGGCCTGACCTTTACATTCTATATCAAATATCTTTAGTGACAAGACATACTGCACCAACTTAACATTACCAGTTGTGCAGGCAAGATGTAGCATGTTATAATTATCGTTGTTTATTGCTTTAACATTAGCCCCTTTTTGTTTCAACAACTTCACGATAGGTAAATAACCTGCTTTTACAGCAAGGAGAAGAGGAGTAGCCCCAAGGTGCCCTTTTCCTTCAATATCTATTTTAGGAATATCCAACAATTTCTTAACAATATTCGTGCTACCAACAGCGCATGCCATATGTAACACAGTCCAGAGATCAGTATTAACAGCTGAAAGATCACATTTCTGCTGGACTAGAAAATCAAAAATGTTCTCCCTTTCATTTGCAACTGCTTCCATTACAGCTGTGCGCTCACCTTCCCCCCGACAGTTGACGTCCACTATCCCCTGGGACAGGAGTCTCTTCACCTTGGAGAGATACCCTTCGCCACAGGCTTCATGAAAACTTTTCACAACATCAGAAGGACAGAGCAGCCCTTTCTTGAGATCCACCTTCTCATCTGCAGAGTAAAAAGGTCCACAAATTAAAGTTGTTTATTATTACAAACTAAGATATTAGATTGATATGGCCAATTATTTGAAAGGTTTGTCTTATTTGTTGTTGATTCGTTGATCTCCTTATGGTAAATGTCTGTGAAATATAATGTTTTACAATGATCATCAACTAGGAATCGGGACTGCAACACTGCAACCTTTTAACATCAAACATTACCAAATGAAATATTCTGTTAACGATTTATATATAAGTTGATATGTCCCCCTTCTTAGATATTCACTAAAACTTTCGAATATACACAGTTGTTTGCAGCCCAGATTTACAGGTTCGAGGTAATTTAAAAACAATATTTAGAAAATACATTACAGTACTAGGAAATTTTGAGAAAATTCGTTGTTACCTTTAGGCATTGGATGGTTGTTGGCATCACAGAGATTCGAACCCAGGTCACTTGAGGGACTGCAGGTACCGTTTACACCACTCATATTGAAGACAAGTTGACAGGACAGTTTTGTCTCATCAAAGACAAAATCAGAACATCCTTTTCGGGTATTGCAACGTGCTTCACACATTCTTGGCCCGTATGGCGTGAGGACTTTCAGGCTGGAAGTTTGCAAGCTTGCTTCTGTTACAAACATAGGAATAAAAAGGGAAAGCATCATTTTGCATCAATTTTATCTACAAACTGAAATTCCACTTATTGAGACACGATATTTCTAAAGTGAGTTCAAATATCAATACTAACTTGGAAAAACACAATTTGTTTTAGAAACCTAAAGAATCTTTTAACGTTCACTTATCCTCTTTGATATATAGATAATCACATGCTTGTGAAAATTGTATGAAATCCCTTTGTTTGTGAATATTTCCATTCTGGTCGTTCACTAACATTTTATTTTACAAAAGTAAGAATAAAAATTGAAAATATCCTTTTAAAACAATAGCTGTCTTAGAATGTGGTTATCTGATCTGAAATTTTCTCCATTGACTTTACAATAACAAGTATTCAATGCAAATTCATTCAGAAAAAATAACCCGCTTAATAGCATAATAAAAAAATATATCAATATTTTGGAGAGTTCACGGTATCAAACATTCAATATAATTACCTTGAGGAGAACGAACCTTCTTAACCTTCTCATAATTTCTCTGACTAATAATAATAATTTTTAAAAAATCCAAAAAAATCTAGCCCTTTTGTCAATACTTGTTGGAAAAGGGTTGAAATTTCAACATCCAACTTCAATGTTCAAACTTAAAAAATGTTGCTTTTGCCACCTCAAACCCAAATTTCAAACACGTATATAACGAACTCCAAGGGACCAAATAATTCAATTGCTATATTCACTGTTCGTTATTTGCGTTCGGCATATTATATAGGGCTTTTGACAGGACTTATAAATATGTTCACTATATCCGTTTATTCGCTATATACGCTCGATCCTTATAAATTTGTTCGCTATATCGCTATATGTCATGGGTTCACATTTCTAACGTTGTTTTCATTTGACAAATGCAAATCAGATCAAAACGTGTTCAAAGAATGTTTTAAAATCGACGGTTTTCTGGCTTATTTTTTGGTGGATGAAAACCATTGTATGAGGATGGCACTACTAGGAAATCTATCTTTAATTTGATTTCTCCAGGTGTGACTTTACATCCGGTGAAAGACTCATAACTATTGTCCCACTAACTGGACCGTTACCTGTTTATGTAACTCAAATACCAAAATCGAGTGTCATGAGGTACGTTAAAGCGAAAGTTCTATCACCGATCTATCGGCAGTATCCGCCATCTTGGATTCTTGACATTTCGTGAAATGAAAACACGCTATATTAAACCCAATTTTAAATGTTTGTAGTAATAAAACACATATACTGATAGAATATTCACTCAGTAACACATAACGTATCATAAAGTGCGCTTGTCTTTATCAAGTTGTGAATGTAAAGTCATCGAAGTATTAACTTCATTATCTTTCAATTTGACTGTATTTTAATCTTATACTAATAGTTGATATGTGTAAACGAGAATATCCTCTTGAATTGTCCACAAAAAATACCCTGAGGTCCCACTCCGAGTAACTTATTTCCCAAAAATTGGATGAGAGCAGTCCCACAGAATGGTCCAATACAATCTTTAACATCATCAGCGATCTCAATGTTAAATCATGCAAACCAGAAACGTGAACAAACAGAGAGGGATAGAATTGAACAATAAGAATAAGTATATAAATGGCAAAATAATAGTATAATGTTGAACTAAAAGTCATGAAAAAACTAACAATTTCACACAGTATTGTTAATCACCGCTATAGTACATTAGATTAAAAAATAACAATTTAAACCTTATCTAAACTACCCAAGCGGAATTCCATAGTTTCGTAGCACCATTGTTTAAATAAATATTCACAATTGTCAGTTTCATCTTCTTCATTCTTCTTAAAATCGTAAATAAGAAAATAATGTTATACTGAAAGTATGTTTACAAATATAATTAGATAAAACTAATAGGAATGTTTGTTTTGGTATTGTTAATATCCTTTTTGGAAATAAACATAAATATTTTCGCGTCTATTTTGTTTTTTCTAAAGACGTTCAGACACTAGACTCGACTGAAATATACTTATATATATATATCACTTTGGAAATATCCATCACATTCATTCTGTAGAAAACACAATCCATTGCATGAAAAACTGTGGGGACAGGAAAATAAATATGGTTCATACCAAGTTACATTGAATTATGATTTGTACAAATTGGAATTAAAACAAATGCTAAATGTAATGGTTTAATCGTTAGCATAGGTAGAACGCTTATTACTATTTTTATGCGCCCTAATCGGAGATTCCGAGGGTATATTGTTTTTCACCTGTCCGTCTGTCCGTCTGTCTGTCTGTCTGTCCGTCTGTCTGTCTGTGTGTTTGTTCACAAAAACTTTAACCTTGGCCATAACTTTGGATTGCTCAGAGTTAGTGGGTTCATACTTGGCATGTGCATGCCTTGTGATGAGACCTTTCAGATGAGGTCATCATATTTAACCTTGTGACCTTGACCTTGCCGCAGTGGACAATATTCAGAAAACTTTAACTTTGGCCGTAACTTTGGTATATCCGGGGGCATCCGTGTTTAACAAACACATCTTGTTATTGATGTATATTGTATAATGAACAGAGGAAAACACTGATGTCCTCATTGTAACGCGTTGTAGTACCAGCATTTATGCAAATTTCTCTGTTCCTTTTTACCTTTTGCCTTTCACACTTTTTGTTCCGCTCATAACTCAGACACTAATTGTTCAAATGTTACAAAACTTGAAACATATGATCACTATGATGTGTATATCTGCCCTTTGTGTGTTTCATATGATCATTTGCATAATTTATGCAAATTTTCTCTGTTCCTTTTTACTTTGCCTTTCACACTGTTTGTTCCGCTCATAACTCAGACACTAATTGTTCAAATGTTATAATACTTGAAACATATGATCACTATGATGTGTATATCTGCCCTTTGTGTGTTTCATACCCTCATTTGCATAATTTATGCTAATTTTCTCAGTATTTCCACTTCGTCTTTCACACGCTTTGTTCCACTCATAACTCAAACATTATTTCTTCAATTGTTTCGAAACTTGGTACATATAATCACTATGATGTGTACATCTGCCTTTTGTATGTTGCATACCCTCATTTGCATAATTTAAGCAAATTTTCTGGAATTTTCAACTTTTACTTCTAAAGCACTCTTACAAGTGTATAGATGAATACATACTTACTATGAAAACACACATATTCTGCTTCCATAGTACTGCTGTGGTTTGTTTGTACAGAAGATTAAACATTGATGTCTCTCTGCTATTTTGAAACTTTTCTTCTTTGACCAATGTTAAAAGCGGGGGTATATGAGTGAGCTGTGCTCGCTAATTCTCATGTTTGAATAAGTTGTTCCCAATCCTTTTCCTTGACAATAGAATGTGTTTAAAGCATCCCATATTTGATTTAAATCCATTTATTTAATTACTGTATGTAATAAGTCTCTATCTTCAGTAATTTTCAAACAAATATTGTTCAAAGAAAAAATCGTCTTAAAATGTCGAAATCAGATATCACTTGATCCCTGCATTATGTGTTTCATTCTTAGAAAAAAAATTAATAAAGTAAAGATAAAGTGTAACATAAGAGATGTTGTGCTATGATTTCCCCATAAATTTATGTTATAATTATTTATATTTTCTCCATAGTTAAGAAATTATTTAATGCTGAATATTCAAGAAAATACAAAAACATTCATGTTTTTGTACCACTTGACGGCTGTCTAACGTTAACGTTTTGATAATGTGTTTCTCCCCAAAAGATATTATATTTGGATGTGTCAATTATAAGTCAATTGCTTATAATTGAAAAAAGGCAATTTTCAATGACTTTTCATGAATAACGTATAGTCCGTATGCAATTGATTTATCACATATATTATGTACTATCAATCATGTTGGTTTCTTTAAAGTTTAAAGAAAAATAATTATCAAAAGAAAATATCCCTCGAAAATTCTCCAACAAATGAATTTTCATATTTCTTCTCAAATATTAAAATTGTGCCCTCATTATCGACGTTTATGTGATATAGATCCTAAAAAAGAAATGTTAAATGTCAATTGGTAAAAAATCTAATTATCTTTCAACCATGAACTACCCTAACCTTTACCTTTACCCACTTGTCAGAGTGTTTATGAGCATTTAAAGGGGCTGTAGCAAATTTTCCATTAATAATGATAGCTCGTGTGATTTAAATTTACTTTAGACGGTATAACATCTTATTACATCTTATAACACAAACCAATTATCCGTAATGGTAATAACGGTGTTGTGTATAAAGCAAAAATTGCATGGCGGCCATTTTATTGTGAACACATTTTATTATTTCGAATTACAAAAACGATTCCCATGGCTATACTGAACCATGTACACTAATTTTGAACTTGATTTTCAGAAGAGAGAAGGATGTTTTACTATTGGTGAAATTATTTTTCAAATACATTTCATCGACTTATTTAGGCGAAACAACGTTTAACATTATCTATATTGACGAGGAGATAATTGATTTTAAGTTTAATTTTAATTCTTTTCCGTAAATTAAAAACTAGCAAACATTGGACGTCGAAAAAAACAAACATTTATCCCTCTCAATGAGGTTGTTTACCTACGTCAGCGAGTTTATGAGAGGGTTAAGTATATACCTTAAGTATTTGTAATGAATTGTTAATGTTTTGAACTCATTGCAAGCTATTCATATTTCTCTATCTGTTTTAATTTTTTATTAAATATTCACTCACTACTTATAGGATTTTTATTGTTGTGGAAATATATCTTAAATTTGGGTTTTAAAATAAAATGCTGTTAAACGACAATAACCAATGTTTAAAAGTCAGATTTTGTTCTTCTCTCTTAATCATGTTGTTAACATAGAAATCATCGGATTTATGATAGAGATAATTAGGTTATTTTCTTCTAAATGATTTTTCTTTGAATTATTGACACTGTAAACTATATTGTGAAGAAGCGAATAAGATATTCACTTTGTTTAGCAGTTATTGTTGTACAGAGATATTTTAAATTTTGGTGAAATAAAAAGTAATTAAACTACCAGCCTGGATATATTGACAAACAAAAGGAATACATCAAATTCCCAAAATCATGTGATTATTTGTATGTCAAAGAGTTGTGTGACCATTCATAGATTTTTAAGGTTTCTAAACATATTTTGTAGATGTTAAAATTGATTTTTAAGCTCCCAATAGAAATCCTCTGTTTCTATGTTAGAAATTTCAAATGAGAATTCAGTTTGTAGATAAGATTGATGTGAAGGGATGCTTCCCTTTTTTTATTGTTATGTTCTCACAACAAAGCCACAACACCCAGCCTGAAAGTATTTATGCCATATGGTCCACGAATGTGTGAAGCACTTTGCAATACCTGAGATAGATGTTTTTATTTTATTTTTGATGACACAAAAGTGGAAATGGAAGTGGTTATGTTGAGATGGTGAAGTACTGTATATCTTGTCACTAAATACACTTGATATAGAACGTAGAGATCAGAGCGGGAAAACTGCTCTCCTGATGGCATTAAGGGGAGAAGACCGTTTAACTCTTTTAAAGCTATTGGTGCAAAAGGGGGCTGATTTTGAAGCAACTGACATTAATGACAAGAACATTTTACATTTGGCTTGTAGTAGTGGTAATATTAGGATGGTTCAGTATGTCTTGCTGTTTGTTGTAAGGTCTGTTAATAAAGCAGTAGTAAGACTACACCACGAATACAATGCAGATCTAACAATATCAGATGATTCTGGTATGAATCTGTTCCACGTAGCTTGCATTGATAATAATTATGATATGGTTAAATATTTGGTAACTTTAGAAGAACTGAATGGGTTTTACTTGATAAAAGACAAATGTGGGTTCACTCCTTTCCGGTATGCATTGTTGGATTGTTATCTTGACATTGTGTCATTTCTAACATATCAACTAAATCACTGAAGATGTTCTATGAAGTGTTAGAGATTACAAATAATGCTGCTGCTACTACGTCTACTATCACTTATATAGTTTTGTTGTAGATTATATGGGTATACTGCCAATGATATATCGAGAAATTATGTTTGTGTAATTTGTAAAGTCTGAACAATGTATGTGCGGTTATGCAATTTTCATGATCAATTTGAACCAGGAGGCTTATAAATCGTTAATTTTGTTTTTTGACAATTGGTTTTTGCATGTGTTGTTTATATACACATATCACAAGTGTCTTTTTGTTTTAAGGAAAATCGGCTGATGTTGTTAAAATCCAGTGCCTATCAGTCAAAGGATAATGTGATTTGTCATCAGTATCTCTCTCAATATTGTCTTATACGAGGACCTTGTCAACAAAGCAGATATTGTTGGAATTACTTATTTCTAAATCGTACGAATCTTGTCTTTTTTAATACTTGTTTAATCTAAAAAGGAAACTTCAACATCGAGATATATCAAATATATCAAAGTAAACCTGGCTACGAAAGTGTTGTTTTTAAGAACTGAAATCTAAATATTATTGACTTTTTCTCTCCATGAGACTTAATGTTCGCTTGAGTTATATTGCTTTTATGTATGCATGTTTGGGTACTCAAGTTTGGACTGAAGAGGTAAATCTCAGCATAATTATAAGATAATCAAACTTTCCATTTCACTGTCTTATACCTAAAGCTCTCAATCGTGAAAAAGTAGAGGATATCTGATATATATTTGTACCATGTACCAAATTATATGTAATTTAAAAAGTGGAGAAGTCATGAGTGTTAATATGCAATTTCTACTACACTTAATGAGGTATACATGTACATTTCGACATCGATGAATTTAATATTTGCTAGATTTAACAAATTATTAGATTCGTAAATGATGTTTATTTTATGCATGGAGCATCCAAAATCGCCTGACGTTATCTGATGACGTCATCATATCGACATCATATGATTGAATTGATATGAGTGGAATAACACTTAGTGAAAATGCGGATTTTATTTAAATTAATAATGATATAGCTCACAATGCATTATTGAAAATATAATAAATATGAACATTATGAATCATACTGTTACTTGATATAGAAATAAAATGTACATTCTTGATGGAATAAATCTCTTGGACTTTTCTGATGCTGTTTTCAGATCATAACTTGTTCAAAGAAAGTTTCAAATTGCATCATATTGTGTGTTTTACCTTATGTGATGGAAGACACCCATTTTACCAGTTTACAACTTAAAGGGGCAGTCGCACATTTTTTCGCTGAAATATGTCGATGAAATGTATTTGGAAAATAATGTCACCAATAGTAAAACACCCTTCTCTCTTTCAGAAAATCAAGTTAGAAATGAGTGTACATGTTCCGGAAAGCCATGAGAATTGTTTTTGTCATTCAAAATAATAAAATGTGTTCACAATAAAATGGCCGCCATGCATTTTTTGCTTTATACGCAACACCGTTATTACCACTACGGATAATTGGTTTGTGTGATAAGATGTTTTACTTTCTAAAGTAAATATAAATGGCATAAACTATCATTTTAAATTGGAAATTTGAAAAAATAAAATTTGCAAAAAACGTGCTACTGTCCCTTTAAAGTCAGCCTTTAAATTAACATCTCCAGGTTGAAGACCAATAGCTGTTGAACTAAACTTAAGCTTTGACCTGTTAATGTTCTCCTTATTACATTCCATCACATCACTGATATTTTTCGAGCATGCATGACAGCAGAAGGAAGGCTTTTTCACTAGATGTACAGTAAAGCATAGCTAAGTATTAACTTAAGGAGATAAGTGTTTGCGGGAGACTGCAAAAGCAGAGCAGCCCCCAAATTCAGAGTTTCCATGTTCAGCCTTCTACAAAGCCACAATAAAACGGGCAAATTTCTCTTCATTGTGTATAATAATCATGTAATGATTCAAAGTGTTAATGGTAAATGCAAGGCATATTCACACATGCATGATTTTTGTAGTGATTTCAGAACTCATGACCTTGACTTTTGACCTTGAATGTGAACATGTAAAATAATTCACGAGGTGTATAAGAAAATGGCTATGTATATGAGGTCATAATACCTTTTTGGAAAAAAGTTATTAGTGATTTCAGAACTTGTGACCTTGACCAAATATCGTGACCTTGACCTTTGACTAAGTCGGGGCTGCTAATAACCAAGTGTCATGAGGTTTGGCAAACCACCAATTTTCTAAACGTAGAACCCTGTCAACCAACCGTGTACAAACAGTGTTAACATAAAAGGCCTGATGAGCTTAATTTACTACAATATCTGTACACAACTCTAAACAATTAACACAATGACACACGCAGTGGAGTTGTTAAGTCATCCTTGTACTGAAACAAGGTGAAAGGTTAAGAACAATTTTCCGTTTGTTTCCTTATACTCTTTGATAAATTAAACTTATACTTCGGTTCGATAGGACCCTGACTGGTGGCTTTATTTTTTTTATTTTTTTTATTTCCATTTTTTCGGTACATTTCCATTCACTTAAGAACAGTATTGACATAGATTACATGCGCATATAAGTACACATACATGTGTCATACAGTTGTCACATTCTGATTATTATACATGATTTTTAAAAAGCATATGGAGAGATGTCAAAAAGGTGTGAAAGCTTGGATATTTACAGTTGGAGAATGCAATGAATTTGGTTGTTTGATAATATTTTAATATTTCATGTTGTATAGGTTTGAAATTTGGTTTCTTCTTCTTGATACTACATCTATAAAGCATCAATTTTGTTATAAGCATTATTGCGTTTAAAGGGTTATTATTAATTCCCTTAAATCCAAACAGTATATTTTCTTCATTAAAATCAATATTTCCTTCAGTGTAAGTTGCAAGCCATTTTGTTAATTGTCTCCATATGATTTTAGTATATTGACAAGCATAAAGAACATGCGAGATGGTTTCATGTGAATCATTACAAAATGAGCACGCAGAGGATTCTACGTATCCCATCCTACATAATAATGATTAGTACTGAGAATATTGTGTATGATCTTAAACTGAGACCACCTTAGTTCACTACTCTGTGTACATCTTTTCGCCATAAGATTGATATTGGTCCACTCTGTGTCAGTGTATTCATTTTGTAAGTGATCTTCCCATTTCGAGAGAGTTTTTTTATTTTATTTTATTTTTATGAATTTTGGATTCAATAAAGTCATGTAAATTTGAGAGCTTTGTTTGTTAGTTATTATTGATATGTTAAAAGGAAGAATAGGTCTAAAAAAGGTTTTAACACAGGTGTTATGGTTGCGAAGAAAAGAAGACACTGACTTTTTGACTCCTTCATAGGTCAAGAAGTCTGTTTTTATATTATATCTTTTCACAAAATCAGTATAATCATATATTTTTCCATCATCATCTATCATATCTCTGAAATATGATACACCCTGTTTGTACCATTGTTGAATACAAATAGCATCATTCCCAATTTTTATGTCATTGTTGTACCAGATAGATTTTGACATAATTTCTTCATCACTTCTAATATCATTCTTGTCACAACAACCCCAATATAATGACCATAGGGAGAGAACCTCTTTCCAGAACTTATTAGAAACATTTGGAGTAATCTTCTTTACAGCAATAACTGTTTTTACATCAGGAACACTGATGCCTCCAAATTTAGGTGGCTGTTGCATTACACTTCTTTGTATTTTGTCAGGTTTACCCTTCCAAATAAATTTATAGCATTTCTTTTGAAAGTCCTCGACAATTATTTTGGGGGACTGGGTATACTATTAAACAAGTGATTTAGTTTTGGTAATACTAGTGATTTTAATACAACATTTCTCCCTAGGGGTGTTAAAGATCTTATTGCCCATGTTGCCATTTCCTTTTCAATTTTCTCAAACTTTTTGGTATAATTCAATTGTATCATATTGTCTAGGTCAACATCAAATTTAATGCCCAGGAGTTTAAATTGAGTTTGTGACCAGTCCATTTTCCACTCTTTACAAAGCTTGTATCTAAACTCACGGGCAAAAGAAATGTCCCCATACAAAATACAAGATATATCAATCATCGGGCGATAAATGCGGCTGAAACAGCATTACACCATGTCTTCAGAACCCAACAAAACTAAATATGAATTTTCAAAACATTATCTATTCATAACTCTGATAAAAAAAACACAAGTTTTAAGAAATGGTCGTTTTGAAATCTCCTTAACTAGACGAGATAGAAGCCTCAAAAAGCCAGTTTTGGCTTGTTTTGAGATGTCCTACAGTAAAGACGCGTCAACAAATTTAAATCAAAGAAGGTTATTTATGTCGAGGATATCTTAAGTTAATTAAATTTCTACTTTTTTAATGTTTTAAACTTAAATACTAAATATTGTGGGCCAAAAACATCTTTAAAAAACTATTTTAGCACCCCATGTCAATTTGAACAGATGTAAAAATAAAAATTGCATACTCTGATGTATGAAATTGTGAATATTTCTTAAGAAAACATGTGGCTATCAAATACATACAAAATCTATTTTCTCCGACATCAATATTTCATTTTATACTGTTTTCAAAATGTGGTGACGTTTCTTTTGCCCGTGAGTATAGTTCTCTTTTTTGAGCCTATCCAAATCAGTTTTGTCTTTTCTGCACTGGTGGCTTTATAGTTAGATGTCCCATCAACATTGAAGAAAATGACAGTAGAGATGATGAAAAGAAAATATCAGAACAATTCAAATAAGTAAGTAAGAAATGAGAAAACATATACGAAATAACATACATACTAAAACAAAATCTGGATAATTTCGAAAAAAATCCAAACAAATATGAATAGTTTAAATGTTTTTTTTAAATGTTTCTTATAAAATAACTTTTACAACAATTGCAAATAAACGAAAATCTCACAACAAATAAAGATCATAAAAGTTTTATATCAGAACGATATAAAGGTGAAAATACATGCATGATTTAAGACGTCATTGACTATGCCCAATGTGTGGAGTTCCCTAGTTTATTACTATTAAGAGATGTCGAAAAAGCATTCGATTCAGTTCATTGATTTTTTATTTTAAAAAACGTAACTTATTTTGGTTTTGGTCCATCTGTCAGACGATTGATTGTATCATTTGAAACACACATTCAATCCAGTCTTATTAACTTTGTTTAACTTGCAAAAGGATCCCTGTAAGGTGACCCATTATCTCCTGATATGTCCATAACCTGTGCCGAAGTAATATAATGCTACACATTAATAACAATATGAACATAATAAAAGATAAGAAACATTGAGTTTCTCTTATCACAATTTGCTGATGACACATATCTTGTTCTTGACAGAACTGAAAAGAATATATCTTCAACAAAATCTCAAAACATTAAATAAATTCCCCCCATTTCTTGTCTTACAAAATAAAAACAAGTCTTTTGGAGGGATGCGAAAATGGTTACAAAATTGACCATGTAAATGATATTTTATCACAATCAATTCGGTGCAATGCAAATATTACATGTGTATGTTATGAAAATTACAATTAACACAGATTAATACACATAATAATATTTATAAACGATAACTTGGATGAACAAATATATTTTCCAAATTTCAAAACATTTATTAATTCTCACACATTTAAAACAAACAAAATAATATCATCCTTCATAGATATTGCAGGCTTTTCTATAAGAACTTTCAAAGCTCAAACATTGATAACACATATAGATAAAGACAAGTTAAACAAAACAATTACTTTTGAACAATGTTATATTCTAAATTAAAATGAATGGCCAAAGCAAATTACCTTCTGTAAAGTATCTTCAGGAACTATATATAGTACATTGCCCGTTAGCAAATAACCTCTAGGATAGACTTAAACACGGAAAAAGCAAAAAAATATATTCAAACCTTTAAAAACAATATGCATATTTGTCTCACATATCATGAAAGAAGAAATATGATTCGAAACCTTATTTCTTAGATCTTTAATGCAACTTGATATAGCAAAACTCATTTGCAATTTTTCTGTATGCCATATATATGTTTAAAGACGTTGGTGAATGTATGACAATGTCAGGTTCAAATGAACTTTACCTCCAAGTGAAATCGAATCCTCGAAAGTGTATTTGTTACTGTTTCGTATCTAAACATTCAAGATATAATTTAGATACACCTTAACTCATACTGTGAACTCTTCTATATCTTTGTTGAATACCTTCAGAAATTTGGGGGACGACATAACCTGTGGGAAATTAAGAAGGAATATGGAATGTCTATGAAGCATGTCTATATGACCTTCGTAAGTCCCCTTCCGCAGGTATTCCACAAGTCCTCCGTCCAATCATTATGTGATCAAAGGCTTTCTGTAGCTTTTAAACTTAATGTGGAAATGAAGGGAACCATCATGGAAAACCGGTGGAAGACTTTGTTGCATTAGGAATGACGGTAACATGATTGTCAACTCTTGCCAGTCTCCATTCATTATATGAGCCAGTAATAGAGACTTGCAAGAGTTATACCTTGCGAAGTGAAGTTGCATTATTGCAGACATTGAAGAATGTCAAGTATGGATTGACTACAGTCCATGCAGAAGATGGACGTTCTTGTCATTGCGAGGCACAGTGATGCCGCATGCATCTGTCAACCACGCCTGAGTGTTTCCACCGCAGATTCCATTCTACAGATAAAGATATCATAAGCTTCATTACATTGATCAATACGTTTAAATGATGAGGGTTTGCAGTGTCTGTTACATATGGTCCTGCATAACATATTTAGATGGTTCTTGTCCTCATCTCAGGTACTTCTCATCAGATGCGTGATTGTCCCCACAATATGCCTGGTTAAACAGTTTCGGTTTTCTCCGGGAATTGACTCCCTTCAGATGAACCCATCATTTTGTTGAAAGAATTTTGACCTGCTTAGCAATTTTTCAGTAGCATATGAGTCACTGCTACGTTATAGAGGGTTTCCTCATCATGATGATCATTTGTCTTAAGTGTCCTGGACCAGCCAAAAGCTTCTTTGTTGTTGCCAGTAAGTTGACACAATCTTCAAATGTCTCTCATATGCTCCGGCCTAGGTTCGTTACTCAAAAGTTCCTTCAGTGTAGGGTATGACTCCCAGGAATCCAAATCTTCCCTACTCATGGTAGGCATGGATGCGACAAGGCGGGCAGCTTCTTCCACTGCTCTTTTCATCATAAACTTTCCCTCTTCTATTTCCTTTGGATGTTCTACATCAGCGAGTTTCGGGTTTTCACTTTTATCAAGGTGACAATATCCTACCTGTTCATAAGCATTTACTTTGTTATAAAAATATGCCTCTGTGACAAGCTGTTGATACAGCCAATGCTGACGATAGTTGCCTTATCCTGGGTGTGTGGGTTCGAATCCCACAAGGGACTCGGCCCGAAAAAGTAGAAGAATTATTGCTATTGAAGGTAGTGTTAACCTAAATGTAATGATGTTATACTAAATCATAGTATGAATTTTTATCTTTTTTTTTAAATACTGGGTTACTCATATATAACAATTTTGATGATGTTTTGATATGCCTGGATTTAAGTTTTCAGTACAAACATGAATGAACAAACATACACAAAGCTATACAAGACGATGAATCTTGATTGGATGAATGGACACAGTTGCTTTTCACTGGGGAAAAAGACACATCAATTTATGTGTTTATGATGTAAGATATAACCAGTTAATTCATTGATTCTAGAAATGACATTATTTCAGTACAACCTCTCTGCTTTGCCAACTGGTAAGGAGTGTGGCCCGTTCTGTCTTCTTTCAAGTCAAACCCCTTAAGTTCATCCAACATAAACAGATATTTAAACATATCTAGGAATCCAGTTTGGCAGGCTAAGTGCAGTAAATTAAAACCAAAATCATCTGATTGTGTGAAATTTGCATCGTGGTCTTGGAATAGTTTTACTACTGCCATCTCATCAAATTCAACGGCAATCATCAGGGGAGTTTTTCTGTACTCTCCTTTAGAATCTATATCAACTGAATTTAGTGACAAGGCATATTTAACCATCTTAACATTAGCACTGAAACAGGACAAATGGAGTATGTTATTGTTATAGTTATCAATTCTTTTAACATCAGCCCCGTTTCGCATTAACAGCTTAACAGTAGGCAGATAACCGTGTTCTACAGCAACCAGAAGAGGCGTTTTCCCGGCCTGACCTTTACATTCTATATCAAATATCTTTAGTGACAAGACATACTGCACCAACTTAACATTACCAGTTGTGCAGGCAAGATGTAGCATGTTATAATTATCGTTGTTTATTGCTTTAACATAAGCCCCTTTTTGTTTCAACAACTTCACGATAGGTAAATAACCTGCTTTTACAGCAAGGAGAAGAGGAGTAGCCCCAAGGTGCCCTTTTCCTTCAATATCTATTTTAGGAATATCCAACAATTTCTTAACAATATTCGTGCTACCAACAGCGCATGCCATATGTAACACAGTCCAGAGATCAGTATTAACAGCTGAAAGATCAAATTTCTGCTGGACTAGAAAATCAAAAATGTTCTCTCTTTCATTTGCAACTGCTTCCATTACAGCTGTGCGCTCACCTTCCCCCCGACAGTTGACGTCCACTATCCCCCGGGACAGGAGTCTCTTCACCTTGGAGAGATACCCTTCGCCACAGGCTTCATGAAAACTTTTCACAACAAGGGAAAGGCACATACTTGTTTTCTGGAGATCCTTCTTCTCATCTGTTGATTAAAAAGGTTCATGATTATATAGGTTTATTATCATTTCAAACTATAATATGACCAATGTAATATTTGAAAGGTTTTTCTCATTCATTATTGTTTCTTTATTCCTCTATTATAACGTTCTGTGAAATATAAAATGTGTTTATAAAAGTCTCATATCACATATACAAAGAGTTGGTACATGTAAATGAAATATAAATCTACAAGCCACAACAAATCTATAAGGGATAACATACAGCCATCTATGTGGGCAGAACAGTACAAGTTAATGAGATTTGCAAACAATAGATAGACAAAAAGAAAATATGTTCGTTTACCTTTAAGCATTGATTGGTTATCGACATCACAGAGATTCGAACCCAGGTCACTTGAGGGACTGCAGGTACCGTTTACACCACTCATATTAAAGACAAGTTGACAGGACAGTTTTATCTCATCAAAGACAAAGTCAGAACATCCTTCTCGGGTATTGCAACGTGCTTCACACATTCGTGGACCATATGGCGTGAGGACTTTCAGGCTGGAAGTTTGCAAGCTTTGAATTTTTACAAACATGAGAATTAAATAGGAAAGCATCCTTTCACATCAACCTCATCTACAAACTGAAATTCCACTTATTGAGACACGATGTTCCTACATAGAGAAACTTCAACATTTCTTGTTTTAGAAAGGATCTATTAACGTTCACAAAAAACTATTTTGACACAGATAATCCCAAGTTGTGAGAGATGTATGAAGGTCTTTAGGTTGTGAATATTGCCAGGCTAGTGGTTTATAAACTTTTTATTTAAAAAAAAAAAGAATTCAAATTCAAATTGTCTTTTTGAAACAATAGCTGCCAAACAATGTGATTATCTGATCTTAATTGTTCACCATATATAAATCATCAAATCATTAAGAACAAAACTTTCTCAACAAGATTCTCGCTAATCGATCAATTGTACGTTAACAGTATGATTAACAGAGGTGGACTTTTTAAAACACCAACACAATTATAAAGAAAGTATAAATATTTTACAGCGAATTCACGTGATCAAACATAAACTACAAATACCTTGAGGAGAACACACATACTTACCCTTCTAATTAACTACTTGACTTGTGGGTTTACGACGTGATTAAGTGAGGTGAATTGTTTCCTTTTGTATATGAATACTTTAAGACTAGATTTGTATTTGACTAAAATAAGAACCAAAATTTTATTTTCTTAAAGCACAAGCTGACATTTGAACTGAATACTTAATAACGTGTTTTAACATATAGGCACACATTAATAATAATAATAATAATAATAATAATAATAATAATAATAATAATAATAATAATAAAAATAATAATAATAATAATAATAATGATAATAATAAAAATATTAATTATAATAATAATTATAATTATAATAATAATAAAATAAACCTGGTTGTTTGCTCAATTTGTATTTAAAGAACCAAATTTAAATTTATGTTTTATACGAAAGCTGACCGTTGAACTGAATATTTATAATAATAATAATAATAATAATAATAGTGATTATAATAATTATAATAATAATAAAATAGACCTGATTGTTTGCTAAATTTGTATTTAAAGAACCAAATTTAAATTTATGTTTTAGTAAAACGAAAGCTGACCGTTGAAGTGAATATTTGTAATAATAATAATAATAATAATAATAATGATTATAATAATTATTTAAATACCTATCTGTTGACTAGACCTACTTTGCCTTACCTCCTATAGGTAATGCTATTTCAACCTTAACACAGACGAACTTGAAGAGTGGAGAAGGGGTGCGTAAAATCCTTTATCCAAGGTCCGGTAAGTCTAGGTGGTCTTGTGACGTCACTACCTGTTCAGATCAGTCTCATATCAGTTGCAGAGCAAGACAGACGTGTTTGTTTTGTTCTGAGACTGGGTATTTTTAGCGACTTTGTTGCAAACTTGCTAGCATCTCTTACTCATTTAAGGGATATTTTCAACTGCTATATCTACAATTCGTCGTTAGCAGATTGTTTAACAATCTGTTTTAGCAGGTGTTGGGGTACAAAGGGCCTTGTTGACATGTGCTAGCTGTGTGCTGCCTGACGAGATGGCTGCTTGCTTTGCACGTGCAGCTCGTGTCTTTTGTGTTTCTCTCACCTGTCTTCATTGACTGCTCGGTTCGCACGCCTTGTAAAGCATACCCTCCGCCAGTCCCTTTGATCACTTAAGCCTACGCATTTGTGAGCTTTTCTTCGACTGTTGGTTGTTGAATCGCTTCGTCATACGCCTGTGACTTGCTTCGCTTGTCATTCGCGTTCGCCAGTCATACGCCTTCGGTTCGTATCAACTGCCTACGCGTTTCGCCAGTCACTCGCCTCGCCTATCACTATGCGGCGGACCCCTTTGCCAGTCATTCGCCTTAGGCTTGATTCTACTTGACTCGCATCTACTCGCCAGTGTCTCGCTTACGCCAGTCACTCGCTTCGCCAGTCTATCGCCTTAGGTTGAAATCAACTTGACTCGCTTCGTCTCGCCAGTGATTCGCCTCGCCAGGTACTGCGTCGCCTACCATTCGCCTTTGGCTCGATTCTACTTGACTCGCATCTACCCGCCAGTGTCTCGCTTACGCCAGTCACTCGCTTCGCCAGTCCATCGCCTTAGGTTGAATTAACTTGACTCGCTACGCGGCGGACCCGCTTCGCCAGTCATTCGCCTCGCCAGGTACTGGCTTGGCCTACCATTCGCCTTTGGCTCGATTCTGCTTGACTCGCATCTACCCGCCAGTGTCTCGCTTACGCCAGTCACTCGCTTCGCCAGTCTATCGCCTTAGGTTGAATCAACTTGACTCGCTTTGTCCGCCGTTGATTCGCTTCGCCAGTCACTCGCTTCGCCAGTCTTTCGCCTTAGGCCTCGCGTTAGTGATTCGCGTTAGTCTTATGGAGGGATGCGAAAATGGTTACAAAATTGACCATGTAAATGATATTTTATCACAATCAATTCGGTGCAATGCAAATATTACATGTGTATGTTATGAACATTACAATTAACACAGATTAATACACATAATAATATTTATAAACGATAACTTGGATGAACAAATATATTTTCCAAATTTCAAAACATTTATTCATTCTCACACATTTAAAACAAACAAAATAATATCATCCTTCATAGATATTGCAGGCTTTTCTATAAGAACTTTCAAAGCTCAAACATTGATAACACATATAGATAAAGACAAGTTAAACAAAACAATTACTTTTGAACAATGTTATATTGTAAATTAAAATGAATGGCCAAAGCAAATTACCTTCTGTAAAGTATCTTCAGGAACTATATATAGTACATTGCCCGTTAGCAAATAACCTCTAGGATAGACTTAAACACGGAAAAAGCAAAAAATATATTCAAACCTTTAAAAACAATATGCATATTTGTCTCACATATCATGAAAGAAGAAATATGATTCGAAACCTTATTTCTTAGATCTTTAATGCAACTTGATATAGCAAAACTCATTTGCAATTTTTCTGTATGCCATATATATGTTTAAAGACGTTGGTGAATGTATGACAATGTCAGGTTCAAATGAACTTTACCTCCAAGTGAAATCGAATCCTCGAAAGTGTATTTGTTACTGTTTCGTATCTAAACATTCAAGATATAATTTAGATAAACCTTTACTCATACTGTGAACTCTTATATGTCTTTGTTGAATACCTTCAGAAATTTGGGGAGCACCCTCAGCAAAAGGCAAAAGAAGGAATATGGAATAAGCATGTATATAATGCAAATGACCTTCGTCACCTTTCGCGGTATTCCACAAGTCCTCCGTCCAATCATGTGATTAAGGCATTCTGTAGCTTTCCAGTCTCCATTCATTATATGAGCCAGTAATGGAAACTTGCAAGAGTTATTTAAGAGTTCATTATTGCAGACATGGAAGATGGTAAAGTATGGATTGACTACAGTCCATGCAGAAGATGGACGTTCTTGTCATTGCGAGGCACAGTGATGCCGCATGCATCTGTCAACCACGCCTGAGTGTTTCCACTGCAGATTCCATCATCCAGAATAAAGATATCATAAGCTTCATCACATTGATCAACACGTTTAAATGATGAGGGTTTGCAGTGTCTGTTACAGATGGTCCTGCATAACGTATTTAGATGGTTCTTGTCCTCATCTCAGGTACTGCTCATCAGATGTTTGATTGTACCCACAATATTCCTGGTTAAACAGTTTCGGTTTTCTCTGGGATAGACTCCTTTCAGATGAACCCATCATTCTGTTGAAAGAATTTTGACCTGCTTAGCAATTTTTCAGTCGCATATGAGTCACTGCAACATTAGAGAGGGTTTCCTCATCATGATTATCATTTGTCTTAAGTTTTCTAGACCAGCCAACAGCTTCTTTGTTGTTGCCAGTAAGTTGACACAATCTTCAAATGTCTCTCATATCCTCTGTCCTAGGTTGGTTACTCAGAAGTTCCTTCAGTGTTGGGTATTACTCCAAGGAATCCACATTTTCCCGACTCATGGTAGGAAGGAATGCAACAAGGCGGGCAGCTTCTTCCACTGCTCTTTTCGTCATAAACTTTCCCTCTTCTATTTCCTTTGGATGTTCTACATCAGCGAGTTTAGGGTTTTCACTTTGATCAAGGTGACAATATCCTACCTGTTCATAAGCATTTACTTTGTTATAAAGAGATGCCTCTGTGACAAGCTGTTGATACAGCCAATGCTGACGATAGTTGCCTTATCCTTAGTGTGTTGGTTCGAATCCCACAAGGGACTTGGCCCGAAAAAGTAGAAGAATTTGTACTATTGAAGTAGCCTAGTGTTAACCTAAATGTCATGATGTTATACTAAATCATAGTATGAATTTGTATCTTTTTCCATTTTTTAAAAAAAATCTGGATTACTCATATGAAACAATTTTGATGATGTTTTGATATGCTCGGATTTCAGTTTTCAGTACAAACATGAATAAACAAACATACACAAAGCTATACAAGACGATGAATCTTGATTGGATGAATGGACACAGTTTCTTTTCACTGGTGAAAAAGACACATCAATCTATGTGTTTATGATGTGAGATACAACCAATTAATTCATTGATTCTAGAAATGACATTATTTCAGTACAACCTCTCTGCTTTGCCAACTGGTAAGGAGTGTGGCCCGTTCTGTCTACTTTCAAGTCAAACCCCTTAAGTTCATCCAACATAAAAAGATATTTAACCATATCTAGTGCTCCAGTTTGGCAGGCTAAGTGCAGTAAATTAAAACCAAAATCATCTGATTGTGTGAAATTTGCATTGTTGTCTTGGAATAGTTTTACTACTGCTATCTGACCAAAGTCAACGGCAACCATCAGGGGGGTTTTCCCGTACTGTCCTTTAGATTCTATATCAACTGAATTTAGTGACAAGGCATATTTAACCATCTTAACATTATCACTGAAACAGGACAAATGTAGTATGTTGTTGTATTTGTTATCAGTTGTTTTAACATCGGCCCCGTTTCGCATTAACAGCTTAACAACAGGCAGATGACCTTGTTCTACAGCAACCAGAAGAGGTGTCCTGCCGACCTGACCTTTACATTCTATATCAAATATCTTTAGTGACAAGACATACTGCAACAACTTAACATTACCAGTTGTGCAGGCAAGATGTAGCATGTTATTATCATCGTTGTTAATTGCTGTAACATTAGCCCCTTTTTGTTTCAACAACTTCACGATAGGTAAATAACCTGCTTCTACAGCAACGAGAAGAGGAGTAGCCCCAAGGCGCCCTTTTCCTTCAGTATCTATTTTAGGAATATCCAACAACTTCTTAACAATATTCGTGCTACCAACATCACATGCCATATGTAACACAGTCCAGAGATCAATATCAACAGCTGAAAGATTACATTTCTGCTGGACTAGAAAATCAAAAATGTTCTCCCTTTCATTTTCAACTGCTTCCATTACAGCTGTGCGCTCACCTTCCCCCCGACAGTTGACGTCCACTATCCCCTGGGACAGGAGTCTCTTCACCTTGGAGAGATGCCCTTCGCCACAGGCTTCATGAAAACTTTTCACAACATCAGAAGGACAGAGCAGCCCTTTCTGGAGATCCATCTTCTCATCTGCAGAGTAAAAAGGTCCACAAATTAAGTTGTTTATTATTTACAAACTAAGATATTAGATTGATATGGCCAATTATTTGAAAGGTTTGTCTTATTTGTTGTTGAATCCTTGATCTCCTTTTGGTCAACGTCTGTGAAATATAATGTTTAACAATGATCATCAACTAGGAACCGGGACTGCAACACTGCAACCTTTTAAACATCAATCATTGCCAAATGAAATATTCTGTTAACGATTTATAAATAAGTTGATATGTTCTTAGATATACACTACAACTTTCGAACAGACACAGTTGTTTGCAGCCCAGATTTACAGGTTCGAGGTAATTGAAAAACAATATTTAGAAATTACATTACAGTACTAGGAAATGTCATTTTATAACAATTTTGAGAAAATACGTTGTTACCTTTAGGCATTGGTTGGTTGTTGGCATCACAGAGATTCGAACCCAGGTCACTTGAGGGACTGCAGGTACCGTTTACACCACTCATATTGAAGACAAGTTGACAGGACAGTTTTGTCTCATCAAAGACAAAATCAGAACATCCTTTTCGGGTATTGCAACGTGCTTCACACATTCTTGGCCCGTATGGCGTGAGGACTTTCAGGCTGGAAGTTTGCAAGCTTGCTTCTGTTACAAACATAGGAATAAAAAGGGAAAGCATCATTTTGCATCAATTTTATCTACAAACTGAAATTCCACTTATTGAGACACGATATTTCTAAAGTGAGTTCAAATATCAATACTAACTTGGAAAAACACAATTTGTTTTAGAAACCTAAAGAATCTTTTAACGTTCACTTATCCTCTTTGATATATAGATAATCACATGCTTGTGAAAATTGTATGAAATCCCTTTGTTTGTGAATATTTCCATGCTGGTCGTTCACTAACATTTTATTTTACAAAAGTAAGAATAAAAATTGAAAATATCCTTTTAAAACAATAGCTGTCTTAGAATGTGGTTATCTGATCTGAAATTTTCTCCATTGACTTTACAATAACAAGTATTCAATGCAAATTCATTCAGAAAAAATAACCCGCTTAATAGCATAATAAAAAAATATATCAATATTTTGGAGAGTTCACGGTATCAAACATTCAATATAATTACCTTGAGGAGAACGAACCTACTTAACCTTCTCATAATTTCTCTGACTAATAATAATAATTTTTTAAAAATCCAAACAAATCTAGCCCTTTTGTCAATACTTGTTGGAAAAGGGTTGAAATTTCAACATCCAACTTCAATGTTCAAACTTAAAAAATGTTGCTTTTGCCACCTCAAACCCAAATTTTAAACACGTATATAACGAACTCCAAGGGACCAAATAATTCAATTGCTATATTCACTGTTCGTTATTTGCGTTCGGCATATTATATAGGGCTTTTGACGGGACTTATAAATATGTTCACTATATCCGTTTATTCGCTATATACGCTCGATCCTTATAAATTTGTTCGCTATATCGCTATATGTCATGGGTTCACATTTCTAACGTTGTTTTCATTTGACAAATGCAAATCAGATCAAAACGTGTTCAAAGAATGTTTTAAAATCGACGGCTTTCTGGCTTATTTTTTGGTGGATGAAAACCATTGTATGAGATGGCACTACTAGGAAATCTATCTTTAATTTGATTTCTCCAGGTGTGACTTTACATCCGGTGAAAGACTCATAACTATTGTCCCACTAACTGGACCGTTACCTGTTTATGTAACTCAAATACCAAAATCGAGTGTCATGAGGTACGTTAAAGCGAAAGTTCTATCACCGATCTATCGGCAGTATCCGCCATCTTGGATTCTTGACATTTCGTGAAATAAAAACACGCTATATTAAACCCAATTTAAATTTTTTGTAGTAATAAAACACATACACTGATAGAATATTCACTCAGTAACACATAACGTATCATAAAACTAACAAACAATATGCTGTAAGGTCGTAGCGAAGTTTTCCCCACTCACAGCGCCGATGAATGGCTTCAATTCTCCTTGTTTTTATTTTTCAACAAAAGTGCGCTTGTCTTTATCAAGTTGTGAATGTAAAGTCATGGAAGTATTAACTTCATTATCTTTCAATTTGACTGTATTTTAATCTTATACTAATAGTTGATATGTGTAAACGAGAATATCCTCTTGAATTTCGTTTCCACAAAAAATACCCTGATAGAACCCTACTTTTAAGTATACACTGATGAAATAAAGAAAGTGTAAGATGTGATTATGGAATACTTTGGGCACAGTGAGGATGTCAGTGGCGAGGTCCCACTCCGAGTAACTTATTTCCCAAAAATTGAATGAGAGCGGTCCCACAGAATGGTCCAATACAATCTTTAACATCACCAGCGATCTCAATGTTAAATCATGCAAACCAGAAATGTGAACAAACAGAGAGGGATAGAATTGAACAATAAGAATAAGTATATAAATGGCAAAATAATAGTATAATGTTGAACTAAAAGTCAGGAAGAGACTAACAATTTCACACAGTATTGTTAATCACCGCTATAGTACATTAGATTAAAAAATAACAATTTAAACCTTATCTAAACTACCCAAGCGGAATCCCATAGTTTCGTAGCACCATTGTTTAAATAAATATTCACAATTGTCAGTTTCATCTTCTTCATTCTTCTAAAAATCGTAAATAAGAAAATAATGTTATACTGAAAGTATGTTTACAAATATAATTAGATAAAACTAATGGGAATGTTTGTTTTGGTATTGTTAATATCCTATTTGGAAATAAACATAAAGATTTTCGCGTCTATTTTGTTTTTTCGAAAGACGTTCAGACACTAGACTCGACTGAAATATACTTATATATATATCACTTTGGAAATATCCATCACATTCATTCTGTAGAAAACACAATCCATTGCATGAAAAACTGTGGGGACAGGAAAATAAATATGGTTCATACCAAGTTACATTGAATTATGATTTGTACAAATTGGAATTAAAACAAATGCTAAATGTAATGGTTTAATCGTTAGCATAGGTAGAACGCTTATTACTATTTTTATGCGCCCTAATCGGAGATTCCGAGGGTATATTGTTTTTCACCTGTCCGTCTGTCCGTCTGTCCGTCTGTCCGTCTGTCTGTCTGTCTGTGTGTTTGTCCACAAAAACTTTAACCTTTTCCATAACTTTGGATTGCTCAGAGCTAGTGGGTTCATACTTGGCATGTGCATGCCTTGTGATGAGAGGTCATCATATTTAACCTTGTGACCTTGACCTTGCCGCAGTGGACAATATTCAGAAAACTTACTTTGGCCGTAACTTTGGTATATCCGGGGGCATCCGTGTTTAACAAACACATCTTGTTATTGATGTATATTGTATAATGAACAGAGGAAAACACTGATGTCCTCATTGTAGCGCGTTGTAGTACCAGCATTTATGCAAATTTCTCTGTTCCTTTTTACCTTTTGCCTTTCACACTTTTTGTTCCGCTCATAACTCAGACACTAATTGTTCAAATGTTACAAAACTTGAAACATATGATCACTATGATGTGTATATCTGCCCTTTGTGTGTTTCATATGATCATTTGCATAATTTATGCAAATTTTCTCTGTTCCTTTTTACTTTGCCTTTCACACTGTTTGTTCCGCTCATAACTCAGACACTAATTGTTCAAATGTTATAATACTTGAAACATATGATCACTATGATGTGTATATCTGCCCTTTGTGTGTTTCATACCCTCATTTGCATAATTTATGCTAATTTTCTCAGTATTTCCACTTCGTCTTTCACACGCTTTGTTCCACTCATAACTCAAACATTATTTCTTCAATTGTTTCGAAACTTGGTACATATAATCACTATGATGTGTACATCTGCCTTTTGTATGTTGCATACCCTCATTTGCATAATTTATGCCAATTTTCTGGGATTTCCAACTTTTACTTCTAAAGCACTCTTACAAGTGTATAGATGAATACATACTTACTATGAAAACACACATATTCTGCTTCCATAGTACTGCTGTGGTTTGTTTGTACAGAAGATTAAACATTGATGTCTCTCTGCTATTTTGAAACTTTTCTTCTTTGACCAATGTTAAAAGCGGGGGTATATGAGTGAGCTGTGCTCGCTAATTCTCTTGTTTGAATAAGTTGTTCCCAATCCTTTTCCTTGACAATAGAATGTGTTTAAAGCATCCCATCTTTGATTTAAATCCATTTATTTAATTACTGTATGTAATAAGTCTCTATCTTCAGTAATTTTCAAGCAAATATTGTTCAAAGAAAAAATCGTCTTAAAATGTCGAAATCAGATATCACTTGATCCCTGCATTATGTGTTTCATTCTTAGAAAATAAATTGATAAAGTAAAAATAAAGTGTAACATAAGAGATGTTGTGCTTTGATTGCCCCATAAATTTATGTTATAATTATTTATATTTTCTCCATAGTTAAGAAATTATTTAATCCTGAATATTCAAGAAAATACAAAAACATTCATGTTTTTGTACCACTTGACGGCTGTCTAACGTTAACGTTTTGATAATGTGTTTCTCCCCAAAAGATATTACATTTGGATGTGTCAATTATAAGTCAATTGCTTATAATTGAAAAAAGGCAATTTTCAATGACTTTTCATGAATAACGTATAGTCCGTATGCAATTGATTTATCACATATATTATGTACTATCAATCATGTTGGTTTCTTTAAAGTTTAAAAAAAAATAATTATCAAAAGAAAATATCCCTCGAAAATTCTCCAACAAATGAATTTTCATATTTCTTCTCAAATATTCAAATTGTGCCCTCATTATCGACGTTTATGTGATATAGATCCTAATAAAGAATTGTTAAATGTCAATTGGTAAAAAATCTAATTATCTTTCAACCATGAACTACCCTAACCTTTACCTTTACCCACTTGTCAGAGTGTTTATGAGCATTTAAAGGGGCTGTAGCAAATTTTCCATTTATAATGATAGCTCGTGTCATTTAAATTTACTTTAGACGGTATAACATCTTATTACATCTTATACACAAACCAATTATCCGTAAGGGTAATAACGGTGTGGTGTATAAAGCAAAAATTGCATGGCGGCCATTTTATTGTGAACACATTTTATTATTTCGAATTACAAAAACGATTCCCATGGCTATACTGAACCATGTACACTAATTTTGAACTTGATTTTCAGAAGAGAGAAGGATGTTTTACTATTGGTGAAATTATTTTTCAAATACATTTCATCGACTTATTTAGGCGAAACAACGTTTAACATTATCTATATTGACGAGGAGATAATTGATTTTAAGTTTAATTTTAATTCTTTTCCGTAAATTAAAAACTAGCAAACATTGGACGTCGAAAAAAACAAACATTTATCCCTCTCAATGAGGTTGTATACCTACGTCAGCGAGTTTATGAGAGGGTTAAGTATATACCTTAAGTATTTGTAATGAATTGTTAATGTTTTGAACTCATTGTAAGCTATTCATATTTCTCTATCTGTTTTAATTTTTATTAAATATTCACTCACTACTTATAGGATTTTTATTGTTGTGGAAATATATCTTAAATTTGGGTTTTAAAATAAAATGCTGTTAAACGACAATAACCAATGTTTAAAATGTCAGATTTTGTTCTTCTTTCTTAATCATGTTGTTAACATAGAAATCATCGGATTTATGATAGAGATAATTAGGCTATTTTCTTCTAAATGATTTTTCTTTGAATTATTGACACTGTAAACTATATTGTGAAGAAGCGAATAAGATATTCACTTTGTTTAGCAGTTATTGGTGTACAGAGATATTTTAAATTTTGGTGAAATAAAAAGTAATTAAACTACCAGCCTGGATATATTGACAAACAAAAGGAATACATCAAATTCCCAAAATCATGTGATTATTTGTATGTCAAAGAGTTGTGTGACCATTCATAGATGTTTAAGGTTTCTAAACATATTTTGTAGATGTTAAAATTGATTTTTAAGCTCCCAATAGAAATCCTCTGTTTCTATGTTAGAAATTTCAAATGAGAATTCAGTTTGTAGATAAGATTGATGTGAAGGGATGCGTCCCTTTTTTTTAATTGTTATGTTCTCACAACAAAGCCACAACACCCAGCCTGAAAGTATTTATGCCATATGGTCCACGAATGTGTGAAGCACTTTGCAATACCTGAGATAGATGTTTTTATTTTATTTTTGATGACACAAAAGTGGAAATGGAAGTGGTTATGTTGAGATGGTGAAGTACTGTATATCTTGTCACTAAATACACTTGATATAGAACGTAGAGATCAGAGCGGGAAAACTGCTCTCCTGATGGCATTAAGGGGAGAAGACCGTTTAACTCTTTTAAAGCTATTGGTGCAAAAGGGGGCTGATGTTGAAGCAACTGACATTAATGACAAAAACATTTTACATTTGGCTTGTAGTAGTGGTAATATTAGGATGGTTCAGTATGTCTTGCTGTTTGTTGTAAGGTCTGTTAATAAAGCAGTAGTAAGACTACACCACGAATACAATGCAGATCTAACAATATCAGATGATTCTGGTATGAATCTGTTCCACGTAGCTTGCATTGATAATAATTATGATATGGTTAAATATTTGGTAACTTTAGAAGAACTGAATGGGTTTTATTTGATAAAAAACAAATGTGGGTTCACTCCTTTCCGGTATGCATTGTTGGATTGTTATCTTGACATTGTGTGATTTCTAACATATCAACTAAATCACTGAAGAAGTGTTAGAGATTACAAATAATGCTGCTGCTACTACGTCTACTATCACTTATATAGTTTTGTTGTAGATTATATGGGTATACTGCCAATGATATATCGAGAAATTATGTTTGTGTAATTTGTAAAGTCTGAACAATGTATGTGCGGTTATGCAATTTTCATGATCAATTTGAACCAGGAGGCTTATAAATCGTCAATTTTGTTCTTTGACAATTGGTTTTTGCATGTGTTGTTTATATACACATATCACAAGTGTCTTATTGTTTTAAGTAAAATCGGCTGATGTTGTTAAAATCCAGTGCCTATCAGTCAAAGGATAATGTGTTTTGTCATCAGTATCTCTCTCAATATTGTCTTATACGAGGACCTTGTCAACAAAGCAGATATTGTTGGAATTACTTATTTCTAAATCGTACGAATCTTGTCTTTTTTAATACTTGTTTAATCTAAAATGGAAACTTCAACATCGATATATATCAAATATATCAAAGTAAACCTGGCTACGAAAGTGTTGTTTTTAAGAACTGAAATCTAAATATTATTGATTTTTCTCTCCATGAGACTTAATGTTTGCTTGAGTTATATTGCTTTTATGTATGCATGTTTGGGTACTCAAGTTTGGACTGAAGAGGTAAATCTCAGCATAATTATAAGATAATCAAAATTTTCCATTTTAATGTCTTATACCTAAAGCTATCAATCGTTAAAAAGTAGAGGATATCTGATATATATTTGTCCAGTACCAAATTATATGTAATTTACAAAGTGGAGAAGTCATGAGTGTTGATATGCAATTTCTACTCCGCTAAATGAGGTATACATTTACATTTCGACATCGATGAGTTTTATATTTGCTAGATTTAACAAATTATTAGATTCGTAAATGATGTTCATTTTATGCATTGAACATCCAAAATAACCTGACGTTATCTGTTGACGTCATCATATCGACATCATATGATTGAATTGATATGAGTCGAATAACACTTAGTGAAAATGCGGATTTTATTTAAATTAATAATGATATAGCTCACAATGCATCATTGAAAATATAATAAATATGAACATTATGAATCATACTGTTACTTGATATAGAAATAAAATGTACATTCTTGATGGAATAAATCTCTTGGACTTTTCTGATGCTGTTTTCAGATCATAACTTCTTCAAAGAAAGTTTCAAATTGCATCATATTGTGTGTTTTACCTTATGTGATGGAAGACACCCATTTTACCAGTTTACAACTTAAAGGGGCAGTAGCACGTTTTTGTGCTGAAATATGTCGATGAAATGTATTTGGAAAATAATGTCACCAATAGTAAAACACCCTTTTCTCTTTCAGAAAATCAAGTTAGAAATGAGTGTACATGTTCCGGAAAGCCATGAGAATCGTGTTTGTCATTCAGAATAAAAAAAATGTGATCACAATAAAATGGCCGCCATGCATAAGATGTTTTACCTTCTAAAGTAAATATAAATGGCATAAACTATCATTTTAAATTGGAAATTTGAAAAAATAAAATTTGCAAAAAACGTGCTACTGCCCCTTTAAAGTCAGCCTTTAAATTAACATCTCCAGGTTGAAGACCAATAGCTGTTGACCAACTAAACTTAAGCTTTGACCTGTTAATGTTCTCCTTATTACATTCCATCACATCACTGATATTTTTCGAGCATGCATGACAGCAGAAGGAAGGCTTTTTCACTAGATGTACAGTAAAGCATAGCTAAGTATTAACTTAAGGAGATAAGTGTTTGCGGGAGACTGCAAAAGCAGAGCAGCCCCCAAATTCAGAGTTTCGCCTTTCCATGTTCAGCCTTCTCCAAAGCCACAATAAAACGGGCAAATTTCTTTTCATTGTGTATAATAAGCATGTAATGATTCAAAGTGTTAACGGTAAATGCTAGGCATATTCACACATGCATGCTTTTTGTAGTGATTTCAGAACTCATGACCTTGACTTTTGACCTTGAATGTGAACATGTAAAATAATTCACGAGGTGTATAAGAAAATGGCTATGTATATGAGGTCATAATACCTTTTTGGAAAAAAGTTATTAGTGATTTCAGAACTTGTGACCTTGACCAAATATCGTGACCTTGACCTTTGACTAAGTCGGGGCTGCTAATAACCAAGTGTCATGAGGTTTGGCAAACCACCAATTTTCTAAACGTAGAACCCTGTCAACCAACCGTGTACAAACAGTGTTAACATTAAAGGCCTGATGAGCTAAATTTACTACAATATCTGTACACAACTCTAAACAATTAACACAATGACACACGCAGTGGAGTTGTTAAGTCATCCTTGTACTGAAACAAGGTGAAAGGTTAAGAACAATATTCCGTTTGTTTCCTTATACTCTTTGATAAATTAAACTTATACTTCGGTTCGATAGGACCCTGACTGGTGGCTTTATAGTTAGATGTCCCATCAACATTGAAGAAAATGACAGTAGAGATGATGAAAAGTAAATATCAGAACAATTCAAATAAGCAAGTAAGAAATGAGAAAACATATACGAAATGACATACATACTAAAACAAAATCTGGATAGTTTCGAAAAAAATCCAAACAAATATGAATAGTTTAAATGTTTTTTTAAAATGTTTCTTATAAACTAACTTTTAGAACAATTGCAAATAAACGAAAATCTCACAACAAATAAAGATCATAAAAGTTTTATATCAGAACGATATAAAGGTGAAAATACATGCATGATTTAAGACGTCATTGACTATGCCCAATGTGTGGAGTTCCCTAGTTTATTACTATTAAGAGATGTCGAAAAAGCATTCGATTCAGTTCATTGATTTTTTATTTTAAAAAACGTAACTTATTTTGGTTTTGGTCCATCTGTCAGACGATTGATTGTATCATTTGAAACACACATTCAATCCAGTCTTATTAACTTTGTTTAACTTGCAAAAGGATCCCTGTAAGGTGACCCATTATCTCCTGATATGTCCATAACCTGTGCCGAAGTAATATAATGCTACACATTAATAACAATATGAACATAATAAAAGATAAGAAACATTGAGTTTCTCTTATCACAATTTGCTGATGACACATATCTTGTTCTTGACAGAACTGAAAAGAATATATCTTCAACAAAATCTCAAAACATTAAATAAATTCCCCCCATTTCTTGTCTTACAAAATAAAAACAAGTCTTTTGGAGGGATACGAAAATGGTTACAAAATTGACCATGTAAATGATATTTTATCACAATCAATTCGGTGCAATGCAAATATTACATGTGTATGTTATGAAAATTACAATTAACACAGATTAATACACATAATAATATTTATAAACGATAACTTGGATGAACAAATATATTTTCCAAATTTCAAAACATTTATTAATTCTCACACATTTAAAACAAACAAAATAATATCATCCTTCATAGATATTGCAGGCTTTTCTATAAGAACTTTCAAAGCTCAAACATTGATAACACATATAGATAAAGACAAGTTAAACAAAACAATTACTTTTGAACAATGTTATATTCTAAATTAAAATGAATGGCCAAAGCAAATTACCTTCTGTAAAGTATCTTCAGGAACTATATATAGTACATTGCCCGTTAGCAAATAACCTCTAGGATAGACTTAAACACGGAAAAAGCAAAAAATATATTCAAACCTTTAAAAACAATATGCATATTTGTCTCACATATCATGAAAGAAGAAATATGATTCGAAACCTTATTTCTTAGATCTTTAATGCAACTTGATATAGCAAAACTCATTTGCAATTTTTCTGTATGCCATATATATGTTTAAAGACGTTGGTGAATGTATGACAATGTCAGGTTCAAATGAACTTTACCTCCAAGTGAAATCGAATCCTCGAAAGTGTATTTGTTACTGTTTCGTATCTAAACATTCAAGATATAATTTAGATACACCTTAACTCATACTGTGAACTCTTCTATATCTTTGTTGAATACCTTCAGAAATTTGGGGGACGACATAACCTGTGGGAAATTAAGAAGGAATATGGAATGTCTATGAAGCATGTCTATAATGCAAATGACCTTCGTAAGTCCCCTTCCGCAGGTATTCCACAAGTCCTCCGTCCAATCATTATGTGATCAAAGGCTTTCTGTAGCTTTTAAACTTAATGTGGAAATGAAGGGAACCATCATGGAAAACCGGTGGAAGACTTTGTTGCATTAGGAATGACGGTAACATGATTGTCAACTCTTGCCAGTCTCCATTCATTATATGAGCCAGTAATAGAGACTTGCAAGAGTTATACCTTGCGAAGTGAAGTTGCATTATTGCAGACATTGAAGAATGTCAAGTATGGATTGACTACAGTCCATGCAGAAGATGGACGTTCTTGTCATTGCGAGGCACAGTGATGCCGCATGCATCTGTCAACCACGCCTGAGTGTTTCCACCGCAGATTCCATTCTACAGATAAAGATATCATAAGCTTCATTACATTGATCAATACGTTTAAATGATGAGGGTTTGCAGTGTCTGTTACATATGGTCCTGCATAACATATTTAGATGGTTCTTGTCCTCATCTCAGGTACTTCTCATCAGATGCGTGATTGTCCCCACAATATGCCTGGTTAAACAGTTTCGGTTTTCTCCGGGAATTGACTCCCTTCAGATGAACCCATCATTTTGTTGAAAGAATTTTGACCTGCTTAGCAATTTTTCAGTAGCATATGAGTCACTGCTACGTTATAGAGGGTTTCCTCATCATGATGATCATTTGTCTTAAGTGTCCTGGACCAGCCAAAAGCTTCTTTGTTGTTGCCAGTAAGTTGACACAATCTTCAAATGTCTCTCATATGCTCCGGCCTAGGTTCGTTACTCAAAAGTTCCTTCAGTGTAGGGTATGACTCCCAGGAATCCAAATCTTCCCTACTCATGGTAGGCATGGATGCGACAAGGCGGGCAGCTTCTTCCACTGCTCTTTTCATCATAAACTTTCCCTCTTCTATTTCCTTTGGATGTTCTACATCAGCGAGTTTCGGGTTTTCACTTTTATCAAGGTGACAATATCCTACCTGTTCATAAGCATTTACTTTGTTATAAAAAGATGCCTCTGTGACAAGCTGTTGATACAGCCAATGCTGACGATAGTTGCCTTATCCTGGGTGTGTGGGTTCGAATCCCACAAGGGACTCGGCCCGAAAAAGTAGAAGAATTATTGCTATTGAAGGTAGTGTTAACCTAAATGTAATGATGTTATACTAAATCATAGTATGAATTTTTATCTTTTTTTTTAAATACTGGGTTACTCATATATAACAATTTTGATGATGTTTTGATATGCCTGGATTTAAGTTTTCAGTACAAACATGAATGAACAAACATACACAAAGCTATACAAGACGATGAATCTTGATTGGATGAATGGACACAGTTGCTTTTCACTGGGGAAAAAGACACATCAATTTATGTGTTTATGATGTAAGATATAACCAGTTAATTCATTGATTCTAGAAATGACATTATTTCAGTACAACCTCTCTGCTTTGCCAACTGGTAAGGAGTGTGGCCCGTTCTGTCTTCTTTCAAGTCAAACCCCTTAAGTTCATCCAACATAAACAGATATTTAAACATATCTAGGAATCCAGTTTGGCAGGCTAAGTGCAGTAAATTAAAACCAAAATCATCTGATTGTGTGAAATTTGCATCGTGGTCTTGGAATAGTTTTACTACTGCCATCTCATCAAATTCAACGGCAATCATCAGGGGAGTTTTTCTGTACTCTCCTTTAGAATCTATATCAACTGAATTTAGTGACAAGGCATATTTAACCATCTTAACATTAGCACTGAAACAGGACAAATGGAGTATGTTATTGTTATAGTTATCAATTCTTTTAACATCAGCCCCGTTTCGCATTAACAGCTTAACAGTAGGCAGATAACCGTGTTCTACAGCAACCAGAAGAGGCGTTTTCCCGGCCTGACCTTTACATTCTATATCAAATATCTTTAGTGACAAGACATACTGCACCAACTTAACATTACCAGTTGTGCAGGCAAGATGTAGCATGTTATAATTATCGTTGTTTATTGCTTTAACATTAGCCCCTTTTTGTTTCAACAACTTCACGATAGGTAAATAACCTGCTTTTACAGCAAGGAGAAGAGGAGTAGCCCCAAGGTGCCCTTTTCCTTCAATATCTATTTTAGGAATATCCAACAATTTCTTAACAATATTCGTGCTACCAACAGCGCATGCCATATGTAACACAGTCCAGAGATCAGTATTAACAGCTGAAAGATCACATTTCTGCTGGACTAGAAAATCAAAAATGTTCTCCCTTTCATTTGCAACTGCTTCCATTACAGCTGTGCGCTCACCTTCCCCCCGACAGTTGACGTCCACTATCCCCTGGGACAGGAGTCTCTTCACCTTGGAGAGATACCCTTCGCCACAGGCTTCATGAAAACTTTTCACAACATCAGAAGGACAGAGCAGCCCTTTCTGGAGATCCACCTTCTCATCTGCAGAGTAAAAAGGTCCACAAATTAAAGTTGTTTATTATTTACAAACTAAGATATTAGATTGATATGGCCAATTATTTGAAAGGTTTGTCTTATTTGTTGTTGATTCGTTGATCTCCTTATGGTAAATGTCTGTGAAATATAATGTTTTACAATGATCATCAACTAGGAATCGGGACTGCAACACTGCAACCTTTTAACATCAAACATTACCAAATGAAATATTCTGTTAACGATTTATATATAAGTTGATATGTCCCCCTTCTTAGATATTCACTAAAACTTTCGAATATACACAGTTGTTTGCAGCCCAGATTTACAGGTTCGAGGTAATTTAAAAACAATATTTAGAAAATACATTACAGTACTAGGAAATTTTGAGAAAATTCGTTGTTACCTTTAGGCATTGGATGGTTGTTGGCATCACAGAGATTCGAACCCAGGTCACTTGAGGGACTGCCGGTACCGTTTACACCACTCGTATTGAAGACAAGTTGACACGACAGTTTTGTCTCATCAAAGACAAAATCAGAACACCCGTCTCGGGTATTGCAACGTGCTTCACACATTCTTGGCCCGTATGGCGTGAAGACTTTCAGGCTGGAAGTTTGCAAGCTTGCTTCTGTTACAAACATAAGAATAAAAAGGGAAAGCATCATTTTGCATCAATTTTATCTACAAACTGAAATTCCACTTATTGAGATACGATATTTCTAAAGTGAGTTCAAATATCAATACTGACTTGGAACAACACAATTTGTTTTAGAAACCTAAAGAATCTTTTAACGTTCACTTATCCTCTTTGATATATAGATAATC
Organism: Gibbula magus; assembly: GCA_936450465.1. NCBI lineage: Eukaryota > Metazoa > Mollusca > Gastropoda > Trochida > Trochidae > Gibbula > Gibbula magus. Next base: position 72,429,755 of record OW388299.1, on the reverse strand, counting down.
ACATGCTTGTGAGAATTGTATGAAATCCCTTTGTTTGTGAATATTTCCAGGCTGGTCGTTCACTAACATTTTATTTTACAAAAATAAGAATAAAAATTGAAAATATCCTTTTAAAACAATAGCTGTCTTAGAATGTGGTTATCTGATCTGAAATTTTCTCCAGTGACTTTACAATAACAAGTATTCAATGCAGATTCATTCAGAAAAAATAACCCGCTTAATAGCATAATAAAAAAATATATCAATATGTTGGAGAGTTCACAGTATCAGATATTCAATATAATTACCTTGAGGAGAACGAACCTACTTAACCTTCTCATAATTTCTCTGACTTGTAGGTTTACAACGTGATAAAGTGAGGTGAATGATTTCCTTTTGTTTGTGAACACTTTAAGACTAGATTTGTATTTGACGAAAATAAGAACCAACATTGTATTTTCTTAAAACGCAAGCTGACATTCGAACTGAATATCTTATAACGTGTTTCAACATATAGGCACACATTAATAAATAATAATAATAATAATAATAATTTTAAAAAAATCAAAAAAAATATAGTCCTTTTGTAAATACCTGTTGTAAAAGGGTTGAAATGTCAACATCCAACTTCAATGTTCAAACTTAAAAAATGTTGCTTTTGCCACCTCAAACCCAAATTTTATACACGTATATAACGAACTCCAAGGGACCAAATAATTCAATTGCTATATCCACTGTTCGCTATTTGCGTTCGGCATATTATATAGGGCTTTTGACGGGACTTATAAATTTGTTCACTATATCCGTTTATTCGCTATATACGCTTGATCCTTATAAATTTGTTCGCTATGTCGCTATATGTCATGGGTTCACATTTCTAATGTTGTTTTCATTTGACAAATGCAAAACAGATCAAAACGTGTTCAAAGAATGTTTTAAAATCAACGGCTTTCTGGCTTATTTTTTGCTGGATGAAAACCATTGTATGAGGATGGCACTACTAGGAAATCTATCTTTAATTTGAATTCTCCAGGTGTGACTTTACATTCAGTGAAAGACTCATAACTATTGTCCCACTAACTGAACATTTACCTGTTTATGTAACTCAAATACCAAAATCGAGTTTCATGAGGTACGTTAAAGGGAAAGTTCTATCACCGATCTATCGGCAGTATCCGCCATCTTGGATTCTTGACATTTCGTGAAATGAAAAAACGCTATATTAAACCAAATTTTAAATGTTTGTAGTACAAAAACAAATACACTGATAGAATATTCACACAGTAACACATAACGTATCATAAAACTAACAAACAATATGTTGTAAGGTCGTAACGAAGTTTTCCCCACTCACAGCGCCGATGAATGGCTTCAATTCTCCTTGTTTTTATATTTCAACAAAAGTGCGCTTGTCTTTATCAAGTTGTGCAATGTAAAGTCATCAAAGTATTAACTTCATTATCTTTCAATTTGACTTATACTAATAGTTGATATTGTAAACGAGAATATCCTCTTGAATTTCGTTTCCACAAAAAAATACCCCGATAGAACTCTACTTTTAAGTATATACCGATGAAATGAAGAAAGTGTAAGATGTAATTATGGAATACTATGGGCACAGTGATGATGTCAGTGGCGAGGTCCCACTCCGATTACCTTTTTTCCCAAAAATTGGATGAGAGCGGTCCCACAGAATGGTCCAATACAATCTTTAACATCATCAGCGATCTCAATGTTAAATCATGCAAACCAGAAACGTGAACAAACAGAGAGGGATAGAATTGAACAATAAGAATAAGTATATAAATGGCAAAATAATAGTATAATGTTGAACTAAAAGTCAGGAAAAGACTCACATCAAAGACACACATCGTAGCATCATAAATATTAACAATTGTCAGTTTCATCTTCTTCATTCTTCTAAAAATCGTAAATAAGAAAATAATGTTATACTGAAAGTATGTTTACAAATATAATTAGATAAAACTAATGGGAATGTCTGTTTTGGCATTGTTAATATCCTATTTGGAAATAAACATAAAGATTTTCGCGTCTATTTTGTTTTTTCGAAAGACGTTCAGACACTAGACTCGACTGAAATATACTTATATATATATCACTTTGGAAATATCAATCATATTCATTCTGTCGAAAACACAATCCATTGCATGAAAAACTGTGGGGATAGGAAAATAAATATGGTTCATACCAAGTTACATTGAATTATGATTTTTACAAATTGGAATAAAAACAAATGCTAAATGTAATGGTTTAATCGTTAGCATAGGTAGAACGCGTATTACTATTTTTATGCGCCCTAATCGGAGATTCCGAGGGTAAATTGTTTTTCACCTGCCCGTCTATCTGTTTTTCTGTCCGTCCGTCTGTCTGTCTGTGTGTTTGTCCACAAAAACTTTAACCTTGGCCATAACTTTGGATTGCTCAGAGCTAGGGGTATATTGTATAATGAACAGAGGAAAACACTGATGTCCTCAATGTAGCGCGTTGTAGTACCAGCATGTATTTCAATCAGTCCTAAACTTTTGGAAAGTGCAGACCTATCACTAGGACAAAATAAACATTTATTTTGTCCAGTACATACTCATATCAGTGAAACAAAACAATTTGTTTAGCTTGATAATGTCATTCAGTTTCCCTTTAACCCTTCATACACTAATTTTGCTTACTATCATTCGTCTTACTTGTATAGATATGTAAATCAATCGAGTACGCACAAACGAGAGGGTATTTTAATTAAACCCCCACTACGACGTAGTCAGGGGGATATGTACAAAGCGATCAACACGTGCGTCCGCCCGTCTGGAATGTTTTTGTTCCGCTCACAACTCGGACAGTAGTTGTTCAAATTTTACGAAACTCGATATGTACAATCACCATGATGTGCACATGTGCCTTTTGCATGTTTCATACCATAATATGCATAATTTATGCAAATATTCTCCTTTTTTCAACTTCGCCATTCACACTTTTTGTTCCGCTCATAACTCAGACACTAATTGTTCAAATGTTACAAAACTTGAAACATATGATCACTATGATGTGTATATCTGCCTTTTGTGTATTTCATACCCTAATTTGCATGATTTATGCCAATTTTCTCGATTTTTCAACTTATACTTCTAAAGTTCTCCTACAAGTGTATAGATGAATACATACTTACTATAAAAACACATATTCTGCTTTCATAGTACTGCTGTGGTTTGTTTGTAGTTTGCAGAAGACTAAACATTGATGTCTCTCTGCTATTTTGAAACTTTTCTTTTTTGTCCAATGTTAAAAGCGGGGGTATATGAGTGAGCTGTTGATAATGATGAGTGCGGGGATTTTATGAGCGATTTTCAGCAGAGCTGTTCTCTCACTCATTCTCTTGTTTAAATAAGTTGTTCCCAATCCTTTTCCTTGACAATAGAATGTGTTTAAAGCATCCCATGTTTGATTTAAATCTATTTATTTAATAAGTGTATGTAATAAGTCTCTATCTTCAGTAATTTTCGAGCAAATATTGTTCAAAGAAAATATCGTCTGAAAATGTAGAAATCAGATATCACTTGATCTCTGCATTATGTGTTTCATTCTTAGAAAATAAATTAATTAAGTAAAAATAAGTGTAACATAAGAGATGTTGTTCTTTGATTGCCCCATAATTTGATGTTATAATTATTCATATTTCTCCATATTTAAGAAATTATTTAACGCTGAATATTCAAGAAAATACTAAAACCTTCATGTTTTTGTACCACTTGACGGCTGTCTAACGTTAACGTTTTGATAATACGTTTCTCCACACAAGATATTATATTTGGATGCGTCAATTATAAGTCAATTGCTTATAATGACGATAATTGAAAAAAGGCAATTTCCAATGACTATTCATTGATTACGTATAGACAGATGCATGCTTGAAATCTGTTGTCAGTATGCAATTGATTTATCACATATATTATGTACTATCAATCATGTTGGTATCTTTAAAGTTTTAAGAAAATAATAATTCTCAAAAGAAAATATCCCTTGGAAATTCTCCAGCAAATGACTTTTCATATTTTTTCTCAAATATTCAAATTGTGCCCTCATTATTGACGTTTATGTGATAAAGATCGTAAAAAAGAAATGATAAGTGTCAATTGATAAAAGACTTAATTATCTTTCAACCATGAACTACCCTAACCTTTACCTTTACCCACTTGTCAGAGTGTTTATGAGCATTTAATATTATCTATATTGACGAAGAGACAATTGATTTTAAGTTTAATTTAATTCTTTTTTTGCAAAAATTAAAAACTAGCAAACAACCACACTGGAGGTCAAAACAAAAATCCTTTATCTCTCTCAATCAGGTTGTATACCTACGTCAGCGAGTTTATGAGAAGGTTAAGTATATTTTTGTACATTAAGTATTTGTATTGAATTTTTAACATTTTGAACTCATTGCAAGCTATTCATATTTCTCTATCTGTTTTCATTTTTATTAAATATTAGCTTACTGTTTATAGGATTTTTATTGTTGTGGAAATAGATCTTAAATTTGGGTTTTAAAATAAAACGCTGTTAAACGACAATAATCAATGTTTAAAAGTCAGATTTTGTTCTTCTCTCTTAATCATGTTGTTAACATAGAGATCATCGGATTTATGATAGAGATAATTGGGCTATTTTCTTCTAAATGATTTTTCTTTGAATTCTTGACACTGTAAACTATATTGTGAAAAAAAAAAGATATTCACTTTATTAAGCAGTTATTGTTGTACAGAGATATTTAAAATTTTGGTGAAATAAAAAGTAATTAAACTACCAACCTGATTATATTGACAAACAAAAGGAATACATCAATCTCCCACAATCATGTGATTATTTGTATGTCAAAGAGTTTTTGTGAACATTCATAGATTTTTAAGGTTTCTAAACATATTTTGTAGTTGTTAATATTGATTTTTAAGCTCACAAGTGAAATCCTCTGTTTCTATGTTAGAAATATCAAATGAGAATTCAGTTTGTAGATAAGATTGACTTGAAAGGATGCTTCCCTTTTTATTGTTATGTTCTTAACAGAACAAAGCTTGCAAACACCCAGCCTGAAATTATTTATGCCATAGGGTCCATGAATTTGTGAAGCACTTTGCAGTACCCGAGACAGATGTTTTGATTTTATCTTTGATGACACACAATTGTCGTATCAACTCGTCTTCAAGGTACACGGTAACTGCAGTCCCTGGGTCCTGGGTTCGAATCTCTATGATGCCAACAACCGATCAATGACTAAAGGTACACAAACGTATTTTCTCTGACAATTTTGTAACTGTAATCAGCCTGTGATTTTAAGTTTGTTCTGCGAACATCAGGATCCGTATGTATATCAGAAGGAAGGTTTTTTCACTAGATGTACAGTAAAGCATAGCTAAGTATTAACTTAAGGAGATAAGTGTTTGTAGGATACCGCAAATCAGAGCAGAGCCTTCTCCAAAGCCACAATAAAACAGGCAAATTTCTCTTCATTGTGTATAACAATCATGTAATGATTCAAAGTGTTAACGGTAAATGCCAGGCATATTCACACATGCATGCTTAAGTTGTGACCTCGCTGTGACCTTGACCGTTGACGGATTTTAGCAAAAACCTATTCAAATATTATTTTTTTCCCAATAGTTGATATATAGCCTGAAAGTACAAAAACTTTTGAAGTTATCATGTTTTTTGTAATGATTTCAGAACTCATGATCTTGACCTTTGACCTTGAATGTGAACATTAAAACTAATTCACGAGGTGTATAAGAAAATGAGATGTCGAAAAAGCATTCGACTCAGTTCATTGATTTTTTATTTTAAAAAAACGTAACTTATTTTGGTTTTGGTCCATCTGTCAGACGATTGATTGTATCATTTGAAACACACATTCAATCCAGTCTAATAATGAACGGTTGTATCTGAATTTGTTAAACTTGCAAAAGGATCCTTGTAAGGTGACCCATTATCTCCTGATATGTCCATAATCTGTGCCGAAGGAATATAATGCTACACATTAATAGCAATATAAACATAATACAAGATAAGCAACATTGAGGTTCTTTTACAATTTGCTGATGACACATATCTTGTTCTTGACAGAACTGAAAAAAATATATCTTCAACAAAGTCTCAAAACATTAAACAAATTCTCAGCATTTCAAGTCTCAAGTCTTATGGAGGGATGCGTAAAACACATCATTGGGACTATTTATCAGCAAAAATGGTTACAAAATTGACCATGTAAATGATATTTTATCACAATCAATTCGGTGCAATGAAAATATTACATGTGTATGTTATGAACATTACAATCAACACAGATTAATACACATAATACTATTTATAAACGATATCTTGGATGAACAAATATGTTTTCCAAATTTCAAAACATTTATTAATTCTCACACATTTAAAAGAAACAAATTAATAACATCCTGCCATACTTCATATATATTGCAGGCTTTTCTATAATAACTTTCAAAGCTCAAACACTGATAACACGTATACATAAAGACAGTGGGAAAAGAAGTTAAACAAATCAATTACTTTTGAACAATGTTATATTCTAAATTAAATTACCTTCTGTAAAGTACCTTCAGGAACTATAAATAGTACATTGCCCGTTAGCGAATAACCTCTAGGATAGACTTAAACACGGAAAAAGCAAAACAAATATTCAAACCTTTAAAAACAATATGCAATATTTGTCTCAGATATCATGAAAGAAGAAATATGAGTCCAAACCTTATTTCTTAGATCTTTAATGCTACTTGATATAGCAAAATTCATTTGCATTTGTTCTGTATGCCATAATATGTTTAAAGACGTTGGTGAATGTATGAAAATGTCAGATTCAAAAGAACATTACCTCCAAGTGAAATTGAATCCTCGAAAGTGTATTTGTTACTGTTTCTTATCTAAACATTCAATATATAATTTAGATAAACCTTTACTCATACTGTGAATTCTTCTATGTCTTTGTTGAATACCTTCAGAAATTTGGGGAACACCCTCGGCAAAAGGCCAGGACGGCATAACCTGCGGGAAATTAAGAAGGAATATGGATTAAGCATGTATATAATGCAAATGACCTTCGTTAGTCATCTTCCGCAGGTATTCCACAAGTGCTCCGTCCAATCATTATGTGATTAAAGGCATTCTGTAGCTTTTAAACTTACTGTGGAAATGAAGGGAACCATCATGGAAGACCGGTGGAAGACTTGGTTGCATTAGGAATGACTGCAACATGATTGTCAACTTCACTACGCAATGCATAACTCTTGCCAGTCTCCATTCATTATATCAGCCAGTAATGGAGACGTGCAAGAGTTATGCCTTGCGTAGTGAAGTTGCATTATTGCAGACATGGAAGAATGTCAAGTATGGATTGACTACAGTCCATGCAGAAGATGGACGTTCTTGTCATTGCGAGGCACAGTGATGCCGCATGCATCTGTCAACCACGCCTGGAGTGTTTCCACCGGAGATTCCATCATCCAGAATAAAGATATCATAAGCTTCATTACATTGATCAATACGTTTAAATGATGAGGGTTTGCAGTGTCTGTTACAGATGGTCCTGCATAAAATATTTAGATGGTTCTTGTCCTCATCTCAGGTACTTCTCATCAGATGCGTGATTGTCCCCACAATATACCTGGTTTAACAGTTTCGGTTTTCTCCGGGAATTGACTCCCTTCATACGATACCATCATTCTGTTGAAAGAATGTTGACCTGCTTAACAATTTTTCAGTCGCATATGAGTCACTGCAACGTTATAGAGGGTTTCCTCGTCATGATGATCATTTGTCTTAAGTTTCCTGGACAAGCCAAAAGCTTCTTTGTTGTTGCCAGTAAATTGACACAATCTTCAAATGTCTCTCATATCCTCTGTCCTAGGTTGGTTAATCAAAAGTTTCTTCAGTGTTGGGTATGACTCCCAGGAATCCTGATCTTCCCGACTCATGGTAGGCAGGAATGCGACAAGGCGGGCAGCTTCTTCCACTGCTCTTTTCGTCATAAACTTTCCCTCTTCTATTTCCTTTGGATGTTCTACATCAGCGAGTTTAGGGTTTTCACTTTTATCAAGGTGACACTATCCTACCTGTCCATAAGTATTTACTTTGTTATAAAGAGATGCCTCTTTGACAAGCTGTTGGTACAGTCAATGTTGACGATAGTTGCCTTATCCTGAGTGTGTGGGTTCGAATCCCACAAGGGACTCGACCCGACAAAGTACAAGAATTTATACTATTGAAGGTAGTGTTAACCTAAATGTCATGATGTTATACTAAATCATGGTATGAATTTTTATCTTTTTTCATTATTTTAAAAAATATTGGATTACTCATATGTAACAATTTTGATGATGTTTTGATATGCTTGGATTTAAGTTTTCAGTACAAACATGAATAAACAAACTTACACAAAGCTATAAAAGACGATGAATCTTGATTGGATGAATGGACACAGTTTCTTTTCACTGGTGAAAAAGACACATCAATGTATGTGTTTATGATGTAAGATACAACCAGTTAATACATTGATTCTATAAATGACATTATTTCAGTATAACCTCTCTGCTTCGCCAACTGGTAAGGAGTGTGGCCCGTTATGTCTTCTTTCAAGTCAAACCCCCTGAGTTCATCCAACATAAACAGATATTCAACCATATCTAGTGCTCCAATTTGGCAGGCTAAGTGCAGTAAATTAAAACCAAAATCATCTGATTGTGTGAAATTTGCATTGTGGTCTTTGAATAGTTTTACTATTGCTATCTGACCAAAGTCAACGGCAACCATCAGGGGAGTTCTTCTGTACTCTCCTTTAGATTCTATATCAATTGAATTTAGTGACAAGATATATTTAACCATCTTAACATTAGCACTCGAACAGGACAAATGAAGCATGTTGTTGTTATTGTTATCAGTTGTTTTAACATCAGCCCCGTTTCGCATTAACAGCTTAACAACAGGCAGACGACCTCGGTCTACAGCAACCAGAAGAGGCGTTCTCCCGGCCTGACCTTTACATTCTATATCAAATATCTTTAGTGACAAGACATACTGCACCAACTTAACATTGCCACTTGTGCAGGCAAGATGTAGCATGTTATTATTATCGTTGTTAATCGCTTTAACATTAGCCCCTTTTTGTTTCAACAATTTCACGATAGGTAAATAACCTGCTTCTACAGCAACGAGAAGAGGAGTTGCCCAAAGGCGCCCTTTTCCTTCAATATCTATTTTAGGAATATCCAACAATTTCTTAACAATATTCGTACTCCCAACATCGCATGCCACATGTAACACAGTCAAGAGATCAGCATCAACAGCTGAAAGATCACATTTCTGTTGGACTAGAAAATCAAAAATGTTCTCGTTTTCTTTTCTAACTGCTTCCATTACAGCTGTTCGCTGATCTTCACCCCGACAGTTGACGTCCACGAACCCCCGGGACAGGAGTTCCCTCACCTTCGCGAGGTCCCCCTGCCGACAGGCTTCATGAAAACTTTTCACAACAAGGGAGGGGCAAATACGTGTTTTCTGGATATCCTCCTTCTCACCTGTTGATTTAAAAGGTTCATGATTATATATAAGTTTTATTGTCATTTCAAACTATGATATGACCAATGTGATATTTGAAAGGTTTTTATCATTCATTAGTGTTTCTTTATTCCCTTATACTAACTTTCTGTGAACTATGAAATGTATTTATAAAAAGTCTCATATCATATATACAAAGAGTTGATACATGTATATGAAATATAAATGTACAAGTCACAACAAATTATAAGGGATAGCATACAGACATATATGTGGGCAGAACAGAGTTGATGACATTTGCAAACAATAGATAGACACAATGAAAATATGTTTGTTTACCTTTAAGCATTGATTGGTTATTGCCATCACAGAGATTCGAACCCAGGTCACTTAAGGGACTGCAGGTACCGTTTACACCAATCGTATTACAGACAAGTTGACATGACAGTTTTATCTCATCATAGAGAAAGTCAGAACATCCTTCTCGGGTATTGCAACGTGCTTCACACATTCGTGGACCATATGGCGTGAGGACGTTCAAGCTGGGACTTTGCAAGCTTTGAATTTTTACAAACATAAGAATTAAATAGGAAAGCATCCTTTCACATCAACCTCATCTACAAACTGAAATTCTACAAGGTTCCTACATAAAGAAAGTTATTTCTATAGTGAATTCAGACATCAATATTAACTTCAACACTATTTGTTTCAGAAAGGATCTATTAACGTTCACAAAAACTATTTTGACACAGATAATCACAAGCTTGTGAGAGATGTATGAAGTCCTTTAGGTTGTGAATATTTCCAGGCTAGTGGTTTATTATCTTTTTATTTAAAACAAAAATTCAAATTCAAATTGTCTTTTTGATACAATAGCTGCCAAACAATATGATTATCTGATCTTAATTTTTCATCATATATAAATTATCAAATCATTAAGAACAAAACTTTCTCAACAAGATTCTCATTAATCATTCAATTGTTCATTAACAGTATGATTAACAGAGCTTGACTTTTTAAAATACCAACACAATTCTAAAGAAAGTATCAATATTTTACAGTGAGTTCACGATATCAAAAATTAACTACAATACCTTGAGGAGAACGACCCTACTTACCATTAACTACCTGACTTGTAGGTTTACGACGTGATTAAGTGAGGTGAATAGTTTCCTTTTGTTTGTGAATACTTTAAGACTAGATTTGTATTTGACGAAAAGAACAACCAACATTTTATTTTCTTAAAACGCAAGCTGACATTTGCACTGAATATCTAATAACGTGCTTCAGCATATAGGCAAACATTATTAATAATAATAATAATAATAATAATAATAATAATAATAATAATAATAATAATAATTTCAAACCTGGTTGTTTGCTAAATTTGTATTTAAAGAACCAAATTTAAATTTATGTTTTCGTAAAAAGAAAGCTGACCGTTGAACTGAATATCTAATAACGTTTTTCAACATATAGACAAACATTTGCTATAATAATTAGTCATTTTGTCAATATTTTTTGTCAAAGGGTTGAAATTTCAACATGTGTTAAAATCAACTTGGCAACAAAAATATGGCTTTGACACCTCAAGGCCGAATTTTATTGAGTTTCCTTATCACGACAATTATCAATTTGGGTAAAAATTCAACACCGCAACAATGTTTAACTTTTTTTCTTCTGAATAATTTTGTTTTTAAATCTTGCTATTGTAGTAAGATATTCTTTTTGTAAGGCAGCTATTGTGAATGCATTTTCAATTCCGGTTCTTATTTTCGTGTATTAAAAAATTAATAAAAGACCAGTATGGACAAATTCACAATCAAAAGGACTTCATACAACCCCAACAACCATGTGCTTATGTATATGTCAAAGAGAACATTAATACATTTTTAAGGTTTCTCAAATAAATTGTGTCCTAGGTGATTTTGAACTCACAAAAGAAATCCTGTGTCTCTATAAAAAAAACACCAAGTAAGATTTCAGTTTGTAGGTAAGGTTAATGTTGTTTGTTCTTATGTTTGTAACAGCAAACGTCTTGCAAACTGCCAACCTGAAAGTCTTCACACCATATGGGCCCATCCTCGGTTACCCATGGTTTTATACATTTTCCGTTACTCTCCACTATATCACTCATGGGAAATCTTTTCAGGGAATATGTTCTCAAATTACCGCCCTTGGCCAGCGTGACGAAGTCAGTAACCAAAGAAAATGCTCAATGGGGTAAGACGGAAATGGCCGAGGGAGATAACCGGTGACGAAAGGCAAACACAATGACCTCGCTTGCTTTGAAACGAAGTGATATGAATTGTCATTGGCTCGCAGGTCCAAGCTACGTAGCAGTTTGATTGGCTCACGCCGGCCAAGGGCGGGTAATTTGAGATCAGATTCCCCTGATAAGATTTCATTTGAGTGATATAGTGGAGAGTAACGGAGCATATATAAAACCATGGTTAACCGAGGATGTATGGGCCAAGACTGTCGTGTCAACTTCAATACTAGTGGTATAAACCTTACCTTCAGACCAAATGACCTGGTTTCGAATCTCTGTGGTGCCAATAACCAACCAATGACTAAAGGTAACAACGTATCTTCTCAAAATTGTTTTAAAATGTCATTTCCTCGTATCTGTTACTGTATCTGTGTCTGTCTGTAAAGTGTGAATATTTCTTTAGGTTTTAGAGTACAGTTGCTGAACAAAAGTTTGCTTAACTGTTCCCCCAACTCAGTGTCAATATCATGTAAATCAGTGTTCATTTAAGTTTGATTTATTCCTTAAATATGCCCGCAAAAGTTATGAATCTTTGTTTAGATGTAGAAAAATCATTTCTGTATAATATACCTACATATGATACTAATAGTTCTACAGGAGCAAATATGGCAAGGATTTATATAACACCGGGGTCCAAAAATCCCCAAATAAAAAATTTATATTGTTTTATAAAATTGTCATTTTTAATCATTTAGGGAAAAAAGCATAATTCCTATCATCACATTGACCAATATTTTCTATCACTGTTGAAATTTTACCGACCGAAACAATGACATCTCAATTTTCAAATGTTGACCCCTTTTCTCTTTTGTTGTACAACAAAATTGTTTCTGGCATGTTACATATCTGTCCCTTGTATATGTAGTGTAAAAATTACTTCTCTACATCTTGTCCAAAAATGTTATCCATAATGTGTTATGTTAAGAAATAGTGCTAAATTGAATTTTTCCAAAAATGATGATTTTACGTAGGAAATATTGCATAGTTAAACAAACTTTTGTTCAGCAGCTGTATATCTCAGAAGGAAAGCACATCAGAACCGAATACACAAGTCTTTTTTTACAAAATCGATTTGAAGCATTTTAAATCTAACAGAATAGAATATATCAATTGATAATGTTTTATTTAAAAATAGAGCCGTGGGTTCTGTAGCTCATCAGGACTTCATTGATTTATTATCTAAGGTTAAATATCTAAGTTCTCTCAAGTAAAACATTGTTAACAAGCAAAATAATATGAGTTTAGATCATGACCCCTGTGACCCACATTTGGCGTCACAGGGTCACCAATCCTACAATTAATAATCACCTTTCACCAAAGAATCTCTACACAACATTTCACCTTTCTAGAGCTTTACATATAAACTGGAGAAGAAGATGAAAATAGGTTTTTGGGTCATGACCCGTGACCTAGATTGGGGTCACAGGGTCACAAAATCTACAATTTAGAATCCCCATTGGCCAAGGAGTCTGCACACAACTTTTCAGCTCTCTAGACCTTTTGGAACTGGAGAAGAAGATGAAAATAGGTTTTTAAACATGTGACCCCTGTGACCCCATTTGAGGTCATGGGGTCACGAAATCTACAATTTAGAATTCCCATTGGCCAAGGAGTCTGCACACAACTTGTCAGCTCTCTAGACCTTTTGGAACTGGAGAAGAAGATGAAAATAGGTTTTTAAGGATGTGACCCCTGTGACCCCAGTTGGGGTCACGGGGTCACGGGGTCACGAAATCTACAATTTAAACTCCCCATTGGTCAAGGAGTCTGCACACAACTTTTCAGCTCTCTAGACCTTTTGGAACTGGAGAATAAGATGAAAATAGGTTTTTAAACATGTGACCCCTGTGACCTCATTTGAGGTCATGGGGTCACGAAATCTACAATTTAGAATCCCCATTGGCCAAGGAGTATCCACACAACTTTTCAGCTCTCTAGACCTTTTGGAACTGGAGAAGAAGATGAAAATAGGTTTTTAAACATGTGACCCCTGTGACCCTATGTGGGAATGGGGTCACGAAATCTACAATTTAGAATCCCCATTGGCCAAGGAGTCTGCACACAACTTTTCAGCTCTCTAGACCTTTTGGAACTGGAGAAGAAGATGAAAATAGGTTTTTAAACATGTGACCCCTGTGACCCCATTTGGGAATGGGGTCACGAAATCTACAATTTAGAATCCCCATTGGCCAAGGAGTCTGCACACAACTTTTCAGCTCTCTAGACCTTTTGGAACTGGAGAAGAAGATGAAAATAGGTTTTTAAGGATGTGACCCCTGTGACCCCATTTGGGGTCACGGGGTCACGAAATCTACAATTTAGAATCCCCATTGGTCAAGGAGTCTGTACACAACTTTTCAGCTCTCTAGACCTTTTGGAACTGGAGAAGAAGATGAAAATAGGTTTTTAAACATGTGACCCCTGTGACCCCATTTGAGGTCATGGGGTCACGAAATCTACAATTTAGAATTCCCATTGGCCAAGGAGTCTGCACACAACTTTTCAGCTCTCAAGACCTTTTTGAACTGGAGAAGAAGATGAAAAAAGGTTTTTAAGGATGTGACCCCTGTGACCCCATTTGAAAAGTTGACTTTCCAGAAAGGCCCTCTGTCCTACTCGTGTTGTGGGCAGACTTCATGAATCCTGTCGCAAATCGTCCTTCGGGACGTGAAGACACTCCTGTTTCAGGGAATGGTTGATGTTAACTGTCGAGGATATGGTCGGCGAACAGCTATCATGGAAGCAGTGGAATCAAAGAGATCAAATCTTTGACTTTCTAGTCCAGCAAAAATGTGATCTTTCAGCTGTTGATGATATTTACTGGACTGTGTTACATTTTGCATGCCAAGTTGGCAGCAAAAATGTTGTTAAAAAATTGTTGGATCTTCCTATGATAGATATTGAAAGAAAGGGATGCCTTGGGGCAACCCCTCTTATTGTTGCTGTAGAAGTAGGTAACGTACCTACCATAAAGTTGTTGATACAAAAAGGGGCTGATGTTAAAACAATTAATAACGATAATAATAACATGCTACATGTGGCCTGTGTAAATGGTAAATAAAATGTAAAGGGCAGTACGGTAGAACTTCACTGATGATAGCTATAAAAGAAGGTCGTGATCACATGGATCTTGTAAAGCTGTTAATGCAAAAAGACGCAAATTGTAAAGCAACTGATGACAATAACATACTACATTTGTGCTGTTTCAGTGGTTATGTTAAGATGGTCATGTATGTTTTGTCACTTAAAACATTTGATATAGAATCTAAAGGACAGTACGGAAGAACTCCCCTAATGTTTGCTGTTGACTCAAGTCAGATAGTGGTCGAAAACTATTCCAAGAAAAAACATTTACAACATCAGATGATTTTGGTTATAATGTACTGCACTTAGCCTGTCTACGTGGAGAGCTGGGTATGGTCCAATACCTATTAGCACAGCAAAAATGAGCTGGTTTCCAGAACACTGAAACTAACAGGATACCAAATGGAAACAAGTATTTCCAGTTGGTATCCAGACAGCTTTTAACAGTTTCCATGTGGTTTCCAGCAACACTAAAACTGAATTTTGCAACAGTATCCGGATGATTTCCAGTGCGAATAATTACCCACTCTTCCAAGTGGTATCCATCTGCTTTCCATGAATAACTTTCTTGTAGGTTTCAACTCAGTTTCCATGTGATGGTTTCCACTTGGTTTCCACATGGTTTCCATGTTTCTTAGTTTACACTTGGTTTCAACTTGGTTTCCATGTTCAGGTTTACTGTAGGTTTCAGTCTGGTTTCCATGTTTAGATTTATTGTAGGTTTTAGTCTGGTTTCCATGTTAAGGTTAACTGTAGGTTTCAACCTAGTTTCCATGTTGAAGTTTACTGTAGGTTTCAGTGTGGTTTTAGTGTAATGGTTTTCTGTAGGTTTCAGTGTGGTTTCAGTGTAATGGTTTAATGTAGGTTTCAGTGTTGAATGGTTTACTGTAGGTTTCAGTGTGGTTTCAGTGTAATGGTTTACTGTAGGTTTCAGTGTGGTTTCAGTGTAATGGTTTACTGTAGGTTTGAAAACCTGGTTTCTATGGTTGACATAAGCATGTTGTGCTAAACATGCATTTCAAGCATGTTATGATTTAAATGAATACAGTGTCAACAGCTACAGCATCAACTGCTATCTTCATCAAGAGCAATAATGCTTCGGAGAAATTATTTCTAGTAATGACAAAATAATTGTACTTTGTTATAAAATTTAT
The DNA here is from genome assembly GCA_936450465.1 of Gibbula magus. Lineage (NCBI taxonomy): Eukaryota > Metazoa > Mollusca > Gastropoda > Trochida > Trochidae > Gibbula > Gibbula magus. The sequence goes on along the minus strand of OW388299.1, from coordinate 72,413,696 downwards.
TACATAAATTGCCAAAGGCAAATTAAATCTTGGAATATTATTTTAACTAATTGCAAAAAAATGACATCTGACAATCAAACTATAAAATGTATTTAAACACACAAGACTACGTGGTGATCCTAATTATGATCATCATATATATACACATTGAAAATTGCAATATTTGTATAAATTACTTCATACATGGTCCAGCAAAATAACATCAATTGAATTTGATGTGATTAACAGGACATCGCTGCTGATTAAGAAAAGATGATCAGTGATAAAACCACAGTTACGGGTTTTATTCTTGGTTATATTTGTCCAGCCGGCGAATCAATATTCAATGCATTTGAGGAACAGGTGATTCTATTTTTTCCTTGAGGAAACGGCCTGGTTTAATTACGTCACGAACCATCCTCCTGGGGCGATGTCAAACACTTCAGCTTCAAACTAGTACCCTGTGTGTCCCATTGGGTATATGTTCGTCTTCTCTCGACCTTAAGCTACAGAGAATAGTTGATCGTCCACACTATGCTTCCTTCGTTGTCTTCTTTACTGAAAAATGAATGCAAACATAATAAACATATATTAATAACAAACATAAATCGAAAAAGATGCAACATTTTTTTATTATTTATTTGTTCGCTCGTTTTACATTGACCTTTTTGGGGTGTTTTGAAAAGATACAAGTACACTCTGAAACACCAGACATAATTTTGTTTATGATATTATGATATAGAGAATACTAAACGATGTCCTGTTTAATAACATATTTATGAAACGAGTGAGTGGTTTACCTTCTCACGAGTTTCATAAATATGTTATTAAACAGGACAGAGTTCAGTATTTTATTTATTAATCACCCAACATTAACAAAATAATGCGCAAACGAAAGGCCGGTTCGAGTGCATTATGCCAGCATAACAAGGTCAGGCGTATGAATACATTGTAATGAGGCTGCTGTCATTCCGTTTTACGTTAACACTGAACAACGATCTAAAACAATTAAAGATCAACACGATTTTACGAACCAAACATCATATTTAATGAAAAAACAACAACTTGACATAACTTTTTGAATCACAAATTTCAATTCTCGGGATTATTTTTTAAGTGCGTGGTATCATAGCTTTCAAGTTGTGCACCGCCTCAAAGAAGCGTGGCTGTTCGTGTGGCACGAACGTTTGAAACAGTTTGAAAAGTTTTAAGAAGTATGAAAGTTAACATGGATCACTGAGTTGCTTATTGGTCCTGCAACGATAGGACCAAAGGATTGCATTTGAGAAGGCTAACATTTAGAGTGTTTGTTGTTTGTACTTTGCTGCAAATTTGAAACACTTGCTCGATTTGGACCAATGTCAACAACAGTGCACTCCCGTGACCCCGCATCAGCTGGACGGTTGATCAAGTCGCTGATTTGACTATGTTGATTGTCAGAGATGTGAGAATAATTGTTTATACTCTGCAAGTTCTTGTGCCCACTAATTTGTATAATTATTTATTATTTAGATATTTATGCTGCGATAGTCATTTAAAAGGATATTATAAAAGTAAAAATGTCTGAAATAATGCTACTTCGAGATGTTGTGATTGACAGCTGACATTGTTTTGGTCACGTTACTTTGGTCATGTGACCAAGTGCAAGTAGTTCCGGCAGCACGCGATGTTATTACACTAAGTGTAATAACACGGTAGATTTATTACACTGCGATATCTTCAACGGGTGATTAATAAATGATAGTATTATTTCTTATATATATACCTGTTGTACGTTGAGATGAGAGGATCATCTATCGCCTTGGTAAGTTTTTCAAAAACTGCACGGGTGCTGATGTAGTAAGTATTAAATTAATTAATAAATGAAACAGGAAAATTCAAAGGACATTTTATACATTCTAATTTAAGGTCATAGTATACATGACATACAAACAAATAATTAGTACAACAACTGTAGCTGTAGATTTGGAGAATGTACTTTTCATGTAATCATTTATAAATGTTAGTGAAGAAAGTGCAGACTGTTTGTATTGATGCTATAAATATTGAAATAATTATTTATTGGATATGTTACACCTGTGCACTTTCAGGGAACAAACATAAATCGGAGTACATAAACTATTAAATTATATAACTCTTTCTGTGGCAGGGTTAATATAAAGAAATGTTTTACATAATGTGATTTGTTTAATATAGTCAAAGGGTGCATATTCTCATATATATAATACATTTGGAGTCTGATAATTCTGAACGTAGCATTGTGTTAACTTTTTTAATATATTCGATCTTGTAAAATTGGTTAAAATTTTGGAAGAATTGTACATTTGCTATATATAATGACCACATAAGTTCTTGTATGCGAATCTTAGTGTTAAACCTTGAGAACAATTTCATTTTCCTAAATCAATGGGGTAGTTTATGGTAATGTTATTTTCTATTATTTTATCATTTTATTCTGCAAGGATGTCATACAGGGTGTGCCCTGATACATTTCACAATTATTCTATTTTTCAAGCCACAGTATTTCGAAGGTAGTTGATCATTTTTACAATGTAATCAGTTATTGCAATCGTTAGCATATGGCGAAAAACGATAAGAAAAATATGAGCTATATCTATTACATGAAATGCGCACTATACCTGTTTGACCTTCTGTGAATGTGTCGTTGGCATTGAAGTTCACTACCCACCAGACATGATTTGGATCTCCTTGCCATTTCTCCATTGCGTCAGAGATTATCATGACATCTAAAGTCGGCCAATGGACAAATTTGGCGGCAATTGTGTGAATGGTGAAACAAAGGCCTTTGTTCAGTCAGAAGGCCACGAGGCCGGGCTAGCTTTAATTACCTCCATGTGCGACTCCCTCATTAGAGCAGTCATGATCTATAGATAGGCGTTACCACTGGAGAGCACGTATTTGACTTCCATCTATTTGAGTAAAATCAAAGCTGTTCACTGAAATTTAGGCTTTGGCATAGATATTGTTATTGTTGATTTGTTAAATAGTAGTCCAATATATAACACGAAACAATACATATCTATTAAATTCGGTAGGCAGTAGGCATACGCAACAACACAATTACACCTTTCATTAAATAGTCATTGACCTTATAATTAATATTTTGTGATTCTTTCACCCGTGTACTATAGTTCATAATTCATTTCATTTCTTATCCAGCTTGTCCATTCATTGTACTAGATAGTTTCATGTTGGTTTCCATTAATGGAATCTATGAATGCCAATTTCAGGAATGGAAACCAACATGAAACTACACTTGACAGTTCCATGTTGGTTTTTCCATTTAATGGAATCTTTTAATGCAAATTTCAGGAAAAGAAACTAACATGAAACTCCAAATTATAGTTTCATGTTGGTTTCCATTTCATGGAATCTTTGAATGCAAATTTCCAGGAATGGAAACCAACATGAAACTTCACTTGATAGATTCATGTTGGTTTCCATTTAATGGAAACAATAATTGCAATTTCCAGGAATGGAAACTAACATAAAAGTTCAAATTGTAATTTCATGTTGGTTTCCATTTCATGGAAACATAGATTGCCATTTCCAGGAATGGAAACCAATAGGAAATACATAATCAGAGTGTCCTGTTCGTTTCCATTATGGAAATACTAAATATTATAGAATCCACAAAGGATTCTAGTTGGAAACCAGTTTGCCTAGTTTCAGCGGATGGATACCAAGTGGATACTCCTATTACCCAGTTTACAGTTGGTTTCCAGATTTCAGGATTCTCAGTCATTTTTGCTGAGTAGCATTGGACAAGCTGGAGGGGTTTGCATTGGACGAGCTGGAGGGGTTTGACTGGAGAGAAGACAAAACAGGCCATACGCCTTACCGCTTGGCAGAGCAGAAAGGTTATAATGACATAATGTCATATTTAGAATCGACTATAGGGGAGAGCTGGGATGGTTTGGACAGCGGGATGGTTCGGACACTCCGCTAACTCCCAAACCAAAGATGTAACAGAGGAAACTCGAACAACGTCAACAACCATGCAATATTCGCGAAAAGTTGGGCAAGCGGGAAGTTTGATCAGATAAGACGATTTTCGTTTTTTACCAAATCCCATGTAACTTTTGACTATCAGAACGTAAGCCTCACTGCCATAGAAAGGCATCGTTGTTTTAGGAATAGAATTTTTCCTTGCAGTGATAAGCATAACTCATGTGTGGACAGTTTCTTTCTCGTATAATCTCTCCTGTCTGGTTGTAAATTTATATTTATCTGAAAAAAGTTAGTGGGGTAGCTTCGTCCATATGGACGAACCTACACCATACATGTCCCTTATTATGTGAGCGGTCGTTTTAAACGTTCACAGACATGGAATTTAATCAAAAGCCTTTGCTTTTGACATTTTTAATTCTGTTCAATTCATATTTATCTGCTTCGGTATTACACCGTTAATGCCTATTCATTAAAAACTGGTTGCTGATTTTCAAAAGTCCAACGAGTAATGGTCTATATTGTAATTTCCTAAATGCTACTTTGTTGACATACTTGTAGTTAGAAGCGAATAGACTTTAAACACGTTTGGTCAAACACACGGCAAAAACGCATATATGACAGAATTCATGAAATAATTTGCTGTGTATACTTGCATAATAAATATATTGCACAGTCATTTTTTTCTATATGATCCTCCATATTAAAAATCTGTCTTACAACCTTATCCGTCACAGAAGCAGAAAAGTAAACGGAACAGATGGTTTGCTCTTGCAATCGTGTGTCAATGAGATGTTTTTTCCCCATTGTTCTTGTGAATTTTGATTGAAAAGAGTTTTCCCCAAAGTTTTCCAGCGAAATTTGAAAATAAATAAGAGGCAACCACACCGCAATGCATATATTGTCAATGAAATAGATATGTTTATTATTGTTTGTCGCTCTGAGAACTACCACACACACACACACACACACACGTCACACACCCTCTATAAACACCTGAAAGTAGGAAGATCATTTACATAAAATTGTTCACCATCAATATATTATGGCACTAACTTGCAAGTCAAAGACCAGGTAGTCATTTGTCCAAATTGTACCATCCTATTCAGTCTGCTGGAATGTTTCGAGGTGGTACCAATAGTATTAATAAAAACAAGGCAGAATTTAGAAGGAAGTTCAAACTTTTAATGTATACTATATGTTTGTGGCAATACATAGTGAACTCAAAAGAAAACCGTAGATGTTTTTCATGATACTTTTATATTCATGGTTTACAGGCTTTAACAACAACACAGTTTTAAATATGTTGGAGGTTATGTTTGATGATTTAGATGAAAGGTAATCAGGAAAAGTTCAAAATTCTATCCTTAAATTGTAGAGGCCTAAATAATACCTTTAAACGAAAGCAAATATTCAGATTTCTAAGAAAAAAGAAAGCACAGATTTTCTGTCTACAAGATGTACACTTTACTAAAGAGCAAGAAAAATTAATTAAGCAACAATGGGGATACAATTTTAGTCACTATAAAAGTAATGCAAGAGGGACTGCAATACTTTTCAATAATGATTTTTCAATTTGATGTACTTAACACAGCAGTAGACAAAAAGGAAGGTAACTATGTCGCCTTGAAACTAAGAATAAATGAAATTGTTTATTCATTGGTTAATTTATAAGGACCAAACACTGATGAACCTGATTTTTATAAACACATTAAAACCATTATAGAAAATATGGATAGTGAGAAGACAGTAATTTGTGGTGATTGGAATTTAATACTGGACAGTAAGAAAGATACCTATAATTATAAACATATAAATAATCCAAAAGCTAGAAATGAGCTTATGGAAATAATATATCTACTAGACCTAAAGGACCCATGGCGGGAGTTCCACCCCAATGAAAGACGTTTTACTTGGAGACAACCAACACCCTTAAAACAATCTCGTTTAGATTTTTTTTTGATTTCCCATAATTTGATGTACTCTATTTCTGATACCGATATCATTCAAAGTATTAATTCTGATCACTCCATCGTATCTATTGCAATTAATTCATCACAGATGGAAAGGGGAAAAGGATTTTGGAAATTGAAGGGGTTAGAATAACACTGGGGTTAACTGCCATTTTAAAATTTTGTAGTAAATTATATTCAAATATTCAAGTCTATGGCAATGCGAAAGAAAAATTAATTTTCAAATTTTTGAAAAAAGCTTTGTTTACTATCAAATTTTAAAATGGCAGTTAACCCCGGTGTTATTCTAACCCCTTCAATTTAATTATTCACTATTGCACGATGTAGATTACATCAGTAAGGTTAAAGAAACAATAAAGCTAACTTTGCAAAAATATGAGATCACGGAAGAGGGCGCGGAAGGTACTAACTATGAACTTAATGATCATTTATTGTGGGAAATGATACCACTAGAAATAAGGGGTATGACTATTTATTATACATCAACAAAGAAGAAAAAGAGAAATAAAGAAGAAACAGAACTGGAGAGTAAATTACAAGAATATGAAATTAAATTAGACTCTGGGGAACATATATAAGTGAAAAAGGCAATCTTTTAAACAAGATTAATGAAATAAAAACAGATCTAGAAGATATAAATAAAGAAAAAACTCAGGGACTCTTTATAAGATCAAAAGCAAAATGGATCGAACATGGAGAAAAAACAAGTAAATATTTTCTGCATCTTGAGTTTAGGAACTTTTTAAATAAATCTATTACAAAACTGGAAAGGAATGATGGCTCTGAAATCGAGAAAAAAATTACATTCTAGAAGAAACTAAACGTTTTAATGAAAAATTGTATTCTAAAGAAGACTGTACAGAAATTGACCTAGAGAATCTTTTTTGTGGTACAGATATCCCAAAATTGTCTGCTGATGATTCCGTAAATTTAGAAGGTAAAATAACCTATGAAGAATGCTTGAATGCATTAAAAAGAATGAAAAATGAAAAATCACCAGGTCCTGATGGTTTTACAACAGAATTCCTCAAATTCTTTTGGAATGATATAAATTATTATTTGATTAATTCCTTAAACAATGCATATGATCATGATTCCTTATCAGTTACCCAGAAACAAGGATTAATTACATGTTTACCAAAAGCTAATAAGCCAAAACAGTTTCTCAAATCGTGGCGTCCCATAAGTTTATTGAATACTTCATATAAACTCGCATCTGCTGTGATTGCCAATATAATTAAACCCGTACTACCAACAGTCATCGATGAGAATCAAAAAGGCTTTGTGCCTGGAAGATATATTGGAGAGGTAACTAGACTTATCCATGATATTATGGATTACACTGAAACATTCCAAATACCCGGCCTGCTGCTGTTGATTGATTTTGAGAAGGCTTTTGACTCTGTCGATAGAAACTTTATTATGAATGTACTAACTTTCTTTAATTTTGGACCAAGTTTACAAAAGCGGATTTCAATCCTTTTACATGACATAGAAGCATGTGTGCTTGTAAATGGTTTTGGGAGTTCTTTCTTCAAGATAACTAGAGGCTGCAGACAAGGGGATCCGATTTCACCATATATTTTTTATTTTATTTGTAGAAATCTTAGCGCTTATGATTAGAAAAGATAAAAGAATTAAGGGTATTAAAATAGGTAATATTGAAAGTATTCTGGCTCAATTTGCCAATGATACTTCATTAACTTTAGATGGTAATGAAAAATGTCTCTACGCAGTGGTGAATGTCTTATCCTTTTTTGCAAGGTTTTCTGGACTTAAAGTTAATACAGAGAAAACTAGATTAATATGGATAGGATCCAAAAAAGATCTAGGCATAAGTTATGTAAAGAGTATAACCTTGACTGGACACAATCACAATTTAATTTATTGGGTATAACTTTTGATGTTGACCTGGATTCAATGGTAGACACTAACTACTCTGAAAATTTTGGGAGAATAGAAAGAGAAATGAAAATTTGGGAGGCAAGATTGTTAACACCTGTGGGTAGAAATGTAGTTCTGAAATCCTTATTGCTCTCAAAACTCAACCATCTTTTTTCACTCATACCAAGTCCACCAGATAATGTAATTCAATCATTTCAGAAAAGGTGTTTTGAATTCATTTGGAAGGGTTAAAAGGATAAAGTTAAAAGAAAATTTGTTACATCTATTGCTAAAAATGTAGGATTCAATGTACCAATAATAAAAAATACTATCAAATCCCAAAAAATAACATGGATTAAAAGACTATTATATGATAGTTCTATGTGGGTAAAAATGCTTCTATATATATATACCAAATATCCACAGACTATGGCTGGCTGATGGTATTTATATTAGGGAAAATATGCTATCCACTATTTCAATTAGGTTTTGGAAGGATGTTGTGAATGCATGGTCTGACTATCTTACAACATGTTATTAGGATGAGTTTCTAAGTACTGAGGTTTTGGATCAATCTCTGTGGTATAATAGCAATATTCTGGTAGGTGGCAAAACAGTTTTTTTTTATAAAAATTGGGAAGAAAAGGGAATAACATACTTGATAAATATTATGACTGAGGACGGAAATATAATGTCTTTAGAAGAATTGAATGGTAAATATGACATTTGTATAGATTTTCTCACCTTTCAAGGTTTTAAGAGAGCAGTGTCTGAATATCTCAGAAAGAGAAACATTACTTTTAATTATACAGAACCAATACAGGTTTTCCTATTGTACCATTCAATATTTCAAAAATATTTACAAGTAAAAAGGTTTATAATTTGCTTAACCGATTGAAATTTGAAAAATCAACTGGTCAATTAAGATGGGAAGAAGCTTTTGACAAATATTTCCAACAGAATGAACGGGAAAACATCAATTTGATGGCTACCAGATGTACTCAGAGTGTTGATCTAAAATGGTTTCAGTACAAGATAAATCAGAATATTTTAACAACAAACAAATACTTGCATAAGATTGGCTTTATTGATTCACCTATGTGTTCTTTTTGTAAACAGATACCCGAGAGTGTGATGCATTTATTATGTAATTATACCTTTTCTGACAAAGTGTGGAAAGATTTGGCAGAATGGCTGGAAATATTAGCTGAAGGATATGTTGATCTGACACCTGAAAACATCCTTTTTGGTTTTAAGGGAAGAAATAATAACCCGTTAAATGCCATTTGTTTATTGGTAAAATACAAAATCTACACTGCGAGTAGAAAAGGAAAAAAAAACAAATTTTTGACATATACAAACAGAATTATTAAAATATTACCAAGCATGTAAATATATTGCTTTTTCAAATAATAGTCAGCCGAAATTCTTTTCATTTTGGTCTTCTTTCCACACACTGTTTAGAATTATGTAAACTTATGGAACTTGAATTATTTGTGTCAGATGCAGAAAACCTGCAATACATGTACTTGAACATAGCCATATTATATATCACATTATATGCCACACATTGGATATATCTATGTAAAAGACCACTCTTTACTATGTATATGTAAACATCTGATGGGAAATAAAAACATAAAAAAAAGAAAGAAAAAAAGAAACAAATCATGGTTGAAGGCATCTTGTTAAGGCTAGAAACAAATATAAACAGGATATGTATGTCATATGTACACAGAGCAAAATGAAGACTGCATTGTGGCCATTTTTGGCATAAAAGCTTTGATCACTAATCAAACAATTAACGTTTATCAATTTAAAAATCTCAAATAAAAGAATTGTACCTCGATTGTTTAAAATGTGTGACATACGTATATACTGTATGAACAATTTAACATTGTTTAATCATGAAAAATATTATACTATATATAATCTATCATTTAAAAATAAAATTGAAAAATCAACTTCCCCAATTTATTTTAACACATTTTGAAGATGGCCTATACTATACATTCAATCAAAACGTTGTTGAGAGTTTTGTCATTGCTAGATTCCAGCGATAAGAATATGTAGGCCTATTTTCCCTGAAACAAGCGACAACCATTTGTTAATACTTTGCTAATTTAAAGTATACAAATTCGATTGATTATGAAGCATATTTCGGTTTATCCCTGGGAGGAAGGCATATGGATCTATTTTGCAGTCCAAGGATAATGACCCGCTATCCCCATGCTTAGTGCTTTCAGTTTGGACATAAATATGGTTCTATCCAATATTTGTTTATACATGTACATGCTTCGAAGTCATGAATACACTATCAGTATTAGCGTTGTTTGACCACTAATATTATCTATTAGTGGATGCTTGCGCGTCAAGCGGATAAAGTTTGCAAAATAACATAACAGTCTTTCAATTTGAGATGTTTGGAACACATTTCTTTGGGCAGTAAAAGGAAAACTTATTTAGAAAAACCAACATGGTCACGTGGTTAAAACTTTGCTACAGCTATGTACATTGGTCAAGTCCTTGCTCATCATAAGCTTTAGATAGACAGGTCTGAAAAAGTCGTCAAACACCTAATGCAATGCTAACAATTTTCAAATCAACAATACCACGTGATCATTTGTCCAAATTGTACATTCCTATTCGATCCACTGGAATGTCTCGAAGTTGAGACCAAGAATGGACATGAAGCACTGGAGTAGGAATCTCTGGTGTTCAGGACTTCCTTCTTCCTCCTGGGGTCTCTTCACAGACGGGCTTCCTTTCAGGAGTGATGGAACTTCCAACTTTTCGGATCCAATACTGACAATGGAGCCAGGTCCTTTCTCTTCAATGGCTATAGATAGACGCGTCTTCATCCTTTGATCCAGGTGTCCGGAACTCAGGACAACAATCACGATTTTACAGTTTGTGATCAAACCAACTTCAGCATATAAAGACAAGGATCCATAGTTGACATCGTTGTCATTGCGAGTCACTCTGAGGCCACATGTGTCTGTCAACCATTTCTTGAGAGTTTCTGCCTCAGATTCTGTCTCATCCGGATCATCCAGAATATGAATATCATAAGCTTCATCACATTCATCATTCCTTGACGAGGGTTTCCTGTGTTTGTAGTCGAAGATGGTCCTGCACGACATCTTCAGGTGGTTCTTGTCATTCTCTGAGGTACTTTTCATCAGATGCCTGATTGTCCCAAGATATAGCTCGTTAAACAGTTCTGGTTTCTTCTTCAGGAGTTGTCTCCCTTCAGATGAACCCATCAACACGTTGAAAGAATTCTGAGCTGCTTTGAAAGCTGTCAGTCGCATGTGAGTCACTACAACGTTACGGAGTGTTTCCACGTCATCATTATCAATTTCCTGAAGTTTAGTGAACCAGTCTAAGGCTTCTTTGTTGTTGCCAATAAGTTGACACAATCTTGCAATGTCTCTCATATCCTCTGTCCTAGGTTCTTTACTCAAAAGTTCCTTCAGTGTAGGGTATGACTCCCAGGAATCCACATCTTCCCGACTCATGGTAGGCAGGGATGCGACAAGGCGGGCAGCTTCTTCAACTGCTCTTTTCATCATAAACATTCCCTCTTCTCTTTCATTTTGACGTTCTGCATCAGTAAGGGTAAGATTTTCACTTTGATCAAGGTGACAAAATCCTACCTGTTCATAAGCATTGACTTTATCATAAAGAGATGCCTCTGGCAATGAAAGAATTTTGCAGAATGATGCAATTGCAAGATCTGGTTCGTCCAGTCTCCGATAACTCATTCCAAGATTTTGCAATGCAAACATATTCGTGTCTTCAGTAAGCTGTGAAGATTTCTTCAAGTATTCAACTGCTTGTTTCAGCAACGGATTTCCGGGGTATTTATTTACCACTCTCGTATATGGCATTGCTGTGCTTGTATTCTTCTTATTTCCCTTACTTGAAGACGCACTTACTGTTTCTGGTTTGATGGTAGGAGCATTTTGACGTCCTTGCAAAGATGTTGAACGTTTTGACAATGAGATGTTAAGTATTTTAAATAGTTGGACAGTTTCCCAACTCTCAGTATTTCCCAGATAAAGGGTTGTTGAAAGGTTGTTAGGGGTAATCCCCTTTTCAACCATTTTGAGGAGAATTGATGCCAATTTATCACATCCATAGGATGTTGGCCGTAGTGTGAATGCCTTTACAAGAAGTCTGTAACAAACTTGTAAAGTAGACTCATATTGTTTGTAAGGTCTAACATATTGTAAAGAATAACCACATCTTGCCAACACATTTTCATCCTCCTGTGATCCGTGAAGTGCGTTGATCAAGCATTCCTCCGCACAAATAGGACATAGTGTAATAGCTACACGTACTATATCAGCAGAGAGGGGATATGCTGCCTTCTTTAAAAGACACAAAAGCTCTCCAAGGTGTGCCCATGATAGAGCAGCTAAACGACCTTCTTCATGAGTAGCAACGTCATAAAACAAGGACACTGCCATTTCACAAAACCTTTTCAAATCATTCGATGAAATATTTGTCAAGCCTCTTGCAAGAGAAAGACATCTTTTGCAGCTCAAAGCGCATCCAAATTTCCATGAATGATTTTGAGGAAATTTCTCAATAGCCTTCTGAAATAGCTCAAGTGATCTAATGCAAAACTTTGGACTGATTCTCGAAAGAGAATATGCTTCGCCAGCAAAAGCAGATGCTCGTAAATGCTCATCCCTGTTCCACGCGGCCTTAAGATCCGATAGCAAGCAGTCCGCTTCCCATTCATATCCAGTGGTCATTTTGATATATATCCTGTTGACTAAGGCAGTGACATCTTGAGGATATTTCTCTAAAATCAGTTCATTTCTGGCAAGTGCCTTTTCAGGTTGTTTTAAGTGAAAGAGGAGAATGGTGCTGAAGTTGTTTCTTCTGACACTTTCATCATCATCATCATCATCCATGGGCCCTTTCCCCTCAGAGTCTAAGCGTTTCAGTATAGCCTTGCATCTTTCGTTTGTCACTCTGTAGAGGTCAAATAACTGCACAGAATGTGGTATTTCTCCAAATAAAGAGCTTAGACGTTTGACGGGGTTCCTTTCATCAATCATTATCGTTGAAACAGACTGTAAAAAAGAATATTCATCAGAGACATTACAGATATGCACGTTTTTCAAATATGCTCATTTAAGTTCACTACAGTAAATTAAATTCTAAATGCCTCAGTTTCAGTAATATAGTATATTTATTATATTTCCGATCCCTCATTTTTTGTGGCGTGCCAATCTTGCTGAAATTAATTGCTCTCACAAAAAGGTAAATAAGTGTTACCAATGGCTAAATAATATCCTGAATCAATAAAGAAGAGTTCTAAAACGAATGAAAATAGGTTAAGGTTAGGTTGACAAATGCGAGTCCATTTTAAATCTAATGTAGTTCAAGTGATCTGACTGATGTAGCTATGCCTTAACACTCAAAGTAAAGTTTTAAACAAAGGCGCCTATATAACCTACTCCCCCTCCCCCTACCAACCCCCCCCCCCCCCCCGACCAACTACCGACCCCCGACCAACCCCCCCCCCCCCCCCCCCCCCCCCCCCAACCACTAAAAGTATAAATTGTATAACTAACTATAATCTATAAGTATATGATTATGTGTTACATCTCAAGTACTCTAGCAAAATAATATCTTTCCAAAGTTATATGTATTTCCAAAAACTCAATTATGTCTTATAATTATCACTTACATCACAGTAATTTACACAACATCTCAAATGTAATCTGTAATGATGTAATGTTTCTACTACACCATGTGCTATTGTATATCAAAAATGGCATTGTGACATATTGAATGAAATGTAATGTTTATCAAATGTTATATTGTTTTGCAGGTTTGTATATTACATACTGGTCAACTGGTTCACGCATCTCACAAAATAAAACGATTGAACCCCAAACAGCCTCGTTATCCTTCGCCTCGGCGACCTACAATAGCTGCTACAAATATATACTGGACAAAATTAGTTAGGAATATGTTGAAACTTTGAACGTATAAACAATGTTTCGAAGAAATATAAATCTTCACGTGAGAAGCAACTCAGTACTTACGTGGTCAGTTTAACCGGACTTACTTCAATGAATAATTTCGGCCTAGAGATAAGAAACCTACCTCAAACAGTTTTATGTCTGCTGACACTTGAAGATGACGATTTACAACTTGATGTGTTTACAATGGACTTCAACCCAATAATTTACAATATGTCATGGTGACATATAGATACTCAATAATCTCAACTGAACGTGTATTGGCTCGGGCGTCAATATAGTTACCTAGTAATGTACAACTGGTACATTTAATACAGATATATGCATGGGGTTTTGACACTTATCTATTGCATAAATATTTATGTACAATACTTCACATAATATGGCGAGTTTAGTTAAAGTAGAAAATGGTTTGTTTAAAATGACCTTTGTTGACTTTTTTTAAATTTTGCATGGTATACTTATACTTTTTAAAAATGATTTTGGTGAATTACTGTATAAATAATACAATTATAATTCTTCGAAATGGGACTTTAAAATATTGCTCATATTTTAACTTAGTTATAACTGACAAACAAAGCATTTACGTTACAGACAAGTGATTTTTTATTGATTGTAAAAAAAACAAAATACCTAACTGTTCTCAAACTCAAAGTTAGAATGGTCAACATAATAAACTTAATCATTCACACATTATAACGGTTAGAATTATTCATTACACAAGTGTAACAATAAGACATGCTTGTTAATTTAAAAAAAAAATTGAAGTGATTTTTAATTGATTGTATAAAACAACATAATTAACAAATTAAAGTTAGAATGATCAATACATTAAACCTAATCATTTACACATTATAACGATTAGAATTAATCATTCGTCAAGGAGACACAAGTGCAACAATAAAACATGCTCGTTGATTCTTTGTTTTCACAAACTCCCTATAAAATAGTCAGAGTAATTTGTTTATACAACTGTTAAATACCACAAATAGCCAATAATTAAGTGTACTTTGATATGCAACCAACCTTAATTTCGCCCTAAAACAGACTTGAAATAAGGTCATATTTTTGTTTGAAACCATTTGACACCCCCGTGGAACCATGCACTTTGTGTTTCACGTGAAGTTATGTAACCGTTTTTAAGTTTTGCAGCATGACTTTCATGAAGTCCGTGCATCACAAGATGAAATATACAACATCCGGGCAATCACACATGCTGCTCGATACCGATAGATACATGGTCATGAAAAGTGGTTTAACTTTTGTTAAAAAATAGAACCATGGGCTCTGAAGCTCATCAGGAAATCAGGGATTTATTATCTAAGGTTGAAGATCTAAGCAATCTCAAGTAATACATTGTTAACAAGAAAAAGTTACATTTTAGATCATGCCCAGCAGGCCGGCGGCGTGTTTGCTACGTCGCTTCCAGGTCACATTTAGGTTGCCACGTCGCAGTCTTATATATGTGGCAGTCACGTCACGTTCTAGTTCGGTTTCGGATTAAGACGTCGCTGCAACGTGGTTGCAACGTAACTTTACAACGCTTAGACATCGACCAGCTACGAAATATGTCATTTAACAATGCATAATAATAGAGGATCTATCATGTCATGTTATCCTCACACAAGATGATGTAATGTTTCCCAGTGAGTAAAGAAAATGATATGGTTGAAATAATGACCTCGACCTCGTGAATATCTGTGCTAACCATCGAGCAGTACGCGAGATGGTTATCACAGATATTCACGAGGTCGAGGTCATTATTTCACATACACCACATGGTTATGATTGACAAAGTGACAAGTCGTTTTTATTTTCATTAATTTAAATACGAAATAGTTACTTTAATTGAACGTTTTGAAATAGTTGTAATGTTGTAATGCTTGAGTGAATTCTACTCTAAACATTGCTTCAACGTCACGTGTACACTTCGCGAAATTCACGTGCAAATCGAGTCGTGTACATTCATTGTTGTCAAACAGAAATTCCTAGCAAGTAACCAACTGTTTATTTTCGTTCTTACTACAGAAACTACATCAACTTTTCTTTGAATATATATACAATAAATATGATTTAAAAAAAAAAAATAAAACAAACATTTATAAGATTGTTTTTGACAACATATTATTCTGTTTTAACAACTTGAAGCCATTCAGTCCATGACCAACTATGTACTGGCGTTAAGGGAACACCGTGGCTGCACGGACGTTGTTCATTGCATCTTGTGATGCACGGACATCATGAATGTCATGTTGTCAAGCTACGTTTCTAACTTCACGTGCTGCACACAATCAAAAGCGCGTGGTTGCGAGGAAATGGCCAAAATGGAGTGTCTGATGTTTCAAACAATAGTACACATAATAAGAGTTTCAAGGTCTGTTCGGAGCGAAATGAAGGTGAGTTACATTGTATTTGACACTAATTCATTTGCTGTTTAACCGTATTTGACATTTAAGCTCATGTAATAGGGCGTTTTCGAGTGACCAAACGAAATATAAACATGTTCACGATAGTGTTTCATTCACAATATCATACAGCTTTGCTTGACAAATCGTAATAATGATTTTCACCAGGGCGTGGGATGATTGTCTTTACCATTTTGACATTACCGTCTCGTATACTTTTGCATGTCATTTTCATTGATTTAAAAAATGAATAGCTCTTTATCGATAATCAATATCGAGTGTTAAATTGATGTCGTTGATTTTCTTGCTATCAAAATTTTTAATTTTATCATTTAGATATTTCGTAAATATTCTGCTATTAAAGATGCATCTAGTATTGTTTCATAATGTGTTATTTGACTTTAATACGTGCCAACATTCCATAAGGGCGGATTTAAGTTCAAATAGTTTCACTCAACTTGCATACCCATCCCCAATCGTAAAATATATCATAACTAATAGTTTCCAATTTAAATCGAGCAACCTCATTATACATGTGTAGAAACCGAAACTACTTGCCCATTTATGTACAGTAGCCATGACCTATTCAACAGCTGTTCAACATTATCAACCATAATTTGTGCTGATGTTTTGAGTCAATTATCACCAACATGGCAATGTTCGGCAACAGCCAGTACTTCCAGATAAAATAACACCAGTTATAACATTTGGCATATATGACCCCAAACGGCGAAATGGATGCACCTTTAAGTTTAAGTAAAGTAAAAGGAAGTAGCCTATACCACACAAGTCTACAAAACTAATACAAGACATCAGAACCCCCCCCCCCCCCCCCCCCCCCCCCCCCACCCCCCCCCCCCCCCCCCCCCCCCCCACAATTCATCATGATTCTGTTACTTATGTGTCACTTTTGCTGGGGTCGTCATTAAGAAAAGACCGCATCAAGGACCACCATCGATACGTGTGCGCTGAATTACGGGATATTAACAAACTAAGTGACTCATTTTATCGAACTTATGAAACGGATAACAATAATATGTGTGTGAACATTAAACAAATTAAAATGATGGTTAATAAATTATGTGGATTCTGTCTCATGTTTTCTTTCATATACACGTATTTGCGATCTTTGATATTCTTTAAATCAGCTTATTTGTCGTATTTTGTGTAAACTAAATGAACATATTGGCATGACAAAACTGACAGAAAACAATTATGTAAAGAATGTCTAAAGTCACAAATCGAGGCAAAGGGTCATTTAGACCCGCAAGCCGAGGGTCAGTTTTTTTTCGAGGTGTGATATGGCAAATATGGCGAGGCGAAGCCGAGACATGTTCACCATATCGAACCGAGAGGTCGGTTATCTAAAATAACTACCTCTGATATTGACCTGATAACCACACCACGTGTTGTATGTTAAGGTTAATCACCCTCACGAGGTAGTTATTGAAATCAACTCTGCGAGGGCTTTGCCCGAGCAGAGTTTATTTCAATAACTACCGTTGTGAGGGTGATTAAACGCCTTACACCACGTGGGCATGCTTATTTATTACGCTTGTAGCTTATTAGGTGTGATTAAAAGCATCAACAAAAGTATAGTTTCATTATTTCTTATTAAATAACCTGCCCTAGGTCAGTTATTTTTCCCGCCCCATCATACAGTACATCTAAACGCAACACTCAGCGACCACGTGGTAACAACTAGCGGAAACGCACGGGATTCTCGTGCAAGATTGTCAACACATTGTACTGAGGTGTGGCAAGATGCATTTGGATTCAGAAGAAGATATGGTGAGGTCGTCGCAGGACATGGAAGCAGAAGGGCAGCTAAAGAGAGTGGAAATTCCAAAGAGCGACGATAATCCAAGTTTTCATAATTCTTATTTAGATGTATGACAAAGTGGCATATGCTATTCCAGAAAATACCCTGAAGAAAGACAAAAGAGCTTGGACAAAGACATAAATAAAAGGTGAGCACCACTGCAGTATGTAAATGTTTGTGAAGTTAGAATTAAACATTCACAAAACAGTACGTTTTACAATTCGTTATGTTATACATGTAAGCAAGAAAATCAAGCTGTAGTGACTGAAATATTGCCATAATGTGACGCTAAACAACTCTCTACCGTATTTTTATTTATTTGAACTGTTGTGTTGTTGGGGGTCACATATTCCAAACGTTATAAATGGTGTAATTTACCGAGTACCGACTGCTACCGAAAACTACCATTATGATGATAGTCGACTTAGTCAGTTAATATGTTGAGGATATGAAGGCAAAACTTATATCTGATCGAAATCCGGACAATGTACCGCGATTGACTCGCGACACGTTTTGGAATGTTATGTTGAACAGCTCAGACTTAAGTTTGGTTTCATAACGTTAAATAGGCCCTTAACGACCGTGTATGTAAATGGGACGTGTAGTTTCGGTTTTCTACAAGTTGAGTGAAAAGTATTTGTACTGTAAACGTTTGCGTACATTTCAATCTAGTCTATGGCGCATTTTTAACAGTTTAAATTATACGTTTAGGAAAAAGTAAAAAGTAAATGTTCGTAATACATGAATACATTTAAATTTCCAAGTGCACCTTTTCATTTTAATTTTGATTTGAATGTGTTAATGTTTCGATATTTATTGACTAAAGTTTACCTTTTCCTGCTCTTTTTCAGTTCTGTGAACCTATTTGAAAACAGATTACGAGGAACGAAGACCCGTCGGTGCTATATACACAGTGGAACAAGATCACGGCCAAGTCACATGAAAATGTCAAAGCAAACATGTAATTTGAAAACGGTGGTTTACTTCAATTAAAATGCTTCAAATGTGTGTTGTGTGTTTTCTTAAGTCAGTATTGCCATATTTTAACTTTCATTTATGCTCAGGCGCCAGAATGTTATCCATGGTATGTTGAGAGGTAATGTCCAAGATCAATGATCATACCTTACAACTGTATTTGTTGAGGTAGGTTATTTTGGTTATGTACAAACTGAAGGTAGTTATTTCGAGGTCAAAATTCAGAAAACCTTCTGACATTGGGAATTTTCGAATATTGACTAGAGGCGAAGCCGAGAGGCAATATTCGAAAATTGCCAATGTGTAATTTTCGAGGGAAGATACCAAGTTCGAGGCGAAGCCGAGAACGCACGGTATCTGCCCGAGAGTTTAAAAAAAGTTTTGGCAAAGATATAACCGCCTTCAAATAACTACCTCGGACGCGTACATAACCAAGAAAACCTACCTCAACACAAGCAGATAACCGAGGTTAGAGTCGGTTATCCAGAAAAAAGACTCGTCAGAACAAAGGAAATAACTTTCCCTAGTGGTGTAATATCATATAACCTACATATATTTTATCGCCGCTAATGGCTGAAATATTGCCGAAGCGGCGTTACACAATAACTCACTCACTACATATATTTTAAATTGATCATGAAATAGTAGAACCATAGGCAGGCACGAGACGTCAATTAGACGTCTAGATGAGGTTAAGACGTATATCAACGTCATTTAGACGTTTCAATGCAACCATTTCGACATCTGAACTAGAGGTTGATTCAAGTAATAGATAGAGGACGAGTAGCAGTACATTATCGGGATATAAATGTACGGGTTTGAGAGGGTTGGGCGAGGCGTTAGCCGAGCCTAACCCTCTCAAACCCGTACATTTATATCCCGATAATGTACTGCTGCGAGTTCTCTATCTATCTTAGAGCACAGTCAAATGCTTGAGTCGTCAAGAAATGTCTTAAAATTAATATAATTCAAATGAATTGTCAACAAATTTGGGAAACATTCTCTCGAACACAACATGAAAAACATTGACATTTCTCATTATCATATGCAAATGTTAGGGACATTGACGTCATCATCAGCACTGTGAGCACTGAATTTCTTAAATTGTCCGAGGTGCATGAGGCGTACATTTTATATAAAGCGTACGAGTCGTGCTACAGCATAAGCGTCGTGCTTAAATCACGAACATGCATGATTTAAGCACGTTTTTATTCAGCAACATTGAGCAGTAATACATTTCATTGCCTATAAAGACTGGGTGGTTTTTAGAATGAATCAGTTCACACAATGGCTTCATCATGGACAGTCCAAGGACATGTACACTATTCATTCAGGAAAGGTAACTTTACTATTTTACTCCTTACTTTTTAAAGTGTATATTTTTTAAATTATCAAATGCATTTTTTAAAATTACACTAAATTGGTTTATTTAATAAAAGTTATTGTCTTTTGTATTTCAAATATTTTTGTTTGTTTGTTGAGCTGTATTTATCAATATGTGAGTTGTACTATCTATTGTTCCATATTCTATTGTGCATCCTGTCTATATTGCATATGAATGATTTCAGGTTACTGCAGTAACGAAATTATACTCGAACTGTCTATGGGAAAGAATGTAACGTCGTACTGGACATCGCTCGGACGCTGTGTGACGATACATGGGTTTCATTGAGACGACAATGCAGCCTTCATCCTCAACACCCCAAAAAGGTACTTTTATATCACTTTCTTCTCTTTTTTATGTCGTTCTATATAACGTCTGAATATTTTTTTTAATATCGTGGTTGAAAATATATAAAACATTGGTAACATGGTTTGATGCTTGTCGTTGTTTCACATACTCATGATATAAATGAAATACACTTGAAAATTACCAATTGACCTCCCATTACTTGCTTTAGTTACATGATTTCATTCTTCTTTTAGGAATATCAAGCTCCTTAACATAGAATACCCCCATCGACGGCAGCGACGCTTTCCTTTCGGAAAGGGAACACAGCAAATCATTTGTCAATGTAATAAGTGTTTAATTGTGTATTATTCACATAAATAAAACAATCAGTTGACATTGTTTGTTGTTTTTATGGAAGTCTGTGAACCAGTTTTATGAACATGATACCCGAACGCAACCAGACAACCGTACATCTATCGGGATATAAATGTACTCCACGTGACCACAATACAATCATATGATTGGACGAAAGCATTTGACTGTGCTCTAATGTCTAATAGACGTCTAATGTTCGACCAGCACTTTGTACATTTATTGTGACGGATTTGTGTTTATATCAGTTTGAAGTGTTTCCTTCACATTACGTGCAGAGGTTGACTTTAATATTATTAGGTGTGCAAAATTGCAATATTTCTGTTACTTTAAACATGTTTTTACATTATTATTTTGTAGATAAGAAACTATTTATACAATAGATATCATATCATATTTGAAAACATCAAAGTAATTTGTAAACATCCTTTTAAAAGTATAAATTCATTCTAAAACACTTTAAAGATATTCCCTAGTTGATGGGGTTCGAACTTCAATCCAGATTGAATCTGTAGTCAGTGCTGTACAGAATAGCTGCTCCTACACCTCCAGATGTCGCTGGGGTATATCACGCATGCGCTGTTAATCGCGCGCCAGTGTTGCTTGCATTCTCTCAACATTCAAACGACTGAATGGTTAGAATTAAACCGTGTCTTGAAATCATCGCAGTCATTGATGCATTTATTCAGGCTTCTTCAATTAATAGTTCACGGTAAGACTTTAGTTTTATTTGTTAGAGAAGACAAGGTCATCAGTTTTAAACCGTTGGTAACTGTACTGCAGTAGACAACCATGCTTGCAGGCTGCATTTGTGCTTTCACATGTCCGTGTAGCCCATCGTTCAAATTAAAGGAGGTCCGATCTAGTCCATCCTCGGTTACCCATGGTTTTTATATATGCTCCCTTACTCTCCACTATATCACCCATGGGAAACCTTATCAGAAAAATCTGTACTCAAATTACCCGCCCTTAGCCGGCGTGAGCCAATCAAACTGCTACGCAGCTTGGACCTCCGAGCCAATGACAATTCATAACACTTCGTTTCAAAGCAAGCGAGGCCAAGGGCGGGTAATTTGAGTTAGCCTAGTTCACTATGAAGATAGTAAGATGTCCTGTTCTTGTAGATACATGTGTACATGTCATTCGCGTTTTTAAACTGTCATATTTCATTTTTAAGTAATTGACTAGGCTACAGTCTGCTTACTAAAGTTATCTCATATGTTTTTCAATCTTATTAAGTATACATTCACCGTATTCATATGTATTTGTTAAAAGAAATTATCGCAAAATAAAACAAAAGCCTAAAAAGATAATGTATATTTTATTCATGAGAAATGGATTTGGTACAAGTTATACAACTTAGAATTAACACCCTCTCCTAAAGATAATGTGAGAAAGGTTAAACGTTATCATTATAGATTAAGAATGCTTTATTTATTTTCTCAGATACTATCAAGGCTAACAAGGAGGTCAAAGAGGATATGGTTTTCTGTGAAATGACCAAACTCTTCAAAATGCTCCTGGGATCGGAGGTGTGGACATGGCTAAAATAGGACTATACTATACTTCAAATGTGTTGTAAATGTGTATTTTAAGTATCTTTGAAAAACAACATTTAATGGAAGTTTGACATTGAAAACATATGTTAATTGTTTTTGCTGGTACACTGATTACCAGCAGACTACCATAAATATTGCAATAATGGAAACGAGTACATGTGTTGTTTGTAACTCCAAACGACAAATGCTATATCGGATTTCAAATTAAAAGTGTGCAATTGTGCCTAGATATTTTTCTAGTTGATACAGATTTGATTCATAGATAGATCGCAAACAGGGAAGTTATTGCAGCGTTCTCGAATCACATTCATACAACATAGTTTTGCCACGTCGCGGACAGATACTGAAATGGTGCAAATGACACCTAACAGCGACCGGACAGCAACGTTGCTGTGCGACCTTCATACAACGTAGCCATGTCACGTCGCCGACACGTCTCCATGCCACGTCGTCGACAGACCCTGAAATAGTGAGGCAACGTTGGCATGCGACCTTCATACAACGTGGCTGCGACGTCATGTGCCTGCTGGGTGACTCCTGTAACCAACATTTGGGGTCACAGGGTCACCAAATCTACAATTTAGAAGCCTCATTGGCCAAGGACTCTGTACACAACATTTCCCCTTTCTAAAGCCGTTCGTACTGAAGATGAAAATTGATTTTAAGGTCATGACACCTGTGACCCACAATTAGGGTGGTCACCAAATTTGCAATTTCGAATCCTCTCTCACCAAGAACTCTGTACACAACAGTTCAGCTTTCTAGAGACTCTTCGTACTGGAGAAGAAGATGAAAATAGGTTTTTAGGTCATGACCCCTGTGACCTTATTTAGGGTAATAAGGTCACCAAATCTACAATTTAGTATCCTCATTGACCAGGGAGTCTGTACACAACATTTCAGCTTTCTAGAGCATTTCGGGAATGGAGAAGAAGATGAAAATAGGTTTTAAAGGTTGTAACCCCTGTGACCCCTTTGACCCTATTTGGGGTCGCAAGGTCACGGAATCTACAATTTAGAATCCCCATTGGCCAATAAGTCTCCACAAAACGTTTCAGCTCTCTAGACCTTTCGGAACTTGAGAAGAAGATGAGAATAGGTTTTTATGTTTTGACCCCTGTGGTCCTATTCGGGGTCATGGGGTCACGAAATCTACAATTTAGAATCCCCATTGGCCAAAGAGTCTGCATACAACATTTTAGCTGTCTAGACCTTTTCAGACTGGAGAAAAGATGAAAATAGGTTTTTAAAATGGATACTCCTGTGACCCTATTTGGGATTGTGGGGTCACAAAATCTACAATTTAGAAACCCCATTAGTCCAGGAGTCTGCACACAACTCGTCAGCTCTCTAGAACTTTGAAACTGGAGGAGAAGAGGAAAATAGGTTTTTAAAATTGTGACCCCTGTGACCCTATTTGGGGTCGTGGGGTCACAAAATCTACAATTTAGAAACAACATTGGTCCAGGAGTCTGCACACATCTTTCAGCTCTCTAACACCTTTTGAAACTGGAGAAGGAGATGAAAAAAGTTTTTAACATTGTGACCCTGGGTCACGAAATCTTCAATTTCAAATCCCCATTGGCAAAGAAGTCTGCACATAAACTTTCAGCTCTCTAGAATTATTGGTTCTGGAGTAGAAGTCGAAAAAGTGAAAAGTTTACAGACGGATGGATGGACGAATGGATGGATGGACGGAAGCGGAATCAGGCCTGATGAGCTAAAAAGAAATGATTTTTATAGAAACATTTATATTTATAGTTTTAGCATTCTTAGTTTATGTTAATTCAAGGTAAAGGCGATATAGTGTCTAGAAAAGACTTACTGGTAATATGGTAAAGAATTGCCCGATTGACAAGGATTTGATAAGCCAGGACAAGCTCAATCTATGTAACGTAATGTATTAATGAAGTTGAGGCAATATTTTGGAGCCGAGTTCACACAAGTATACATCACACACTTACAACTATTTCAATACTTCATATCAAGTTAAAAATGTTTAATAGTTATAATGTATCAATCCTTCTGACCCTTGTCCTTCTGAGAAACCGCACACTCGATCATTTAAGTTGTGTGTCATTGGTATATACTGTATTAACAATTTACATACATTATTTATTTATTCATCAATAAATTTATATTATACGTAATCTTTCATTTGAAAATAATGGTGAATATTCAACTTCCCCGATTCATTTTAACATACTTTGAAGTAGATCTATACTATAAATTCAATCAAAACGTTGTTGAGAGTTTTGCTATTGCTAGATTCCAGTGATAAGAATACATAGGCCTTTTTTCCCTGAAACAACCATTTGTTTAAACCTTGCTTATTTAAAATATACCAATTCGATTGATTATGAAGCATATTTCGGTTTATCCCTGGGTGGAAGGCATATTTATCTATTTTCAGTCCAAGGATAATGACCCCGTATCCCCATGCTTGGTGCTTTCAGTTTGGACATGAATATGGTTCTATCCAATATTTGTTTATACATGTATATGCTTCGAAGTCATGAATACATTATGACTATCAGCGTTGTTTGACCATAATATTATCGATAAGTAGATGCTTGCGTCGAGCGGTTAAGTTTGCGTGTAATGTTTCTTGGATTTTCCGAAACTGCAGTGCGAAATTATGAACTGATTTGGTATATGTCTGCACATCCAGGTGAAAAATGGTTTTGAATTTAAATGTTTTATGTTTACTAATGTTCACATTCAAAATAACACAACAGTCTTTCAATTTGAGATGTTTAGACAACAATTTTTTGGGCAGTCAAAGGGGAAAACTATTTAGAAAAAGCCACATGGTCACGTGGTTAAAAATGTGCTATTGCTGTGTACATTGGTCATATATTGTTTCCAAAATATGAAAAAGCCAAGCATGATTCTTGAAAGTTCATTTTAAATATTCCAACTGTAATATAGGATGAAATCCAAACTGTGTATACAAGTTTGAGGCATCTGCGCCTCCAACCAACAAGAATAGACATGAACCATTTTGAGGTCTCTTCACAAACAGGATTCCTTCGGCAGAAGTAACTTCCAACTCATCTAGTCCAACACTGACTACGGAATAAAGTCCTTTCTCATCAATAGCTATAAATAGAAGGGTCTGAATAAGTCGTCAAACACCTAATGCAATGCTAACAATTTTCAAATCAACAATACCACGTGATCATTTGTCCAAATTGTACATTCCTATTCGATCCACTTGAATGTCTCGAAGTTGAGTCCAAGAATGGACATGAAGAACTGGAGTAAGAATCTCTGGTGTTCAGGACTTCCTTCTTTCTCCTGGGGTCTCTTCACAGACAGGCTTCCTTTCAGGAGTGATGGAACTCAAACTTTTCGGATCCAATACTGACTATGGAGTCAGGTCCTTTCTCTTCAACAGCTATAGATAGACGCGTCTTCATCCTTTGGTCCAGGTGTCCGGAACTCAGGACAACAATCACGATTTTACAGTTTGTCATCAAACCAACTTCAGCATATAAAGACAAGGATCCATAGTTGACATCGTTGTCATTGCGAGTCACTCTGAGGCCACATGTGTCTGTCAACCAAGTCTTGAGAGTTTCTGCCTCAGATTCTGTCTCATCCGGATCATCCAGAATATAAATATCATAAGCTTCATCACATTCATCATTCCTTGACGAGGGTTCCCTGTGTTTGTAGTCGAATATGCTCCTGGATGACATCTTCAGGTGGTTCTTGTCATTCTCTGAGGTACTTTTCATCAGATGCCTGATTGTCCCAAGATAAACCTGGTTAAACAGTTGTGGTTTCTTCTTCAGGAGTTGTCTCCCTTCAGATGAACCCATCAACACGTTGAACGAATTCTGAGCTGCTTTGAAATCTGTCAGTCGCATGTGAGTCACTACAACGTTATGGAGTGTTTCCACGTCATCATTATAAATTTCCTTAAGTTTCGTGTACCAGTCTAAGGCTTCTTTGTTGTTGCCAATAAGTTGACACAATCTTGCAATGTCTCTCATATCCTCTGTCCTAGGTTTCACTCAAAAGTTCCTTCAGTGTAGGGTATGACTCCCAGGAATCAACATCTTCTCGACTCATGGTAGGCAGGGATGCGACAAGGCGGGCAGCTTCTTCCACTGCTCTTTTCATCATAAACATTCCCTCTTCTCTTTCATTTTGACGTTCTGCATCAGTAAGGGTAAGATTTTCACTTTGATCAAGGTGACAAAATCCTACCTGTTCATAAGCATTGACTTTATCATAAAGAGATGCCTCTGGCAATGAAAGATTTTTGGGAATGATGCAATTGCAAGTTCTGGTTCATTCAGTCTCCGATAACTCATTCCAAGATTTTGCAATGCAAACATATTCGTGTCTTCAGTAAGCTGTGAAGATTTCTCCAAGTATTCAACTGTTTGTTTCAGCAACGGATTTCCGGGGTATTTATTTACCACTCTCTTATATGGCATTGCTGTGCTTGTATTCTTCTTATTTCCCTTACTTGAAGACGCACTCACAGTTTTTGGTTTGACAGTAGGAGCATTTTGACGTCCTTGCAAAGATGTTGAACGTTTTGACAATAAGATGTTAAGTGTTTTAAATAATTGGACAGTATCCCAACTCTCAGTATTTCCTAGATAAAGGGTTATTGAATGGTTGTTAGGGGTAATCCCCTTTTCAACCATTTTGAGGAGAATTGATGCCAATTTATCACATCCATAGGATGTTGGCCGTAGTGTGAATGCCTTTACAAGAAGTGTGTAACAAAATTGTAAAGTAGATTCATATTGTTTGTAAGGTCTAACATATTGTAAAGAATAACCACATCTTTCCAATACATTCTCATCCTCCAGTGATCCGTCATTTTGAAGTGCGTTGATCAAGCATTTCTCAGCACTAATAGGACATAGTGTAATAGCCACACTTACTATATCAGCAGAGAGGGGAGATGCTACCTTCTTCAACAGACACAAAAGCTCTCCAAGGTGTGCCAATGATAGAGCAGCTAAACGACCTTCTTCATTAGTAGCAACGTCATAAAACAAGGACACTGCTATTTCACAAAACTTTTTCAAGTCATCCGATGAAATATTTGTCAAGCCTCTTGCAAGAGAAAGGCATCTTTTACAGCTCAAAGCGCATCCAAATTTCCATGAATGATTTTGAGGAAATTTCTCAATAGCCTTCTGAAATAGTTCAAGTGATCTAATGCAAAACTTTGGACTGATTCTCGAAAGAGAATATGCTTCGCCAGCAAAAGCAGATGCTCGTAAATGCTCATCCTTGTTCCACGCGGCCTTAAGATCCGATAGCAAGCATTCTGCTTCCCATTCATATCCAGTGGTCATTTTGATATATATCCTGTTGACTAAGGCAGTGACATCTTGAGGATATTTATCTAAAATCAGTTAATTTATGGCAAGTGCCTTTTCAGGTTGTTTTAAGTGAAAGAGGAGTTGCTTCTTCTGACAATTTCATCATCATCATCATCCATGGGTCCTTTCCCCTCTGAGTCTAAGCGTTTCAGTATAGCCTTGCATCTTTCGTTAGTCACTTTGTAGAGGTCAAATAACTGTACAGAATGTGGTATTTCTCCAAATAAAGAGCTTAGGCGTTTGACAGGGTTCTTTTCATCAACCATTATCGTTGAAACAGACTAAAAAAGAAAGCAGAATATATGTCAGAGACATTAACAGATTTACATTTACATAAACGTTTTTCAAATATGCTCATTTAAGTTCACAACAGTAAATTAAATTCTAAATACTTCAGTTTCAGTAATATAGTATATTTAGTATCGAGATTTAAAAGTAAATGCAGATATTTAAGAACAAGTATCATAGGAAAAACTTTGATTTGCCAGTTACCTCGACAAAAATAACATTTTTATGGCCTTTTAGACTAAAACAACATTGTCAAACCCCATTAATATGGTCTGATATTAAATCATTTGGCAAATTATAGTAATAATTAACGCTTAAAGGTCCCTTATATATTACACCTTGGCGCTTCTATAACACACAATCTTCACCTCTCACACTGACGAGTTCCACAAAGTTGCCGCTCTACGTCACTTTATTCTACCAATACTGTTAACCATTTTCTACTGATACGGCTTATCCGCTCGTGTAATTAGATGTTCTACCCTCTAACATAACAATGCATTGTGTTAATTAGATTAAGTTTCACCTTAACTCGTTGCATACTTCTTGTTTTTGATTGGTTGCTAAAAAAAAAACCAGAGAAGGTTCATTTCAGTTATATACACCTGGACAAGTGTGAAACAACCCTTAGTTTTT
The DNA here is from genome assembly GCA_936450465.1 of Gibbula magus. NCBI lineage: Eukaryota > Metazoa > Mollusca > Gastropoda > Trochida > Trochidae > Gibbula > Gibbula magus. Next base: position 72,384,798 of record OW388299.1, on the reverse strand, counting down.
TTACTCAGCAAATATTCTCTGATAAGAAAGAAGACAGGGTTACAGACAAAAATTAGTTTATGTTAGGATCATTATCTAATAGCTTAACAGGGATGAAGTCATTTAGATAAAATTTCAATACTTATGGATATTTGCACTTATAAAATTCTGGTATTTTGGTTTCCAAAATCATAATTTTTACTGATAAAGTCAATGTTTGTCGTTGTAATGTGGGAAAGCTGGAACTGATCATACTTTTAGTGACTGCATTTTCCCAAAAGCAAATATTTACGCAGTATGAACCTTTAAATCACAATTTTGGGAAAAAGACAATTAAGTAAAAGTTGCTTAATGACGAAATCCGTTCAGTATTAACTGTAATGATCCTTCTTAATCAAAGAAAAACGTTTAATTAACGGATTGAAACAATAGAATTGCATACATATGTCCTAATCGTATGACTATAACATTTTTTAAGCTCATCTGGCCTGAAAGGCCCGATGGGCTTATGGCATGGCATGATGTCCGGCGTCCGGCCGTCAATCCGTCTGTACACTAAACGCATTTTCATCTTCTTCTTATGTTATTTCTGTTCAAACATAGAATAAATAGCTCTTCGCACACTGGTCCACATATTTCATGTATGTGCTTTAAAATAGATAGCTTATATAAAAAAAATATATAATGATTCAGAATTATTGTGATGCACAAAAAGTAATATATTCATCAACTCAGTACTTACGTGGTCGCTATCGACAATTAAACCGTCCTCAAAGGATATGCAACAATGTAGAACAAATCTCCCTCTTCGAGTGTATCAAAGCTTATACATATATCTTATAGATGTGTGACTCATATTGTGGTGACATGGCTTAACAAATGGGGCTAAACAAACAGGAACATTGTAATTATGCATATTCCTTATGCAGGTATCGTCTATCGAAGTAACATAATGTTCAAATTTAAGTTTACATTGTGTTATTTTCGATTCGTTCAATATCTTAAAAGAAATATGATGCATTTGTTTATGGGATGATTACATACATATCACGTATCTGAAGGAGTTTGAATAAATAAACTGGTGTCTGGTAAATATTTATTTAAGATATATTTGTTTAATGTAGATTTGATGTAGACAGGTGTAAACAATGAAATTTACACTAACAGGTCTCTTACAATGTTTAACATGGTGTTAATGTGTGAAGAAAGAAGCACATTTATTTATTTTCACATATAATGTAGCTTGTAACAGATGTGTGTTTATCCGGTTTGGAAGGATTTATGAATTATGAATTTTAAAAAAATCAAAATCCACAATGATGTATTTACTGACTGATGAGTCAACACCGCTATTTAGGTTAAGCGTACAACGTCAAATAATGAAAATATTCTTAGTATAAACGACGGTAGGGGCCCACCACGGAAAATCGGCTTCTCCTTTGCCTTAGCGAATTAAGATCTGACGCTATTCCACAAGACCTCCAACAGAAGCTTTCTGTGCGAGAAGCTATGACTCCAGACAGTCATGCTTTCGTCTGTTTCTGTAACATGTGGAATATAATAACGAATGGTTCCGAATTCGTTGAAAACAGTGATCATTTAAAGGGGCAGTAGCTCGTTTTTTCGCTGAAATAAGTTGATGAAATGTATTGATTAAGTTGATGAAATGAAAATAATGTCACTAAAGGTAAACCACCCTTCTCTCTTCAGATAATCAAGTTAAAAATGAGTGTACATGGTTTCGTAAAGCCATGGGGATCGTTTTTGTCATTCGAAATAATAAATGGTGTTCACAATAAAATGGCTGCCATGCAATTTTTGCTTTATACGCAACACCGTTATTATCACTACGGGTAATAGGTTTGCGTAATCAGATGTTATACCCTCTAAAGTAAATAAAGATAACATAAACTATCATTTTGGATGGGAAATTTGAATAAATAAAATTTGAAAAAAGTGCTACTTCCCCTTTAATGACTGTGTTTTGTGACTGTGCTTGGTACTCAACACGCGCTTATACGGGTTGTCATCAGACCTTGTTGAGAGGAATCAAGAGAACTAGTTCGGATTTCTTGGAATATGGTTGATTTTAATCAGTTCTTTTTAATTTGGTCTTCTCTTCTTATCAACAAGCATTTTCCACTAACCTGATATCGTCCACGAGGTTTACTGTACTATGAAATCAACTAATACTGATAGAGATTAAATGTATAGCCTCTGCGCAATAAAAGTGTTGGATATCAAATTTCTCATATATCTTTACTTGACAAATGTGGATGAGATCATGACGTGTACAAACAAGTTTAAAATGGTATTACTATGTTATTAATTAATATAGGCATAATAACTAGGGTACAGGGGATGGATGGATGGATGGGGGTTTTACAAGCTTGAAATTATTTTTGGGGATCAAAATCGATATTAAATCACAACATGGTTTTATCTGAAATTATAAATTAAATGTGGATGTTTGGGCTTTCATTGATTATAAATTTAGTATAAAACTCTAATACTACAATGCTTACCCTAATAAAATACCCGATAAAAGAGTGGTACATAAAAACCCCGGGAAATCAGTTGCTGATTCAAGCAGTTGAAGATATCTTCACAGCTTACCTAAGATGTGAAGATGTTTCCAATTCCAAATGTTGAAATGATGTATCGTAGACTCAACGAACCAGATCTTGTGATTGCATCATTCCGAAAAATACTTTCATTGCCAGAGGCATCTCTTTATGAAAAAGTCAATGCTAACGAACACCGAACGAAGGTTGCCACCTTGATAAAAGTGATGCAGAACGTATTTTTGTTTACCCTGATGCCACCCTCTTTCACATGCCTATGAACAAACAAAAAAATTTCACCTTGATAAAAGTGCAAATCGTAACCTTAGTGATGCAGAAGGTCAAAATGAAATAGAAGAGAAGTTTATGATGAAAAGAGCAGTGGAAGAATTTTCCCGCCTTGTCGCATCCCTGCCTTCCATGAGTCGGATAGATGTGGATTCTTGGGAGTCATACCATACACTGAAGGAACTTTTGAGTAACGAACTTTGGCCAGAACATATGAGAAATATTTCCTGAAATGGTTGATCAAATATTCCATAGTCTTCCTTATGACCTTCAGACAATTCACAAAGGTGCCCACATCCATATACAAATTTACATCAATAACCGCATAAAATTCAACCTGCTAAATATTAGCACACTGAGTGAACAATCGAAGCTTATCGTTATTTAAGCCTATATCGTTAAGGGTCATGATTATATTCAACGTTCTGTGATTTAGACAATATTTGTTTAAAACAATGAAATCTAACACAAATAAAAAAACGAACGCCGCAGTAATTCAATAAATGGGTGCAAAATAGGTTGAAAAAATATGTACAATGACAAAGAAGTTTGGAGAACACAGAGTACTGTCAAGTTGACAGATCCATTGTTCATTTTGATCACAAATGACATCATAATTATCCATCTTGTATTAAAAATTTATATTCATGAAAAGTAAAAGTAATTAGGCGGTTTTTTTTAGTTCATTCAATCTTTAATGCTTAAATAAATTCAAGGTAACACATTCACTATGATTTTATGATTATCAACATCTACATAAACAGGACTGAAAGGAACTTTATTTTAAATTCATCATTTTCAAGAAAGGTGGCTCGCCTACAGTGAACATTTGACATTAGCCATTGTTATATTGAATATTAAATCTAATATATAAATAAATAAATAAATAAAACAAAACAAATGATGACGAATACCTCAATGAAACGAAAAGGGAGAACAACAACAAAAATATCTCACATTCTTTGAACTTTGAAGTATTATATGCAAATCATCAGTTAATAGGCAAAACACAGAGAACATATTATCCAACGAAAATAACGTTGTGACGTTGATATTGTTGTCATGATGAAAAGGTAAAGAGCTATATTTCCACATAACCTCTGTTACATTCAGCCTATACATTGCTTCGATGGCAGAATGTTTAATCAGAATTGAAAAGAAAATAATTTGGTTCGCAATTTCAATTACAAATCATAATGACGAGTTTGGATTAAAGTGTGATTAAAGATGCATCCATTGTTTCATATTGTTTTATTTGGCTCTAATACGTGCCAAAACACCACGTGTGCTAATTTCAGTTCAAATATTGCCAACCAAGTTGCATGTTCATCCACAATCGCCAAATATATCATAATTGCTAGTTTCCGAAGAAATTCGACACGCACAGTATTTATATGATCTTTTAAACATTATCAACTCCAAATTTTCTTTTGACTGTTGTTAATAAAAAAAACAGTGCATTGTCCATTTACGACCAGAAACCACTAATTATACCTCATATCTGTACTAAAGTGAGTCGACTATCATAAAAATAGTAATTTTCAGCAACATTCTGTCCTTCCCGATAAAATAATGCCATTTAAGACATTTGACATATGTTAGTAACCCCCGCCACCGGAGATGATTATGTGACGTCAGCAACACCTGAAAAGATTTTGTTGGATAACTACTGATACCTAATTTAATTATTTCGGTTTTGATGTTTGGAAATACAATGTCTTTTGCTACACTCTTCAAAAAAAGAAAAGCAAAAGCCAAATAGCAATGAACATTTGGTATTATTCAAATACCTGTAAATCAAAGAAACATGTTGATACAGTACTGAATCTTGGTACATCAACGCATTGCTACTCCGTGCACATGTCATCAAAATAACAAAGTCATCACTGTTGTCCACTAAATGGCGTTATAGTTAGTATGTAGTATGACCACCTTTTGCTGCTCTTACTGCAAGACATATCCTTGGCATAGATCAATTAATGTTTGAATGTTTTGTTGTGGAATTCTTCTCAAATCTTCCTCTAGCATGTGGAACAACTGTCGAAGGTTCAATGGGTGATAAGGTCGTCGACGAATGCGACAATCGAGCGGATCCTAAAGATGTTCAATTGAGTTCAGATCTGGAGATATGGAGCGCAAGGGGAGGACATTGATGTTGGTATTGGCCAGGTAGTTCGCTGTGGCTCGTGCTGTGTGAGGCCTGACATTGTCCTGATGGAACAGTTCCCTCCGGCAGCCGACAAGGTGATTGACATGCGTACGTAGAATCTGGTCAATATATCGATTGGCAGTCAGCCTTGGACTCGATCTAACTCTGACGGTTGTATGAGATCGCTCCCCACACCAACATCCCCTCCACCAAATCTGTCGACCTCTCTGATCCAGTTTGGCGCAAAACGTTCATTGTGTCATCTGTAAACATGTTGTCGTCCCATAAGAACTGAACCATATGCCTCTCCAGTTTCTAAGGACTGTTCTGCACCACCTGTCAAAGATGGGGCAACTTTTGGACGTCTGGCACATAATCCTGCCTCTCGGAGACGGTTCCTGATTTTCTGGTCAGACACTCTCCGAGCTCCAAAAAGTTCTTGTGCAGTGTCCCGGGCGGATCGATGGAGGTCACATAGGTGGGTTATCCGGATGTGATGATCTTGAGCATTTGTGTTGATTCTTGGTTAGCCTGATCTTGGACTGTCATTTGATGTATTTGATTTTTATCTTGGACGGTAATTTGTTGTATTTGATTGTTGAAAACGATCCCATAAACGAGCTATTGTGCTTGGATGGACGTTGAAGGTCCTCTCCAGCTTGCAATCTTCATTGCTTTATTTCTGTTAGCAGTATTTAGACGTCCCATTTACAAGTTCAGTTAGCTTAAATATTGAGTGAAATGGCGAGATGCACCGCAGTGTTGAACTCACGGTTTGCACGTGAAAATCAGAAATTGCGATATTCTGTTGTGTTCCATGATAGTCACGCTCATCATGACAATCATGATCAGTTAATACATTCAAAATCATTTTGGTTTGCGTTCGCTCAAGCATTTTATGCTTAACCATGCCAACACCAATATTCAACCCTTAAAACGTGATTAATTTGACATACATTTGTATGCGCACAGATTTTCAATTTTAATTTTCAGATTTTATTTTGCGTTTCTTTTTTTGAAGAGTGTATTAACAGTGTTGGGTATAGCTGTTTTTAATTTGGAGAATAGGAGTCATTTCCACCTACACCTCCTGTATTTAAAAAAGTTTACAGGTAGAATTGATTTATCGGTGTTATTTTGGCGAACAGTGGGTATGTTTTAGACAAGTTTTGCCCATTTCCAGTTAGTATGAAACCTAATAAAGAATCGGCAGTAGGTTTTTTCCGATGTCACTGTAGCGATTGTGTATACTATTAACATAATATCTGTATCCTTTTATCTTCATTTAATTTACCTCAGTGAATTTTAAAATGTTTTGACTACAAACATAAGCAAACTTTGAAAGATCGAAACTATTGGAGGGAATGCAAAGCAGCATTAACTTATGTTTAAACAATTTTGTTTTTTAACATAACTAATAGCTCCACATCAAGAAGTCAACACGATAAATAAGATGCCGCGAAGCATATCGTGTCAATGAAAAAGATGTATTCATTTGTCCCTTCTGAGAAATCCTTCTATCCACTCTTTCCTCTATAAACACCTGAAAGTATAAATGTTGTTAACATAAGTTGTTAACCATCATTATTTAATGCCATTAACATGAAAATCAATAAGACCGCATAGTCATTTGTCCAAATTGTACCATCCTTTTCCTGGAATGTCACGAAATTGAGACCAGGAATAGACATAAAACACTGGAGGAGTATTCTCTGGTGTCCAGAAGTTTCTTCTCCCTTTTGAGGTCTCTTCACGGGATTACTTTTAGGAGAGGCGGAAATTGTCCATTCCAACGCTGACTACGAAATCGATTCCTTTCTCATTAGCAACAGATAGAAGAGTCTGAATATGTGGTCATTCATTTTCAAATCATTTAATCATGTAATCATTTGTCAAAAATGTATCATCCTATTCGATCCATTTGAATGTCTCGAAATTGAGTCCTAACATGGGTATGACACACTGGGGGAGAAATCCCTGGTGTTCGTGATTTCCTGCTTCCTTCTGGGGCCTCTTCACAAACAGGCTTCCTTTCAGGAGTGATGGGACTTTCAAATCACCAGACACGTCTCCATCCATCCGTCCTGTTGTCTGGAACCAGGAACAATCACGATTTTAGAGTTTCTGATGAAGCCAACTTCATGAAGAAAAGACAAAGATCCAAAGTTTACATCGTTGTCATTGCGAGTCACACTAAGGCCACATGTGTCTGTCAACCAAGTCTTGAGAGTTTCTGCCTCAGGGTCCGTCTCATCCGGATCATTCAGAATATAGATAACATAAGCTTCATCACATTCATCATTCCTTGACGAGGGTTTGTAGTCGAAGATGGTCCTGCACGACATCTTCAGATTGTTCTTGTCATTCTCTGAGGTACTTTTCATCAGATGCCTGATTGTCCCAAAATTTATCTGGTTAAACAGTTATGGTTTCTTCTTCAGGAGTTGTCTTCCCTTTAGATGAACCCATCAACACGTTGAAATTATTCTTAGCTGCTTTGAAATCTATTAGTCACATCTGAGTCACCACAACGTTATGCAATGTTTCTACATCATCATTATCAATTTCCTGAAATTTCGTGAACCAAGCTAAGGCCTCTTTGTTGTTGGCAATAAGTTGATACAATCGTGCAATGTCTCTTATATCTTCTGTCCTAGGTTCTTTACTCAAAATAGTGAAACAAGTGTTACGTGTGTAGTGAATGTAACAACTTTTGTTCAGCAGCTGCATACTGGTATTACGGTAATCCTGTTCTCAGTGTGAACTGTCTTATATGTGGATCAACAGTTATTATTTTATCCCCCCAAACAATATTTTAAATTTTAAATTTAAATTTATTTTTTAAATTAAAAACATATAGAAGTAGCTGAACAACTGTACTTTTCAGTTTTAGATTATGACATCGAGATATTTGCAATTGAAAATCATGCATATGATAAAATCAACTAAAGTGAGAACCTTCTTTTGCCTGGCAGTTTAGTAGAGGTATCATTCGATACACGAGGAAAAGTATGTGGATACCTGTCACATATTCACTGCATCATATGTTGAAGTAACCAGTTGTCTGAGACAATTATGCCAGTGAAACAAGATAAATAAAACCTGGACAATATACATTCTTTGAGATAAGAGACATCAAGTTATGTGTAAGTTTTGATAATTTTATATTGGATTAATTAATGTACATATTTCATTCACTAGACATCTATGTATGGGAGAAATATGCATTGTTTATGTTTCAAAACATTTAAAAGTCCGTATGCCAAAAAAGAATGAACTCACCACTATGCATTGTCGATACCTCTAGTATTATTCTGTGAATCTTTTTGTAATTTCAATGCCACCAGAATCTTAACTTAATATCATAATATCAACCATTTCCATATTTCTTGTGCATTTAAAATTACCTGACTACGTTCGTATGAACAGAAAATACCATGTTTGTAAGTTGTTTTTGAAAATAGTGAAACAAGTGTTACGTGTGTAGTGAATGTTACAACTTTTGTTCAGCAGCTGTATACTTGTATTATGGTAATCCTGTTCTCCATGTGAACTGATTATTCAGTGATTGGCAGTATTGTTTGATTTCTTTCGTTTCAAGAGTCAAGTTGTTTTTCTCTGACTTAGCAAAGACTTGATCACCGACAACAATACAATAATAATATTTAGAGGTTATAACATGTCATTTTTCATACCATACCCCATATCAGCCCGAGACCCCCATCTCAGCCCGAGGGCCGCAGGCCAGAGGGCTGATATGGGTCGAGGGCTGATATGGGGTATGGTATGAAAAATGACATGTTGTAACATTTTTATCATATATCATACTTTTTTTCTAAAACATGACAAAATATTTACAGAAATAATAATAACTTGTTGTTATGCGAAAATTTATACTTTGGGGGTAAATTTTCTTTTAAAAATATTTGAGCCTCCTATTCAAATTAAAAATATATTTTAATTAATAGATTAAAAGCGTCAACAACATCCTTGTTTGGAGGGTACTCTGAAAGGATTCAAATGAACTATAGTTACTCTGACACTGCTTCGCTTGTGACTTTACTGTGTTCACGCATGTAAGCAAAGGGAGATCACTCTGACCTAACGTTGCCCGGGCTGATATTGATATGGATTTGCGGACCGGGCTGATATGGCTGATATGGATTTTCGGACCGGGCAGCGATATGGGTGCGGTGTCCTGACCTCTATCACATATGCAAAACAGCCCATATCATTGATAGATATATGATAAATAGATATACTACACGAGGTCTCATTAGATACGCATTATATGAAACGAGTGTCCTGACTTTGACAAGCTAAAGCGAGGTCAGATACTATATTATCAACCTACCAGCCATATAACGTGATACTTGAAACGACCTTTCTAAACAGTATCACCCGGTATGAGGGACTTACAACATTTTAAGTCCCTCCAGGAGGGTTTAAACAGACAGTTATAAACACTGTTAGAAGGAATTATAATGATTGTAAAGTCTGAACCCTAATATATTTGCTAAGATGACGGTTTGAAAGTAAAGATCTGAAGAAACTAACTTAGAGTTATTTTGAAAAATTTCTTAAATTTACGACAGAATATAAACAGCAAATGTTTTGCAGAAAGTGCGTCTCGAAACCCATATCCACTATCACCTGTAGTAACTGAGTTAACGCCTAAGTCTACTGCGCCAACGGGGCAAACAAGATTTCACGGTACAAAATAAACTCGTATAGCGCCGCTGTTAACAGACTGACATCAGCCAGGCATCATCAATATAACGCCAGGGATCCTCAATATAACGCGATAACAAATAAAAAGCCTCTTTTACACTTAAAAACGGTTGATAATATGGAGAAACCATTCTACCTCGGATATGGTAAAGTTGTAGACCCTGATAGTCATCCTCGGGTTTTTCCTTCCTATCAGGGTCCACAACCTTACCATATCCTCGGTATCATGTTTTCTCCTTATAGGAAGGTCACGAGTTACATGTAGGTCATAGTTAGTACGCATTACGTACTACATACACATGGAATCCTGGTCTAAGTTAGAAACGGAAAAGACACAATAATACGTCAGTGAAGTAAAGATACTGTGATTACTGTTTTTTTTATGTTTCAAAATTGTAATAAATACTTCATTGATCACTACCCAACAACCAGTAAATTCACACACTTAATCGATGCAACCGACAAAGACACGTTTTATTAACACTGACTTTTTAAATATATACTGGACAAAATTAGTTAGGAATATGTTGAAACTTTGAAAGTATAAATAATGATGTATCTATTAGTTTCTAAGAAATATTGATCTTCACGTGAGAAGCAACTCAGTACTTACGTGGTCAGTGTAACCGGACTTACTTCAATGAATAATTTCGCCCTAGAGATGAGAAACCTACCTCAAACAGATTTATGTCTGCTGAAACGTGAAGATGACGATTTACAACTTAATATGTTTACATTGGACTTCAACCCAATAATTTACAATATGTCATGGTGACATTTAGATACTCAATAATCTCAACTGAACTTGTATTGACTCGGGCCTCAACATAGTTACCTAGTAATGTACAACTGGAACATTTAATACAGATATATATGCAAGGGGTTTTGACACTTATTTATTGCATAAATATTTATGTACAATGTTTCCCATAATATGGCGAGTTTAGATAAAGTAGAAAATGGTTCGTTTAAAATTACCTTTGTTGACTTTATTTTTATTTTGCATGGTATACTTATACTTTTAAAAAATGTTTTTGGTGAATTACTATTTAAATAGTAAAATTATAATTCTTCGAAATGGAACTTTAAAATATTGTTAATATTTTAACTTAGTTATAACTGACAAACACATCATTTGCGTTATAGACAAGTGATTTTTTATTGATTGTATAAAACAAAATACTTAACTGTTCTCAAACTCAAAATTAGAATGATCAACATAATAAACTTAATCATTCACACATTATAACGATTGAAATTAATCATTCTATCATAAGATATCTAAACTCCAAAACTACAAAAGCTTTAAGAATAGATTCGAAACCGAAGTTTATATAAATTCACTACATATAAATAAATTCAGAAGTACTTATGCTAATTTCCGATGGTGTACACTTCCACTTGAAATAGAAACTGGCAGGATGAATGGCATAGAACGTAAGGATAGATTATGCAGAGTATGTAAATCAGGGGAGATAGAGGATGAATATCATTTTTTACTCATTTGTAAACCACTTGCAGACATCAGAAAACAATACATAAATGTCACAGCAATCTCCAAACAACAGTTCATTGATTTGATGTCAAATCATAATGATGAAGTCATTAGGAAGTTGTCTATGTACATGTATATATACCATGCAATGATAATTCGAAATACTCTAATTCAATAAACACCATCCTTGTATGTTATACGCATGTGCAGAATGTTGTAATAATATTGTATTCTATGTTGTTATAGGCCGTAGGCCTAAATATCAACCGCAATAAAGAACTTGACTTGAATAAATCATTCGTCAAGCAGACGCAAGTGTAACAATAAAACATGCTTTTTGATTCTTTGTTTTCACAAACTCCCTATAAAATAGTCAGAGTAAGATAAAACTGTCAAATATCACAAAAAAGCCAATATTTAAGTGTACTTTTATATGCAACCAACCTTAATTTCGCCCTAAAACAGGCTTGAAACAGGGTCATATTTTTGTTTGAAACCACTCCATATGACAACCCCCGTGGAACCATGCATTTTGTGTTTCTCGTGAAGTTATGTAACCGTTTTTAAAATTTGCAGCATGACTTTCATGAAATCCGTGCATCACAAGATGAATTGTAACATGATTTCGGTGTATCCTTGATTCTGGTTGGTTGATTTGCCTATGTTGAATTACAATGAATACCCGCAAATTACTTGGGGCGAATCACCGCGAACATATACATCTGTTCACAAGATCCGGCCCGACTCTAAATTGTTTCTATTTCTCTTAATATGTGCTCCTTACTCAAATTTGACAGGTGGCATTGTCATTTTCTTACTTGTGTATAGCAGTATAGGTTACAAATAACTCTCCAAATTAATTAGTTTCAAGTAACTAAAATGTTTTTAACAAGTAAGATTTGTCCAAGTTTGACGCCTTCTTCCATGCGGCTGTGTTTACCGAATGCCGTTGCCATGGCATGACGTCATATTGTTAACAAGAAAAAGATACATTTTAGATCATGCCCAGCAGGCCGGCGACGTGTTTGCTACGTCGCTGCCAGGTCACATTTAGGTTACCACATCGCAGTCGCCGATCGACGTCTTATACACGTGGCCATCACGTCACGTTCTAGTTCGGTTTCCAAGTCGGATTAAGACGTCGCTGCAACGTGGTTGAAACGTAATTGTACAAAGCTTAGACATCGACCAGCTACGAAATATGTCATTTAACAATGCATAAGAATAAATGATCTATCATGTCATGTTATTCTCACACAAGACGATGTAATGTTTCCCAGTGAGTAAAGAAAATGATATTATATAACCTACATATATATTTTAAATTGATCATGATATAGTAGAACCATAGACAGGCACGAGATGTCTATTAGACGTCTAGATGAGGTCTAGATCAGGGTTAGACGTATAACAACGTCATTCAGACGTTGATTCAACGCAACCATTATGACATCTGAACTAAAGGTTGATTCAACGTCTAATAGACGCCTTATGTTCGACCAGCACTTTGTACATTTATTGTGATGGATTTATGTTTATATCAGTTTGAAGTGTGTTTCCTTCATATTATGTGCAGAGGTTGACTTTAATATTATTAGGTGTGCAAAATTGAAATATTTCTGTTACTTTAAAAATGTTTTTACATTATATTTTGTAGATAAGACATTATTTATACAATAGATATCATATCATATTTGAAACACATCAAAGTAATTTGTAAACATCCTTTTAAAAGTATAAATTCATTCTAAAGATATTCCCTAGTTGATGGGGTTCGAACTTCAATCCAGATTGAATCTGTGGTCAGTGCTGTACAGAATAGCTGCTCCTACACCTCCAGATGTCGCTGGGGTATATCACGCATGCGCTGTTAATCGCGCGCCAGTTTTGCTTCCATTCTCTCAACGTTCAAAGGACTGAATGGTTAGATCTACACCGTGTCTTGAAATCATCGCAGTCATTGATGCATTTATTCAGGCTTCTTCAATTAATAGTTCACGATAAGACTTTAGTTTTATTTGTTAGAGAAGACGAGGTCATTAGTTTTAAACCGATGGTAACTCTACTGCAGTAGACAACCATGCTTGCAGGCTGCCTTTGTGTTTTCACATGTCCGTGTAGCCCATCGTTCAAATTAAAGTAGGTCAGATCTAGGTCACTCTCCTCATTTTTCTTAAAGGAACCTCATGAACCATTGTCTTGGTAAAATAGCCTAGTTCACTGTGAATATAGTAAGATGTCCTGTTCTTGTAGATATATGTGTACATGTCATCGTTCAAATTAAAGAGCCATCAAGGATGTTGATGAACATATCGAAAATTTTCCAAAAAATACACTTAATTTTTCCAAAAGATTTTCAACCTAAAATAAGCGGAGAAATTGCATTACTTAGTAAAGGTGTTTTCCAGTCTAAATATAGATCCAGTCTATTATTTTCAAGCGCAAAGCATTATGGTGTAGCTCACACACAGTAAACAAAGACACGAAAGAATGACAAAAATTATGAGCAATGAAATAAATCTAAATACATAATTTTTTGGCGGTTATTATTTCATTTAATTATGCATTTGCTACAGATATTGGAATAATTGTTGTACCCAACTAGGTATTTTGCTTGAATTTTATAATTAATGAGAGTAAAAATTTGTCATAATATGCTGGTCTTATCTCAATAAAAAGTACATTAAAGAGGCAAAAATTTGTATATTCTCAGGACATTTAGATACATTGTTTGTAAAGCAATCGTCACATTCAGTAATGTGTGACAAGGGTAACTTGCACGAGAAGCACGTGCAGCAAGTGCAGCACATGGGTTGTTATGGCGACTTGCGCTAGAGACGAGCTATCACGCTTCGGAAACGATTGCAGCTGTCCGCTTTTGTGTAGTACGTTTTACGAAAAAAAGGGGATTCTGTTTATATGACGCCAGATACCCTTAGCGTGCGCTACTCAAAGTTGTACTTCTCTTTGAAACCAAATTGCATTACATTGTTGTGATATGAAAATTATTTAACATATGCCATGTTGTAGATAAAAGATTTCTCTGGCGATTGACGTTATAAGTATATTTTCCAAAACATATTTTTAATTTGAAACACTAACATCCTTGATGGCTCTTTAAAGTAGGTCAGATCTAGGTCACTCTCCTCATTTTTCTTAAAGGAACCACATGAACCATTGTCTTGGTAAAATAGCCTAGTTCACTATGAAGATAGTAAGATGTCCTGTTCTTGTAGATACATGTGTACATGTCATTCGCGTTTTTAAACTGTCATATTTTATTTTTAGTAATTGACTAGGCTACAGTCTGCATACTAAAGTTATCTCATATGTTTTTCAATCTTATGAAGTATACATTCACCGTATTCATATGTATTTGTTAAAAGAAATTATCGCAAAATAAAACAAAAGCTCTAAAAAGATAATGTTTTGGTTTCAAACATATTTTATTCATAAGAAATGGATTGGGTACAAGTTATACAACTTAGAATTAACACCCTCTCCGAAAGATAATGGGATGAAGGTTAAACTTTATCATTATAGATTAAGAATGCTTTATTTTTGCTTTTATTTTTTTCAGATACTATCAAGGCTAACAAGGAGGTCAAAGAGGATATGGTTTTCTGTGAAATGACCAAACTCTTCAAAAATGCTCCTGGGATCGGAGGTGTGGACATGGCTAAAATAGGACTATACTATACTTCAAATGTGTTGTAAATGTGTATTTTAAGTATCTTTGAAAAACAACATTTAATTGAAGTTTGACATTGAAAACATAAGTTAATTGTTTTTGATAGTACACTGTAACATTGCTATTCATATGTATACTGAATAAATTACTTTTATATTCTAAAACTTGTTTTTATTGGTCATTTATACTTAATTATATTCTTTTTGAAGCATAAATGCACATCTTTTCCCCCGAAAATATCTTACTTTAATACAGTCAAAAATGATAACCAACAGCCAACCATATCAGTTGTTTCTAAAAACATTGCAATAATGGAAACGAGTAAATGTGTTTTGTAACTATAATCGACAAATGCTATATCGTATTTCAATTTCAAAGTATGCAAATGTGCCTAGATATTTTCTCTAGTTGATACAGATTGGATTCATAGATAGATGGCAAACAAGGAAGTAATTGCAGCGTTGTCGAATCACATTCATACAACATAGTTTTGCCACGCCACGGACAGACACTGAAATGATGCAAAAAATGGTCACAAGGTCACCAAATCTACAATTTCGAATCCTCTCTCACCAAGAACTCTGTACACAACAGTTCAACTTTCTAGAGCCTTTCGTACTGGAGAAGGTTTTTTAGGTCACGATCCCTGTGACCTTATTTAGGGTAAAAGAGTCACTAAATCTACAATTTAGTATCCTCATTGGCCAGGGAGTCAGTACACAACATTTCAGCTTTCTAGAGCAATTCGGGAATGGAGAAGAAGATGAAAATAGGTTTTAAAGGTTGTGATCCCTGTGACCCTAGTTGGGTCGCAAGGTCACAAACTCTACAATTTAAAATCCCCATTGGCCAAGAAGTCTCCACAAAACGCTTTAGTTCTCTAGAACTTTTGGATCTGGAGAAGAAGATGTGAATAGGATTTTAAGGTTGTGACCCCTGTGATCCTATTTGGGGTCATGGGGTCACGAAATCTATAATTTAGAATCCCCATTGGCCAAAGAGTCTGCATACAACTTTTCAGCTCTCTAGACCTTTTCAGCATGGAGAAGAAGATGAAAATAGGTTTTAAGGTGGTTACTCCTGTGACCATATTTGGGGTCGTGGGGTCACAAAATCTATAATTTAGAAACCCCATTTGTCCAGGAGTCTGCACACAACTTGTAAGCTCTCTAGAACTTTTGAAACTTTAGGAGAAGATGAATTTTTAAATTGTGACCCCTGTGATCCTTTTTTGGGTCACAGGGTCACGGAATCAACAATTTAGAATACCCATTGGCCAATGATTCTGCACACAACTTTTCAGCTCTCTAGAACTTTTGAAACTGGAGAAGGAGATGGAAAATAGGTTTTTAACATTGTGCCCCGGGGTCACGAAATCTCCTTTTTAGAATCCCCATTGGCAAAGTAGTCTGCACATAAACAGCTCTCTAGAGTTATTGGTTCTGGAGTAGAACTCGAAAAAGCAAAACGTTTACAGACGGATGGACGGACGAATGAATGGACGGAAGCTGGATCAGGTCTGATGAGCTAAAAAGTAATGATTTTTTTTATAGAAACATTTATATTTATAGTTTTAGCATTTTTATTTTATGTTAATTCAAGGCAAAGGCGATATAGTGTCTAGAAAAGACTTACTGGTAATATGGAAAATAATTGCCCGATTGACAACTAAGCCAGCTCAATCTATGTAACGTAATGTATTAATGAAGTTGAGGCAATATTTTGGAGCCATGTTCACACAAGCATACATCACACACTTACAACTATTTCAATACTTCATA
Organism: Gibbula magus; assembly: GCA_936450465.1. NCBI lineage: Eukaryota > Metazoa > Mollusca > Gastropoda > Trochida > Trochidae > Gibbula > Gibbula magus. The sequence continues at coordinate 72,368,120 of OW388299.1, read as the reverse complement.
TCAAGTTATAATAACGTTTAATAGTTCTAATGTATCAACACTTCTGACCCTTGTCCTTCTGAGAAACCGCACACCAACACTCGATCATTTAAGTTGTGTGACATTGGTATATACTGTATTAACAATTTACATACATTATTTATTTATTCATCAATAAATTTATATTATATGTAATCTATCATTTGAAAATAAAGGTGAATATTCAACTTCCCCTTTTTGTTTTAACATATTTTGAAGTAGGCCTATACTATAAATTCAATCAAAACGTTGTTGAGAGTTTTGCTATTGCTAGATTCCGGCGATAAGAATATAAAGGCCTATTTTCCCTGAAACAAGCAGACAACCACTTGTTGAAACTTTGCTCATTCAAAATATACGAATTCGATTGATTATGAAGCATATTTCGGTTTATCCCTGGGTGAAAGTCCAAGGATAATGACCCGGTATCCCCATTCTTGGTGCTTTCAGTTTGGACATAAATATGGTTCTTTCCAATATTTGTTTATACATGTACATGCTTCGAAGTCATGAATACACTATCGGTATCAGCGTTGTTTAACCACTGATATTATCGATTAGTAGATGCTTGCGTCAAGCTGATAAAGTTGTCATGTAAAGTTTCTTGGATTTTTCGAAACTGCAGTGCGAAATTATGAACTGAATTGGTATATGTCTGCATATCCAGATGTAAAATGGTTTTGAATTGAAAAGTCTTATGTTTACTAACGTTCAGATTCAATATAACACAACAGTCTTTCAATTTGAGATGTTTAGACAAAATTTCTTTGGGCAGTCAAAGGGGAAAAGTATTTAGAAAAAGCCACATTGTCACGTTGTTAAAAATTTGCTATTGCTGTGTACATTGGTCACATATTTTTTCCAAAATATGAAAAAGTCAAGCATGATTGTTGAAAGTTCATTTTGAATATTCCAACTGTAATATAAGTTACTGTATACAAGTTGGAGGCATCTGCATCCAACAAGAATAGACATGACACATTTTGAGGTCTCTTCACAAACAGGATTCATTTCGGCACAAGTAACTTCCAACTCATCTAGTTCAACACAGACTATGGAATCAAGTCCTTTCTCATCATTAGCTATAGATAGAAGGGTCTGAATAAGTCGTCAAACACCTAATGCAATGCTAACAATTTTCAAATCAACAATACCACGTGATCATTTGTTCAAATTGTACATTCCTATTCGATCCACTGGAATGTCTCGAAGTTGAGTCCAAGAATGGACATGAAGCACTGGAGTAGGAATCTCTGGTGTTCAGGACTTCCTTCTTCCTCCTGGGGTCTCTTCACAGACGGGCTTCCTTTCAGGAGTGATGGAACTTCAAGCTTTTCGGATCCAATACTGACTATGGAGTCAGGTCCTTTCTCTTCAACAGCTATAGATAGACGCGTCTTCATCCTTTTGTCCAGGTGTCCGGAACTAAGGACAACAATCACGATTTTACAGTTTGTGATCAAACCAACTTCAGCATATAAAGACAAGGATCCATAGTTGACATCGTTGTCATTGCGAGTCACTCTGAGGCCACATATGTCTGTCAACCAAGTCTTGAGAGTTTCTGCCTCAGATTCTGTCTCATCCGGATCATCCAGAATATAAATATCATAAGCTTCATCACATTCATCATTCCTTGACGAGGGTTTCCTCTGTTTGTAGTCGAAGATGGTCCTGCATGCCATCTTCAGGTGGTTCTTGTCATTCTCTGAGGTACTTTTCATCAGATGCCTGATTGTCCCAAGATAAACCTGGTTAAACAGTTCTGGTCTCTTCGTCAGGAGTTGTCTCCCTTCAGATGAACCCATCAACACGTTGAAAGAATTCTGAGCTGCTTTGAAATCTGCCAGTCGCATGTGAGTCACTACAACGTTATGGAGTGTTTCCACGTCATCATTATCAATGTCCTGAAGTTTCTTGAACCAGTCTAAGGCTTCTTTGTTGTTGCCAATAAGTTGACACAATCTTGCAATGTCTCTCATATCCTCTGGCCTGGGTTCATTACTCAAAAGTTCCTTCAGTGTTGGGTATGACTCCCAGGAATCCACATCTATCCGACCAATGGAAGGCAGGGATGCGACAAGGCAGGCAGCTTCTTCCACTGCTCTTTTCATCATAAACTTTCCCTCTTCTCTTTCATTTTGACGTTCTGCATCAGTAAGGTTAGATTGTTGACTTGTATCAAGGTGACAAAATCCTATCTGTTCATAAGCATTGACTTTATCATAAAGACATGCTTCTGGCAATGAAAGTATTTTTCGGAATGATGCAATAGCAAGATCTGGTTCGTTTAGTCGACGATATATCATTCCAAGATTTTGCAATGCAAACATATTTGTGTCTTCAGTAAGCTGTGAAGATGTCTTCAAGTATTCAACTGCTTGTTTCAGCAACGGATTTCCGGGGTATTTATTTACCACTCTTGTATAATTGATTGCTGTTCTTGCACTCTTTTCATTAGCCTTACCTGAAGATCGCCTCAAAGTGATTGGTTTGATTGTAGGAGCAGTTCTTTGCAAAGAATTTCTGTTCATGTGTTGAGAAGATGCTGAACTTTCTGAACTGTTTTGAAAAGTTTCACAACTCGAAGTATCTCGCAGAAAGGGGATTCTTAAATTGTAGTTTGGGGTTATCCCATTTTCAACCATTTTGAGGAGAACTGATGCCAGTTTATCGCAGCCAAAGGATGTTGGTCGTAGTGTGTTTGCTTTTACAAGAAGTGTGTAACAATCTTGTAAAGTAGATTCATATTGACGTGTGTAACGTCGAACATATTGTAAAGCATAACCACATCTTTCCAATACACTCTCATCCTCCTGTGATCCGTCACGTTGAAGTGCTTTGATCAAGCATTCCTCCGCACTATCAGGACATAGTGTAATAGCTACACTTACTATATCAGCAGAGAGGGGATATGCTGCCTTCTTCAACAGACACAAAAGCTCTCCAAGGTGTGCCCATGATAGAGCAGCTAAACGACCTTCTCCATGAGTAGCAACGTCATAAAACAAGGACACTGCCATTTCACAAAACTTTTTCAAGTCATCCGATGAAATATTTGTCAAGCCTCTTGCAATAGAAAGGCATCTTTTACAGCTCAAAGCGCATCCAAATTTCCATGAATGATTTTGAGGAAATATCTCAATAGCCTTCTGAAATAGCTCAAGTGATCTAATGCAAAACTTTGGACTGATTCTCGAAAGAGAATATGCTTCGCCGGCAAAAGCAGATGCTCGTAAATGCTCATCCCTGTTCCACTCGGCCTTAAGATCCGATAGCAAGCCTTCTGCTTCCCATTCATATCCAGTGGTCATTTTGATATATATCCTGTTAACTAAGGCAGTGACATCTTGAGGATATTTCTCTAAAATCAGTTCATTTCTGGCAAGTGCCTTTTCTGGTTGTTTTAAGTGAAAGAGGAGAATGGTGCTTAAGTTGCTTCTTCTGACAATTTCATCATCATCATCCATTGATCCTTTCCCCTCAGAGTCTAAGCGTTTCAGTATACCTTTGCATTTTTCGTTGGTCACTTTGTAGAGGTCAAATAACTGCACAGAATGTGGTATTTCTCCAAATGAAGAGCTAAGGCGTTTGACGGGGTTCCTTTCCTCAACCATTATCGTTGAAACAGACTGTAAAAAAGAAAGCAGAATATATGTCAGAGACATTAACAGATTTACATTTACATACACGTTTTTCAAATATGCTCATTTAAGTTCACTACAGTAAAATAAATTCTAAATACCTCACTTTCAGTAATATAGTATATTTAGTATATTTCCTATCCCTAATACTTTGTAGCGTGCCATTCTTGCTGAAAATGAATTGCTCTCACAAAAAGGTAAATAATACTCCTGAATCAATAAAGAAGAGTTCTAAAACGAATTAAGTTAGGTTACTGTTAGGTTGACAAATGCGATTCCATTTTAAATTTCATGCAGTTCAATTGATCTGACTGATGTAGCTATACCTAAACACTCAAAGTAGAGTTTTAAACATAGGCGCTTATATAACCATCCAAGTCAAACCCCCCCCCCCCCCCCCCCCCCGAATGACCTTTGTTGACTTTATTTTTATTTTGCATGGTATACCTATGCTTTTAAAAAATGATTTTGGTGAATTACTATATAAATAGTAAAATTATAATTCTTCGAAATGGGACTTTAAAATATTGTTAATATTTTAACTTAGTTATAACTGACAAACAAAGCATTTGCGTTATAGACAAGTGATTTGTTATTGATTGTATAAAACAAAATACTTAACTGTTCTCAAACTAAAAGTTAGAATGGTCAACATAATAAACTTAATCATTCACACATTATAACGGTTAGAATTATTAATTCGTCAAACAGACACAAGTGTAACAATAAAACATGCTTGTTGATTCTTTGTTTGAAAACTTGTTTTCAGAAACTACTTATAGTCAGAGTAATTTTAGATAAAACTGTCAAATACCACAAAAAGGCAATAATTAAGTGTACTTTGATATGCAATTATCCTTAATTTCGCCCTAAAACAGGCTTGAAACAAGGTCATATTTTTATTTTAAACCACTCCATTTGACAACCCCCGTGGAACCATGCACTTTGTCTTTCACGTGAGGTTGTGACCGAAGTTTGCAGCATGACTTTCATGAAGTCCCTGCATCACAAGATGAAATATACAACATCCGGGCAGTCACACATGCTGCTCGATACCGATAGATACATGGTCATGAAAAGGAAAGTGGCTTAACTCTGAAGCCCAACAAGACATCAGTGATTTATTATCTGAGGTTGAAGATCCAAGCAATCTTAAGTAATACATTGTTAACAAGAAAAAGATACATTTTTGGTCCTGACTCTTGTGATCAACATTTGGGGTCACAAGGTCACCAAATCTGCAATTTAGAATCCTAATTGGCCCAGGTCTATGTACACAACATTTCAGCTTTCTAGAGCCTTTCGTAATGGAGAAGAAGATGAAAATAGATGTTAAGGTCATGACACCTGTGACCCACATTTGGGGTCACATGGTCACCAAATCTACAATTTCGAATCCCGTTTCGCCTAGAAATCTGTACACCACATTTTAGCTTTCTAGAGCCTTTCAACTGGAGAAGAAGATGAAAATAAGTTTTAAGATAATAATCCCTGTGACCTTATTTGGGGTAAAAGGGTCACCTAATCTACAATTTAGTATCCTCATTGGCCAAGGAGTCTATACACAACATTTCAGCTTTCGAGAGCATTTCGGGAATTGAGAAGAAGATGAAAATGGGTTTTTCAAGATATCATGGCAACTATCACAGGATTCTCAAACCCTTTCACATTTCAGGACAATTCAGACATTGTCAACATTTCTTCAGGCAAGGTAGCTCCTCAAAACATTACATTTAAGCCTACTATCCTGCCTTTAGAATAGAGGTCGATTAGCACATCGCTCATTGCATCTATTTACACAGTAGTAAACGTGTTGTATAAATCAAATATGTATATATATATATACTCAGTACTTACGTGGTATCTGTTACTTTACTACATACATTCCGTTGACCAGAGACGAGTAAGCCCCTCTAACAGTGTTACGAGCATTGACGTGTGAAGATGACGTATTCAGCTCGATGTGATAACAATGGACTTCAACCCGATAACTCACGAGATGTCGTTGTGACATTTAGGTGATCAATGATTTGAACTGAACTCGGGCGCAATCTGCAGCCTAACATGCACATAAAGAGTATGTCTCCCGGGCTAGCGTTATATAGAGGTAGAGACAGTGTGGCTGTAAATAAAGGAAATCCACACAGTTTTTTCGGCTTCCTCGGTAGCGTGGAGGTAGATCGTCCGGTTTAAAGAGCAACGGGTATCGAGTTCGATTCCCGCCATCTACACTCTGAAAGAGTTATCTTTCTATTCTTTTCGATAATAATTGTTATGAAAATTTTATTGACTTGTGAAAAAAATCTAATTCTCATTTAAGGTCTTACTATCAAAAGTAAAAACTTACTTTCACAATAAAAACCTCATACGTGGTTATTATCAGAAGAAATACCGACTGAAATAATAATGAGGGGTTATTACGATAAAACAAGATACCTACGAAACAATAGACAAAATCCCTGATTTCTAATCGGTTTTTAATGAAGGGAGAAAGCCCGCACCGCCCTGTGGCTATGCATTGCGGTGAAACATGAGAGCAACAGCTGGAACTAGTGAACCATGGGTGGTACTGCATTGAAATTCAGTGTAGTTTTGCACTCAAACCTTAGTGTGTGTAGAACTGTTCTCTACTGTAGACAAAGGTGCCTTGCGCCTGGCCGAACGCGCTGACTACTGCGCTATCCCGCCTCCCTATTTATTGAATAAAGAAAATTTTTTATATATACTTAGCAAATTATTATCTAAATTTTTATATTACCAGGTTTCTAAAGAGCGACTATAAAATGATTGAAATATTTAAATTTAATCATAACTGAAGAACAAATGATTCGGCGCGATAATAAGTGATTTTTATTTAATTGGAGGATACAACAAACTTATCAGATTTAAGTGAGAATGATCAAGACACTGAACCTTGTGCTAATCATTCACTCATTACGATTAGGATTATTTACTCAAGCAGACACAAGTGAAACAATACAACACTCATCTTGAATCTTCTGTTAATAACTTGTAAACACCTTAATACTTGGGGGCGGGATAGCGCAGTGGTTAGTGTGTTCGGCTTCGGATCAAGAGGTCCGGGGTTCGAATCCCGCCAGGGGCACGGCAACTTTGTCTGCAGTAGAGAACTGTTCTACACGTAGTAAGGTTTGGGTGCAATGCTAAACTGAATTTCAGCGTAGTACCCCACCCACTGTTCGCTAGTTCCAGCCAATGCTCGCAGGTTTCAACACAATGCATAGCCACATGGCGTTGCGGGCTTTCTCCCTGCCGTAGTACTAGCAGCCTCGATATGAGTGAAATACTCTCGAAAGCGGCGTTAAAAAAAACCACAGGAAATTGAGGATACCCAAGATCTCAATGTGAACAATGTATATAAAAGGCTATATACAATAGGCTAAAGGAGTGGTTGCGTTTTCAAACCTCTCGACGCGACTTCATTCGTGGCTTATATTTCAAAACATACACAACGACATATAACAAAACTTACCGCCGATCCTTTATTAGGTTTCATACTACTTGGACATAGTTAACTTACTTACTTTTCGCCCCAAATTACGCTGCTAAGTCGATTCTACCTGCAAACAACATCGAACTACAACTCGCCTAGACGGCAGAGACGTCACTTTTCTTACTTGAATGCTTCTACGTTCTATATTTAGATACAAAGCATGCACTGGTGCACTGAAATCAGAGCCCATTATGCATTTCAGGTGCAGCAATCCACTATCTTGGAATTGGTTTGGTAAAGTGAAATAATTACTGCAATCCTTAAATCAGCCAGTAATGAAGACGGGAAGGGTTTTATAAATTGTTGTAGCAAATTCTTAATTATATATTTTTAATGATCAAATCTATCACACGCACAAATGAAAGTGACGCGCCGTTTTAAGCCGTTTTTAAGCCTTTGGACAGTTTCTATTTCTGTTTGGCCCGTCTGACTTACATCTCACTTATTCTGAGTGAAATAAAATGGAAAAATTAGCAGTTTTAAAATTTCCATTATCTGTGTATGGCCCCTTACTTATCCCTATCAGAAAAATCTGTACTCAAATTACCCGCCCTTAGCCGGCGTGAGCCAATCAAACTGCTACGCAGCTTGGACCTGCGAACCAATGACAATTCATATCACTTCGTTGCAAAGCACGCGATGTCATGTTAGCCATCTGTCACCGGTTATCTCCCTTGACCATTTCCGTCCTATCCTATTGAGCATTTCCTTTGGTTACTGACTTCGTCACGCCGGCCAAGGGCGGGTAATTTGAGTACAGATTTTTCTGATAAGGTTTCCCATGGGTAATATAGTGGAGAGTAACGGAGCATATATAAAACCATGGGTAACCGAGGATGCCCCTTCACCAGTATATGCATGAAGTGTGTAATGCTGTGGAATTCCGTCTGAGCGGTTATGACACATAATTATCTTGTGTCTTATTAAATATTCTGAGATCGTGGGCTTTATGCAGTCCTTTTCGTCTGAGTGATTTTGACAATTTTTTTGCCATTTGCCCATTTCGCTGTGTTTACATTGAATTGGACGCCCTTTCTGTGTTTCACTGCGCCAATGATACTTCCAAAAATATTCTTAATAGGAATACATTCACTCCAATTTTCAATAATTAGGCATACTGCGTCATCAAGGTATTTTAGTGCGTAAGACCTCTTAAAGGGGCAGTAGCACGTTTTTTTTCTCAAATTTCCCATTATAATGATAGTTTATGCCATTCAAATTTATTGTAGAGGGTAAAACATCTTATTACGAAAACCAATTATCCGTAGTGGTAATAACGGTGTTGCGTATGATGCAAAAATTGCATGGCGGCCATTTTATTGTGAACATATTTTATTACTTCGAATGACAAAAAGGATTCCCATGGCTTTACTGAGCCATGTACACTCATTTTTATCTTGATTTTCTGCACAAAGAAGGCTGTTTTACTATTGGTGACATTATTTTTCAAATACATTTCATCAACTTATTTGAGCGAAAAAAACGTGCTACTGCTTCTTTAATACCCAGAGTGTATAAGAAAGAAAACGTTCTAGCGACTTAATAACTAGCCAATGATAAAATGACTTAAGCTTGATGAGAAGCACGAATTTTCAACTTTCAAATCATGACATTTCATTGACCTACACTATACATGTTATAAATTGTGAAGCATATCCAGCTTGTTAACTTTACGAGTTCTTTCTTTTATACACTCACAGGGTATAAGAAAGTCTTACCAATAATAATACCCTGAAGATCGCGGGATGATATTTAGGTAACTTCTTGTAATTCTATTAACGATAATCGATAAGTGTTGGGAAGGATGAAATCAAAAGAAATCTTGTCAATATCGAATAAAAAATATCAAAATAAAACTTTTAGAAACTAAAGAGTGTCTTCCTCTAAGATATGTGATTCAAATCAAAATAATAAACAATGCAAACGGAGTTTGACCGCGCTGTAAATAGGGAATATTACTCACATTTGAACCAGAAAACTACATGTATCTTGTAGTAGAAAATAAGGTGCGATCAACCTTTCACAAAATATAGGTGTTCCTGATACAGCCATTAAACTTTAATAAAGGTAGATTGCAATCAATTGGACGTGGTTTACAGACAGACAGACAGACAGACAGAAAGACATGTTATTCAGTTACAGGCCACCGGCCCAAAATACATATACATAATTATTTGAATAATATGAGCACATTGTAACATATATTTAATTTAGATTTGTGTTTCTTATGAACAAAGTATAGAAAAAGACAAACATTCTTCATGATATTGGCATTATACGTCTAATGTTCGACCAGCACAGTGATTTGTGTTTATATCAGTTTGAAGTGTGTTTCCTTCACGTTATGTGCAGAGGTTGACTTTAATACTATAAGGAGTGCAAAATTGAAATATTTCTGTTACATTAAAAATGTTTTTACATTATATTTTGTAGATAAGAAATTATTTATACAATAGATATCATATTATATTTGAAAAAAACATCAAAGTAATGTGTAAACATCCTTTTAAACGTATAAATTCATTCTAAAACACTTTAAAGATATTCTTTAGTTGATGGGGTTCGAACTTCAATCCAGATTGAATCTGTGGTCAGTGCTGTACAGAATAGCTGCTCCTACACCTCCAGATGTCGCTGGAGTATGTCACGCATGCACTGTTAATCGCGCGCCAGTTTTGTTTACATTCTCTCAACGTTCAAAGGACTGAATGGTTAGATCTACACCGTGTCTTGAAATCATTGCAGTCATTGATGCATTTATTCAGGCTTCTTCAATTAATAGTTCACGATAAGACTTTAGTTTTATTTGTTAGAGAAGACAAGGTTATCAGTTTTAAACCGTTGGTAACTCTACTGCAGTAGACAACCATGCTTGCAAGCTGCCTTTGTGCTTTTACATGTCCGTGTAGCCCATTGTTCAAATTAAATTAGGTCAGATCTAGTCCATCCTCGGTTACCCATGGTTTTATATATGCTCCGTTACTCTCCAATATATCACGCATGGGAAACCTTATCAGAAAAATCTGTAATCAAATTACCCGCCCTTAGCCGGCGTGAGCCAATCAAACTGCTACGCAGCTTGGACCTCCAAGCCAATGAGAATTCCTAACACTTCGTTTCAAAGCAAGCGAGGTCATTGTGTTAGCCATCCGTCACCGGTTATCTCCCTTGGCCATTTCCGTCTTATCTCTTAGAGCAATTTCTTTGGTTACTGACTTCGTCACGCCAGCCAAGGGCGGGTAATTTGAGTACAGATTTTTCTATTAGGTTTCCAATGGGTGATATAGTGAAGAGTAACGGAGCATATATAAAACCATGGGTAACCGAGGATGGATCTAGGTCACTCTCCTAATTTTTCTTAAAGGAGCCACATGCACCATTGTCTTGGTAAAATAGCCTAGTTCACTATGAAGATAGTAAGATGTCCTGTTCTTGTAGATACATGTGTACATGTCATTCGCGTTTTTAAACTGTCATATTTTATTTTTAATAGTTGACTAGGCTACAGTCTGCATACTAAAGTAATCTCATATGTTTTTCAATCTTATTAAGTATACATTCACCGTATTCATATGTATTTGTTAAAAGAAAATATCGCAAAATAAAACAAAAGCTCTAAAAAATAATTTTTGGTTTCAAACATATTTTATTCATAAGAAATGGATTGGGTACAAGTAATACAACTTAGAATAAACAACCTCTCCTAAAGATAATGTGAGGAAGGTTAAACTATATCATTATAGATTAATAATGGTTTATTTATTTTTTCAGATAATATCAAATCTAACAAGGAGGTCACAGATGATATGGTTTTCAGTGAAATGACAAAACTCTTAAAAATTGCTCCTGGGATCGGAGGTGTGGACATGGCTAAAATAAGACTATATTCTACTTAAAATGTGTTGTAAATGTGTATTTTAAGTATCTTTGAAAAACAACATTTAATTGAAGTTTGACATTGAAAACATAAGTTAATTGTTTTTGATAGTACACTGTAACATTGCTATTCATATGTATACTGAATAAATTAGTTTTACATTCTAAAACTTGTTTTTATTGGTCATTTATACTTAATTATATTCTTTTTGAGGCACAAATGCACATCCTTTTCCCCGAAAATATCTTACTTTAATACAGTCAAAAAATGATTACCAACCATATCAGTTGTTTCTAAAAACATTGCAATAATGGAAACGAGTAAATGTGTTTTGTAACTATAATCGACAAATGCTATATCGTATTTCAATTTCAAAGTATGCAAATTTGCTAGATATTTTCTCTAGTTGATACAGATTGGATTCATAGATAGATGGCAAACAAGGAAGTAATTGCAGCGTTGTCGAATCACATTCATACAACATAGTTTTGCCACGCCGCGGACAGACACTGAAATGATGCAAAAAATGGTCACAAGGTCACCAAATCTACAATTTCGAATCCTCTCTCACCAAGAACTCTGTACACAACAGTTCAACTTTCTAGAGCCTTTCGTACTGGAGAAGGTTTTTAAGGTCATGATCCCTGTGACCTTATTTAGGGTAAAAGAGTCACTAAATCTACAATTTAGTATCCTCATTGGCCAGGGAGTCAGTACCCAACATTTCAGCTTTCTAGAGCAATTCGGGAATGGAGAAGAAGATGAAAATAGGTTTTAAAGGTTGTGGTCCCTGTGACCCTATTTGGGGTCGCAAGGTCACAAACTCTACAATTTAGAATCCCCATTGGCCAAGAAGTCTCCACAAAACGCTTTAGTTCTCTAGAACTTTTGGATCTGGAGAAGAAGATGTGAATAGGATTTTAAGGTTGTGACCCCTGTGTTCCTATTTGGGGTCATGGGGTCACGAAATCTATAATTTAGAATCCCCATTGGCCAAAGAGTCTGCATACAACTTTTCAGCTCTCTAGACCTTTTCAGCCTGGAGAAAAGATGAAAATAGGTTTTAAGGTGGTTACTCCTGTGACCCTATTTGGGGTTGTGGGGTCACAAAATCTACAATTTAGAAACCCCATTGGTCCTGGAGTCTGCACACAACTTGTCAGCTCTCTAGAACTTTTGAAACTGGAGGAGAAGATGAAAATAGGTTTTTATAATTGTGACCCCTGTGATCCTATTTTGGGTCACAGGGTCACAGGCTCACGGAATCAACAATTTAGAATCCACATTGGCCAAGGAGTCTGCACACAACTTTTCAGCTCTCTAGAACTTTTGAAACTGGAGAAGGAGATGGAAAATAGGTTTTTAACATTGTGCCCCGGGGTCACGAAATCTCCTTTTTAGAATCCCCATTGGCAAAGTAGTCTGCACATAAACAGCTCTCTAGAGTTATTGGTTCTGGAGTAGAACTCGAAAAAGCAAAACGTTTACAGACGGATGGACGGACGAATGAATGGACGGAAGCTGGATCAGGTCTGATGAGCTAAAAAGTAATGATTTTTTTTATAGAAACATTTATATTTATAGTTTTAGCATTTTTATTTTATGTTAATTCAAGGCAAAGGCGATATAGTGTCTAGAAAAGACTTACTGGTAATATGGAAAATAATTGCCCGATTGACAACTAAGCCAGCTCAATCTATGTAACGTAATGTATTAATGAAGTTGAGGCAATATTTTGGAGCCATGTTCACACAAGCATACATCACACACTTACAACTATTTCAATACTTCATATCAAGTTATAATAACGTTTAATAGTTCTAATGTATCAACACTTCTGACCCTTGTCCTTCTGAGAAACCGCACACCAACACTCGATCATTTAAGTTGTGTGACATTGGTATATACTGTATTAACAATTTACATACATTATTTATTTATTCATCAATAAATTTATATTATATGTAATCTATCATTTGAAAATAAAGGTGAATATTCAACTTCCCCTTTTTGTTTTAACATATTTTGAAGTAGGCCTATACTATAAATTCAATCAAAACGTTGTTGAGAGTTTTGCTATTGCTAGATTCCGGCGATAAGAATATAAAGGCCTATTTTCCCTGAAACAAGCAGACAACCACTTGTTGAAACTTTGCTCATTCAAAATATACGAATTCGATTGATTATGAAGCATATTTCGGTTTATCCCTGGGTGAAAGTCCAAGGATAATGACCCGGTATCCCCATTCTTGGTGCTTTCAGTTTGGACATAAATATGGTTCTTTCCAATATTTGTTTATACATGTACATGCTTCGAAGTCATGAATACACTATCGGTATCAGCGTTGTTTAACCACTGATATTATCGATTAGTAGATGCTTGCGTCAAGCTGATAAAGTTGTCATGTAAAGTTTCTTGGATTTTTCGAAACTGCAGTGCGAAATTATGAACTGAATTGGTATATGTCTGCATATCCAGATGTAAAATGGTTTTGAATTGAAAAGTCTTATGTTTACTAACGTTCAGATTCAATATAACACAACAGTCTTTCAATTTGAGATGTTTAGACAAAATTTCTTTGGGCAGTCAAAGGGGAAAAGTATTTAGAAAAAGCCACATTGTCACGTTGTTAAAAATTTGCTATTGCTGTGTACATTGGTCACATATTTTTTCCAAAATATGAAAAAGTCAAGCATGATTGTTGAAAGTTCATTTTGAATATTCCAACTGTAATATAAGTTACTGTATACAAGTTGGAGGCATCTGCATCCAACAAGAATAGACATGACACATTTTGAGGTCTCTTCACAAACAGGATTCCTTTCGGCACAAGTAACTTCCAACTCATCTAGTTCAACACAGACTATGGAATCAAGTCCTTTCTCATCATTAGCTATAGATAGAAGGGTCTGAATAAGTCGTCAAACACCTAATGCAATGCTAACAATTTTCAAATCAACAATACCACGTGATCATTTGTTCAAATTGTACATTCCTATTCGATCCACTGGAATGTCTCGAAGTTGAGTCCAAGAATGGACATGAAGCACTGGAGTAGGAATCTCTGGTGTTCAGGACTTCCTTCTTCCTCCTGGGGTCTCTTCACAGACGGGCTTCCTTTCAGGAGTGATGGAACTTCCAGCTTTTCGGATCCAATACTGACTATGGAGTCAGGTCCTTTCTCTTCAACAGCTATAGATAGACGCGTCTTCATCCTTTTGTCCAGGTGTCCGGAACTAAGGACAACAATCACGATTTTACAGTTTGTGATCAAACCAACTTCAGCATATAAAGACAAGGATCCATAGTTGACATCGTTGTCATTGCGAGTCACTCTGAGGCCACATATGTCTGTCAACCAAGTCTTGAGAGTTTCTGCCTCAGATTCTGTCTCATCCGGATCATCCAGAATATAAATATCATAAGCTTCATCACATTCATCATTCCTTGACGAGGGTTTCCTCTGTTTGTAGTCGAAGATGGTCCTGCATGACATCTTCAGGTGGTTCTTGCCATTCTCTGAGGTACTTTTCATCAGATGCCTGATTGTCCCAAGATAAACCTGGTTAAACAGTTCTGGTCTCTTCGTAAGGAGTTGTCTCCCTTCAGATGAACCCATCAACACGTTGAAAGAATTCTGAGCTGCTTTGAAATCTGCCAGTCGCATGTGAGTCACTACAACGTTATGGAGTGTTTCCACGTCATCATTATCAATGTCCTGAAGTTTCTTGAACCAGTCTAAGGCTTCTTTGTTGTTGCCAATAAGTTGACACAATCTTGCAATGTCTCTCATATCCTCTGGCCTGGGTTCATTACTCAAAAGTTCCTTCAGTGTTGGGTATGACTCCCAGGAATCCACATCTATCCGACCAATGGAAGGCAGGGATGCGACAAGGCAGGCAGCTTCTTCCACTGCTCTTTTCATCATTAACTTTCCCTCTTCTCTTTCATTTTGACGTTCTGCATCAGTAAGGTTAGATTGTTGACTTGTATCAAGGTGACAAAATCCTATCTGTTCATAAGCATTGACTTTATCATAAAGACATGCTTCTGGCAATGAAAGTATTTTTCGGAATGATGCAATAGCAAGATCTGGTTCGTTTAGTCGACGATATATCATTCCAAGATTTTGCAATGCAAACATATTTGTGTCTTCAGTAAGCTGTGAAGATGTCTTCAAGTATTCAACTGCTTGTTTCAGCAACGGATTTCCGGGGTATTTATTTACCACTCTTGTATAATTGATTGCTGTTCTTGCACTCTTTTCATTAGCCTTACCTGAAGATCGCCTCAAAGTGATTGGTTTGATTGTAGGAGCAGTTCTTTGCAAAGAATTTCTGTTCATGTGTTGAGAAGATGCTGAACTTTCTGAACTGTTTTGAAAAGTTTCACAACTCGAAGTATCTCGCAGAAAAGGGATTCTTAAATTGTAGTTTGGGGTTATCCCATTTTCAACCATTTTGAGGAGAACTGATGCCAGTTTATCGCAGCCAAAGGATGTTGGTCGTAGTGTGTTTGCTTTTACAAGAAGTGTGTAACAATCTTGTAAAGTAGATTCATATTGACGTGTGTAACGTCGAACATATTGTAAAGCATAACCACATCTTTCCAATACACTCTCATCCTCCTGTGATCCGTCACGTTGAAGTGCTTTGATCAAGCATTCCTCCGCACTATCAGGACATAGTGTAATAGCTACACTTACTATATCAGCAGAGAGGGGATATGCTGCCTTCTTCAACAGACACAAAAGCTCTCCAAGGTGTGCCCATGATAGAGCAGCTAAACGACCTTCTCCATGAGTAGCAACGTCATAAAACAAGGACACTGCCATTTCACAAAACTTTTTCAAGTCATCCGATGAAATATTTGTCAAGCCTCTTGCAATAGAAAGGCATCTTTTACAGCTCAAAGCGCATCCAAATTTCCATGAATGATTTTGAGGAAATATCTCAATAGCCTTCTGAAATAGCTCAAGTGATCTAATGCAAAACTTTGGACTGATTCTCGAAAGAGAATATGCTTCGCCGGCAAAAGCAGATGCTCGTAAATGCTCATCCCTGTTCCACTCGGCCTTAAGATCCGATAGCAAGCCTTCTGCTTCCCATTCATATCCAGTGGTCATTTTGATATATATCCTGTTAACTAAGGCAGTGACATCTTGAGGATATTTCTCTAAAATCAGTTCATTTCTGGCAAGTGCCTTTTCTGGTTGTTTTAAGTGAAAGAGGAGAATGGTGCTTAAGTTGCTTCTTCTGACAATTTCATCATCATCATCCATTGATCCTTTCCCCTCAGAGTCTAAGCGTTTCAGTATACCTTTGCATTTTTCGTAGGTCACTTTGTAGAGGTCAAATAACTGCACAGAATGTGGTATTTCTCCAAATGAAGAGCTAAGGCGTTTGACGGGGTTCCTTTCCTCAACCATTATCGTTGAAACAGACTGTAAAAAAGAAAGCAGAATATATGTCAGAGACATTAACAGATTTACATTTACATACACGTTTTTCAAATATGCTCATTTAAGTTCACTACAGTAAAATAAATTCTAAATACCTCACTTTCAGTAATATAGTATATTTAGTATATTTCCTATCCCTAATACTTTGTAGCGTGCCATTCTTGCTGAAATTAATTGCTCTCACAAAAAGGTAAATAATACTCCTGAATCAATAAAGAAGAGTTCTAAAACGAATTAAGTTAGGTTACTGTTAGGTTGACAAATGCGATTCCATTTTAAATTTCATGTAGTTCAATTGATCTGACTGATGTAGCTATACCTAAACACTCAAAGTAGAGTTTTAAACATAGGCGCTTATATAACCATCCAAGTCCCCCCCCCCCCCCCCCCCCCCCCTCCCCCGACCTACTTATATTTAAGTATAAATAACACGTTAAGATGGCGATTTACAACTTGATGTGTTTGTAATTGACTTCAACCCAATAATTTACAATATGTCACGGTGTATTGACTCGGGCTGCAACATAGTTACCTAGTAATGTGCAACTGGTACATTTAATACAGATATATGCATGGGGTTTTGACACTTATCTATTGCATAAATATTTATGTACAATATTTCACATGCTATTGCGAGTTTTGTTAAAGTAGGAAATGGTTTGTTTAAAATGACCTTTGTTGACTTTATTTTTATTTTGCATGGTATACCTATGCTTTTAAAAAATGATTTTGGTGAATTACTATATAAATAGTAAAATTATAATTCTTCGAAATGGGACTTTAAAATATTGTTAATATTTTTACTTAGTTATAACTGACAAACAAAGCATTTGCGTTATAGACAAGTGATTTTTTATTGATTGTATAAAACAAAATACTTAACTGTTCTCAAACTAAAAGTTAGAATGATCAACATAATAAACTTAATCATTCACACATTATAACGGTTAGAATTATTCATTCGTCAAACAGACACAAGTGTAACAATAAAACATGCTTGTTGATTCTTTGTTTGAAAACTTGTTTTCAGAAACTACTTATAGTCAGAGTAATTTTAGATAAAACTACTTATAGTCAGAGTAATTTTAGATAAAACTGTCAAATACCACAAAAAGGCAATAATTAAGTGTACTTTGATATGCAATTAACCTTAATTTCGCCCTTAAACAGGCTTGAAACAAGGTCATATTTTTATTTGAAACCACTCCATTTGACAACCCCCGTGAAACCATGCACTTTGTCTTTCACGTGAGGTTATGTGAACGAAGTTTTGCAGCATGACTTTCATGAAGTCCGTGCATCACAAGATGAAATATACAACATCCGGGCAGCCACACATGCTGCTCGATACCGATAGATACATGGTCATGAAAAGGAAAGTGGCTTAACTTTAGTTAAAAAATAGACCCATGGGCTCTGAAGCCCAACAAGACATCAGTGATTTATTATCTGAGGTTGAAGATCCAAGCAATCTCAAGTAATACACGGTTAACAAGAAAAAGATACATTTTAGGTCATGACTCTTGTGATAAACATTTGGGGTCACAAGGTCACCAAATCTGCAATTTAGAATCCTCATTGGCCAAGGACTATGTACACAACATTTCAGCTTTCCAGAGCCTTTTGTAATGGAGAAGAAGATGAAAAAAGATGTTAAGGTCATGACACCTGTGCCCCACATTTGGGGTCACATGGTCACCAAATCTACAATTTCGAATCCCGTTTCGCCAAGAACACTGTACACAACATTTCAGCTTTCTAGAGCCTTTCAACTGGAGAAGAAGGTGGAAATAAGTTTTAAGGTCATAATCCCTGTGACCTTATTTGGGGTAAAAGGGTCACCTAATCTACAATTTAGTATCCTCATTGGCCAAGGAGTCTATACACAACATTTCAGCTTTCGAGAGCATTTCGGGAATGGAGAAGAAGATGAAAATAGGTTTTTAAAGTTGTGACCCCTGTGACCCTATTTTTGGTCACAGGGTCACGGAATCTACAATTTAGAATCCCCATTGACCAAGAGGTCTGCACACAACTTTTCAGCTCTCTAGAACTTTTGAAACTCGAGAAGGAGATACAAATAGGTTGTTTAGGTTGTGACCTCTGTGACCCTATTTTGGGTGCCGGGGTCACGAAATCTACAGTTTAGATTCCCCATTGGCCAAGGAGTTATGTTGTCTGGAGTAGAAGTCGAAAAAAGCGAAAAATTTACAGACGGATGGATGGACGGATGGATGGACGGAAGCCGGATCAGGCCTGATGAGCTAAAAAGTAATGATTTTTATTGAAAATTTTATATTAATAATGTTATCATTTTCATTTAATGTAAATTCGAGGTAAAGGCGATATAGTGTCTAGAAAAGACTAACTGGTAATATGGTAAAGAATTGCCCGATTGACAACTAAGCCAGGACAAGCTCAATCTATGTAACGTAATGTATTAATGAAGTTGAGGCAATATTTTGGAGCCGAGTTCACACAAGTATACATCACACACTTACAACTATTTCAATGCTTCATATCAAGTTAAAAAAATTTAATGGTTAAATTGTCGAGCCCAAGTGAATATTCAACTTCCCCGATTTATTTTAACATATTTTTTTTGGAACTATTTTCCCTGAAACAAGCAGACAACCATTTGTTAAAACCTTGCTCATTTAAACTATACCAATTCGATTGATTATGAAGCATATTTCGGTTTATCACTGGGAGGAAGGCATATCGATCTATTTTCAGTCAAAGGATAATGACCCGGTATCTCCATGTTTGGTGCTTTCAGTTTGGACATAAATATGGTTCTATCCAATATTTGTTTATACATGTACATGCTTCGAAGTCATGAATACATTATGAGTATCAGCGTTGTTTGACCACTAAAAGTATTGATTAGTAGATGCTTGCATCAAGCGGATAATGTTTGCATGTAAAGTTTTTTGGATTTTCCGAAACTGCAGTGCGAAATTATTAACTGAATCAGTATACGTCTGCACATCCAGGTGTAAAATGGTTTTGAATTAAAAAATCTTATGTTTACTAACGTTCAGATTCAAAACAACACAACAGTCTTGCAATTTGAGATGTTTAGACAAAATATTTTGGGCAGTAAAAGGGGAAATTATTTAGAAAAACCCACATGGTCACATGGTTAAAAGTGTGCTATAGCTGTGTACATTGGTCATATATTTGTTCCAAAATATGAAAAAGCCAAGCATGATTGGTTGAAAGTTCATTTTAAATATTCCAACTGTAATATAGGATGAAATCCAATCTGTGTATACAAGTTGGAGGCATCTGCGCCTCCAAACAACAAGAACAAACATGACACATTTTGAGGACTCTTCACAAACAGGATTCCTTTCGGCAGAAGTAACTTCCAACTCGTCTATTCCAACACTGACTACGGAATCAAGTCCTTTCTCATTAATAGCTATAGATAGAAGGGTCTGAATAAGTCGTCAAACACCTAATGCAATGCTAACAATTTTCAAATCAATTTGTCCAAATTGTACATTCCTATTCGATCCACTGGAATGTCTCGAAGTTAAGTCCAAAAATGGACACGAAGCACTGGAGTAGGAATCTCTGGTGTTCAGGACTTCCTTCTTCCTTCCTGGATCACTTCACAGACGGGCTTCCTTTCAGGAGTGATGGAACTTCAAAATCATCAGATTTTATAGATATACAATGCAGTCTGATCCTTTCTCACCCATGGCTATAGAGAGAAGATTCGTCATCCTTCTGTCCATTCCTCCTGAATCGAGAGCAACGATCACTATTCTACAGACCGAGCTGAAACGTATATCCCACTTCCGCTTCGTAGCAGGGGATAATAAACTGACAACCAGTAATCACGTTGTCATATGTCCAAGTCTTTCCTATTCGATCCACTGGAATGTTTCGAGGTTGAGACCAAAGAGTGGACATGAAGCACTGGAGGAGGAATCTCTGGTGTTCAGGACTTCCTTCTTCCTTCTGGGGTCTCTTCACAGACAGGCTTCATTTCTGGAGTGATGGAACTTCCAAGTTTCGGATCCAATACTGACAATGGAGTCAGGGCTTTCAACAGCTACAGATCCTTTGGTCCAGGTGTCCGGAACTGAGTACAACAATCACGATTTTACAGTTTGTGATCAAACCAACTTCAGCACATAAAGACAAGGATCCAAAGTTGACATCGTTGTCATTGCGAGTCACTTTGAGGCCACATGTGTCTGTCAACCAAGTCTTGAGAGTTTCTGCCTCAGATTCTGTCATTCAGAATATAGATATCATAAGCTTCATCACATTAATCATTCCTTGACAAGGGTTTCCTGTGTTTCATTTTGGTTTGCGTTCGCTCAAGCATTTTATGCTTAAACATGCCAACAACAATATTCAACCCTTAAAATGTGATTGATTTGACATACATTTGTATGCGCATAGATTTTCAATTTTAATTTTCAGATTTTGATTTGCGTTTCTTTTTTTGAAGAGTGTATTAACAGTGTTGGGTATTGCTGTTTTGAATTTTGCAAATAGAAGTCATTTCCACCTACAGCTCCTGTATTTCAAAAAGTTTACAGGTAGAATCGATTTATCGATGTTTATTTTTGCGAACAATGGGTTTGTTTTAGAAAAGTTTTGCCCATTTCCAATTAGTATGAAACCTAATGAAGAATCGGCAGTAGGTTTTTTTCAGATGTCACTGTAGCGACTGTGTATACTATTAACATAATATCTGTATCCTTTTATCTTCATTAAATTTACCTCAGTGAATTTTAAAATGTTTTGACTACAAAACATAAGCAAACTTTGAAAGATCGAAACTATTGGAGGGAATGCAAAGCAGCATTAAACTTATGTTTAAACAATTTTGTTTTAAACATAACTAATAGCTCCACATCAAGAAGTCAACACGATAAATAAGATGCCGCGAGGCATATCGTGTCAATGAAAAAGATGTATTCATTTGTCCCTTCTGAGAAATCCTTCTATCCACTCTTTCCTCTATAAACACCTGAAAGTATAAAAAATTTTTCACCATCATTATTTAATGCAATTAACATTAAAATTAATAAGACCGCATAGTCATTTGTCCAAATTGTACCATCCTTTTCCTTGAATGTCACGAAATTGAGACCAGGAATAGACATAAAACACTGGAGGAGTATTCTCTGGTGTCCAGAAGTTTCTTCTCCCTTTTGAGGTCTCTTCACGGGATTACTTTTAGGAGAGGCGGAAATTGTCCATTCCAACGCTGACTACGAAATCGATTCCTTTCTCATCATTAGCAACAGATAGAAGAGTCTGAATATGTGGTCATTCACCTAATGCAATGCTGACACTTTCCAAATCATTTAATTATGTAATCATTTGTTAAAAATGTAACATCCTATTCGATCCATTGGAATGTCTCGAAATTGAGTCCTAACATGGACACGAAACACTGGTGGAGAAATCCCAGGGCCGTGTTCAAAATAGGTTTCAAAGTAATCGCTCAATGAGCGATTACTTTGAAACCTATCTTGAACCCGATTGCTCAATGTAGGCTACGTAGCAAGGCGAGCAAACTTGGATGCATTTGCACTGTATCGTTCAAGAGAGAGTGAGCGCTACATTGAGCGCTATATTGAGCGATCAATGAGCAATTTTAGCGCTCGCTAACCTGGTGTTAGTGATTTCATGCTTACTTCTGGGGCCTCTTCACAAACTGGCTTGTTACGACGTAAATTGTATAACGACGTGAATTGTAATACTTGCAGCAAATTGTAATAAAATTGACGTAAATTGTAATACCAACGTAAATTGCAATAAATCTTGACGTAAAATGTAAAACACAAATTGTAATAAACATTGACGTAAATTGTAATAACCGTTACTTGCGGTAAATTTAATAAATACTTATGTAAATTGTAATAATGTTTTCATGATACGTAAAGGCATGCATATACTTGTATGTGTGTCTTTTAATATCATATATATTTCAGATGGTTACTCGGTAGAGACATTAGATGACAAGAGATGCTGTGACAGGGGATATATATATATTGTTATCATCAGGGAGTATGACAGTTGTGACGTTACGATGTCACAATGATAGTGACGTAACAATGGTATGACGTTATAATATATCGAGCGGTAGAGTGGACTCATTGTACATGTAGGCCCAACAGAGTAAATAATGTATAACATAATTACATTATTAACACTTTTTTACAAGTTTGGGTCTTAATATTATAATTAAATGGTCTTCTTTGAATTATCTCACCATTCTATCATTTGTTTCCATTTTGTAAAAAGGAAATATTTTTAATTTAATTTCTTTGTTTTTTGCACAGGTGTCCAAGTGCGCACTGAGTGGTATACAACGAGTGTCTCGACATTTTATTTGTTGTTTATGTATTCGGACTCTGTCTCTGAGACACTCAGTTTGTCCTATATATTCACAAGAACACCCTTGACAAACGATGACATATATAATGTTTTTTTTGCTGAACAGTCAGTATTGAAGCGCACATAAAATCGCTCTGTTTTGTTCTTAAATGTCCCACTCGAACCTTCTTGTAAATATGGACATGTTCCACAAATGCCTCTGTTACATTTGGTAACTCCGTACTCCGGAGGAGTACTGTTTATCTCAAATTTAGCCTTAGTTAATAGTTGCTTTAAATTTTTGCCCTGGCGCTTACTTTTGAAGAAATTTACATTATCAACAATTTTACACATTTTTTCATCACACATTAAAATAGGTGTATTTTTTATATTTTTTATTGTGGAACATATCCGGATTGAGTGGATTTTGAGTTAAGACATATGCAATGTCGATTGTTTCGGATTTTTCTTTCTCCCTTACTTGTAGGAGTTCTTTTCTATCGATGGATAATGCCTTATTAATTCCATCCTCGACGAGAAATGGTGGGTATCCTCTTTTATGTAGTAACACTTTGAGTTCTCCGAGTCTGATGTTCCTTGTATCTTCATTAGAACAGATCATGCAGATACGTCTGGATAAGTTGTAGGGGATACTTCTCTTAGGATGTGATGGGTGACATGATGAAAAGTCCAAATATTGCTTAGTATCGGTAGGTTTATAATATATGTCCGTTTCTAAACATCCCTCTGATATTTTCACAAAAGTATCCAAGAAAGAAAGAAAGTTCACTGTCACTTGTTTCCATTGTAAATACAATGTGTTCATTCATGCTATTCAATGTATTGTGGAATGTATCCAGATGGGTCTTACAAAGTAAATGTATATAAAAATAAAATACTTTGCAATTGAAACAAATTATCAATTCATTGACTGCGGTCCTGCAATGACTAAAATTTTAATCCCTCGTAAACAGTGTATTGTGTGCTAATCAATCTAACCACTTGTCACTTATCAATCAATCAAAGTCTATTGTACATTGTTTAAGCTACCTATATATTCGCAATGTTGAAAATGCGCCACACTGTTGAAAAGACATGTAAACAAGTCGAACACCCAACCGTCACAGGACGCCATTAGGGCGACAATTACGTTGGGGCGACAAAATCACTGTCACCCTAATGTGCCACAGGTGCACACATTACCAAAACATTGCTTTAAATCTTTTATCCAGCTGAATTGTAAAATTATTTCAATTATTAAATATTTAGATATGTAGTTTGGCAAAGTTGCTTTCATCAGGTAGTAGTTGCGCTTTCAAACATGTCGTGTGTGAAGAATGTGTGAAAGCCGTCCATCACAAATGTGTATTATGGCAGTATAACAAAATTGATTTTATTTGGAATTTGATGAACACATCGCAAAGAAAGTTTTAAATCCTCTTCATTACATAGAAACTTAATAAAAGTTCTGTCATGAAAAAAAGTGTATTTCAATAACACTTGAGGTGATTATTTCGGCCTTGATAAGCCTTACGCTGGTGATACAAAACTTATTATGAATAACCATTGTAATATGAAAAATGTTTCAAATTTTACGGATATGAATTATGAATGAATGATAAATGTGATTCATTTTCTTGGGATATACTAAGATACGCATTGGTAAACACCGGAATTCGTATTAGAAATAATGTTCTCTTATCAGAACATCCATGGTAACCTGTCCACTGCTGGTAGTAGCTACACTACTGTGCAGAATTAAGTACACCGGATTTCGCGAAATGTTCGCGAAATATTCGCGAACACGGTGTACTTAATTCTGCACAGTAGTGTACATGTAGTAACCGAAACGTCATATCAGAAGCTTTAAAATAGTGTGTATGATCAATCTCATCATTTGGATGTGTTTGAAACATCTTCCATATTTGAAGATGACGCTCGACAAATTAGTTTGTTTGACGTTTCAGTAACCTGTCTGGTGAATGTACGATGCTTCACTAAGTTAACTTATTTGGAAGTTTAGTCATGGACGAATACATTTGGCGTCGGTCTGTAACATAGAGTTATACAGTGCAGTATAGTATAACTATACGTTTTCAGTGTCCTTTATTTGTCAATATACACTACCGACTAAGCGCCATTGTTTAATTTAATGGCAAAAGATTCATTATTTATAGTAGTAAAGGTCTATACTCAACTTATGAAATAAACATATAATTAAGAAAAATATGTTATGTTTTCGTCCAAAAATATGATATAAATGATACGGATACATACTTGGTTAATCTCTATTTATTCTAGTTAGGTGAGTATATATTGATTTTAAATCAACAAACATTAATTAATATTTTTTTCCCAGAAACGTTTACATAAAGCAGGCCA
Source organism: Gibbula magus (assembly GCA_936450465.1). Lineage (NCBI taxonomy): Eukaryota > Metazoa > Mollusca > Gastropoda > Trochida > Trochidae > Gibbula > Gibbula magus. Next base: position 72,342,872 of record OW388299.1, on the reverse strand, counting down.
AAGAATCAAAACATAATTATCTAGCCTGTTTAAAAATTCCAATTCAGTTTCTTTTTAAGATATATGGAGAATTTTTGTTTTTGTTTGTCTTATCTCTTCCATACAATTAGTATCCATTAATATATAGCCTTTAAACGTTCCATTCACTGCATGCAAGATTTGTGTTCACACTGTCTATAGTTAAGGTTCTGTGTGGCTACATGTAGGTGAGACATTCGAGCCATGTAATAAGTATCAAAGTATGAAATCCTTTTAAAAATCTATAGTCTTTATTTTAGATGTATCTGCTTATGTATGTTTAATATTAGTCAAGAGACACTAAATTCAGATGACATTCTATTAACTTACATGTTTATGATCTTTTTCTTTTCATCTTCCATTGTTCATAAACACCAATCATTGTTGTCATATTACGTTAAAGAACAGTCGATCTAAATTTATTTAGATTGTTAGCATAATGTAGAACAGTCGATCTAAATGTATCTAGATTGTACAAACACAGAATGGACGATGCATGTTCTCAAACAGTGAGATGCAGCATCAGTGTACTTGTGCATCGTTGTCTGGTAGGTGACATAGACTACTAATAAGATTTAAGTGTTTTTAGACTTCTTTTGCTGCTTGGCTTTTTCGTTTCCGATACACCGACGTGGATGAGAACCCAGATTAGGTTTATGGTTTTATCTTGTTAAGTCACTTGTTGTGTTGTTTGAAGTTAAGACTTAGAGCATGATATAGCACTCCCATGTTCAACATCATGATCATTTGGATCGTTGCTTGTTCATTTATCTTTTTTCATATAATTTTGTTTCAATAATGATAATGTTATAATAATGATAATGGTAGCATATTCAAACGGCATAAATAAAAGGTAAGGTTATCAGTAACTAATGATATACAGTTTGACATTACTCGAGCAACGGCCAATTTATTTCACAGAAAAAGCATTCCAATATAAAATAGAAGACACTGTGTCAGGAGAGTATTCAATAAATAAGCAATTTTATGTCTGGGGTGATAAAATCAGTCGATTTATAATAACCATCCTAAAACACCACATTTAAGTTTACAAACTAGGGTTTTGTTTAATAATTTCGAAGTGTAGAGTATAAACGAAAAACAGGAATAAAGAGTGAAGAGTTAATGAATGCTTTGTTGTCTGAGGATTCAATGTCCATAACATTATCATATGATTAATGTATGTTTCATGTGGTCTATATTGAAGATAAAATGCAATGTTGTGTATGTCAGATATAAACTAGTAGGCGTTTACATAATTTATATCAACTAACCAATATCATTTTCTAAGTAAAAGCATATTAGGTGTACTTACTTGCTAAAGGATGCGATCCAAATAAACACAGTTGCTTCGTCTGTGACTAAATGACTCATACCAAACAATGTTTATGTGTAACAAATGTTTTCTCTTTCTATAAACTCTTTTGATTTCGCGATATATAGGAAATATTCAATGCATGCGACTAAAAATAAGAAACATTCCTTACTGCTTTTGGTTACGTAATACCGTAGGTGACAGCTGTAATGTATCGTCAAGACCCATGCATCCAATTGGCAACCAATAAGCAGACTCATTCAAAAGATATCATCATTATAAAGCGACATCTTTTATGGATTCATACACTACATGTACATTCCCGGAATCGACGAATCGACATCTCAGGCCTTTTTAGAAAAGAGTCACATCGAAATAACTACTCTTAACAAAGTATCCACATTCAGAGAAATAACATACACAACATAACTACTCAAGCAGATGATCAATATGCCCATGTGTCAGAAATCGTATGGCATACTTTCAAGTGTTTAATATACATGTATTATAATCATTATTCATATGGTTACAACAACGATTCAAAATTAATAATTCGTCAAAAAGTGACATGTCGACAAGAATGTATAAAACGTGTCAATTCAAAATAAAACCAACACGTACTCGTAATGCGATAATAAACATAATGGCTGCTATTTTTAAAAAGTGTTTTCTTTTATATCTTAAATTGAGTTGAGTTTGGCAATGTTACTTTTATAAGTTATATACATGTAATTAGTAGTTTGTGATTTTACAAAATGCTGTTTGTGAAAACTGTGAAATCCGACTGTCACAAATGTGTAATATGGCAACATAACAAAAACGGATTTTATTTGGAATTGGATGAAAATATTCGAAAGAACGTTTGAAATCATCTTAAGAACAAAGAAACCTTATCAATAATTCTGTCATCAAAATGTTTGTATTTTAAAAACATGTGCTATAATTATTTCAGCATGTTTACCTACTAACAACTATCAGACTAACTACCCCTACAGTTCATTTTCAACAACCCGGACAGTGTGTTTATCAACAGGAGCAACTATCATAAAAGTGTACAGTTTTTAATTTTGCTATTATCTCGACTTCGGTTAATTTGTAAATGCAATAACTTTCGATAAAAGTCGAAGATTATATATCATATTCATCTTAAACGTACACAAAATATTGGCTTCATCCATATACATTAGCTGTTTTAATATAGAAAGATGGCATAGTGCGCGACTTTTTCCCTAACTACGATTGAATCGTTTCGGAATGATAAAATTCTAACTATATATGTCTTCTTCATAAGTTGCAGCGATTGTAAACAATAGATATCCAAGAGTTGAAACAACTTGATACGGTTAACGATATTCAATAGAAACTCTTCAATACTGAATAATTTCGGGACCCACTTGAGCTAACAGAAGATACCAGTATTCCGTTCTCCCACTACATTACCTCTGTCAGAGCTATGTACCTTCACTATACCCACCCAGTGAAAAAAACTATTGTCTGTCGAGAAAACGGATGTTCATGATCACGGCTGCCATCTTTCTGTTGAGCATGGACAGCGCTTACTCCCTGTGGTTTAAGTAATTCATAGTGACTTATCAATATCCCCTTTTCAAACATTAGTTTCTCTCATGTATGAAGCGGTCCAAAAACAAATGTCCACAGATGCTGGGTCTGTGACTAAAGGACGCACAAGTAAAAATACCCTGTAACATATGGTTTGTCATAGTATAAAGGATAATGAGTATGTATTGAGTATGAATCCGACTGAAAGACTCATTCCTTACTTATTTGATTTGGTCAACTTATAGAAATACGTAAGGCGACAGCTGCACTTCACATGTATTGCCAAGACCCAGTCAATTATCAACCAATACATAAATTCATTCAGAACATAAGAAACAACCGTCACAGGACGCCATTAGGGCGACAATTACTTTGGGACGACAAAATGACTGTCATTCTAATGTGCCACAGGTGCCTACATTACCAAAACGTTATTCAAATCTGTTATCCAGCTGAATTATAAAAATTGTTCCAATTATTAAATTTTTACATAAGTAGTTTGGCAAAGTTGCTTTCATCAGTTAGTAGTTGCGCTTTCAAACATGTCGTGTGTGAAGAATGTGTGTAAGCCGTCCATCACAAATGAGTATTATGGCAGTATAACAAAATTGATTATATTTTCAATTGGATGAACACATCGCACAGAAATTTTTAAATCCTCTTCATTAAATAGAAACTTAATAGAATTCTGTCATGAAAAAGAGTGTATTTCAATAACACCTGAGGTGATTATTTCGGCATGGAAAAGCCTTACACTGGTGATACAAAACTAATTATGAGTAACCAGTATAATATGAAAAATGTTTCAAATTTTACATTAAATCTTACATACGAGATACGGATTTGAATTGAAAGTATATAAACGTGATTCATTTTCTTGGGATATACTAAGATACGCATTGGTAAATTCTTATTAGAAATAATGTTCTCTTATCATATATCAACCCCTTTGGAAGTTTAGTCATGGACGAATACATTTGACATCGGTCTGTAACATTCAGTTATCCAGTGCAGTATACTATAACTATACTTTTTCAATGACCTTTATTCAATACTATGTACTACCGACTAAGCGCCATTGTTGAATTTAATGGCAAAATATTCATTATTTGTAATAGTATAAGATCTATACTCAACTTTTGAAATAAACATAGAATTGAGAAAAATATGTTATGTTTTAGTCCAAAATTATGATATAAATGATACGGATACATACTTGGTTAATCTCTATTTATTCTAGTTTGGTAAGTATATATTGATTTTAAATCAACAAACATTTGATCAGAAACATTTACATAAAACAAGCCAAAGAATGAAAATATATATTAAGTTTTGTTTCTCTACCATCCTGAAGTGTTTTCATATTCCACGATTGTATAGCGAATCTTAAGATGCATGCATGCCTGATTTTTTTATTAAATATTGAATACTTTATAACAGATGCCATAAACTTGATAAGAGCTAACGTGTTCAGCGTGTTTAGCGTGTTTACATGAGACGCAACGTGTACAATTTCCAAACATAAGGGTATATGATACACCTATTTACAGATTCAAGTGAAAAATACAACAAGGTCTGTCGTCGCCTTATTAAAATTAAAAGAGACTTTCGGATGGGACATTTAAAGTATTATCTTATCAAAATGATCAAAAGTCATAAAAAAATAACATTAACTTGTATTCATTTATTAAAAGGAACTTCTCTGTCAAACGAATATACAACAATGTACGTGTAGTGGACAGTGCTGTAAAAATGTGGTTCACAATAAAAGCATTACGAGCTAAACATGTTATTCTTAGAGGAGCAACACCACATCTAGAAAGCGCTTAAGCATCAGAGCGAGGCAGTTAACAGAATTCAGGATGATATTCTGCATAAATTCTTAACCTTCATTGCAGTTTGAGCAAGATCAGAAAATATTACATGAATTCTAAAATTCCAATTCAGTTTCTTTTTTAGATATGAGAAAATTTGTTCTCTTTTGCCTTATCTCATTCATACAAATAGCACATAAATATACAGCCCTTAGACGTTCCATTCACTGCATGCAAGGTTTGTGTTCACACTGTCTATAGTTAAGGTTCTGTGTGGCTAGGTGGGGGATTTGAGCCATGTAATGAGTATCAAAGTATGAACTTCTTTTTAAAATCTAAAGTATGTATATGCTTATGTATGTTTAATATTAGTGAAGATACATTAGATTCAGATGACATTCTATTTATTTACATGTTTATGATTTTTTTCTTTTCATTTTCCATTGTTCATAAACACCAATCAGTTTTTTCATATTACGTTATAGAACAGTCGATCTAAATTTATTTAGATTGTTAGCATAATGTAGAACAGTCGATCTAAATGTATTTAGATTGTACAAACACAGAATGGACTATGTATGTACTCAAACAGTGAGCTGCAGCATCAGTGTACTTGTTCATTGTTGTCTGGAAGCAGACATAGACTATTAATAAGATTTAAGTGTTTTAGGCCTCTTTTGCTGATTGGCTTTTCCGTTTCCGATACACCGACGTGGACGAGAACCAAGATTAGGTTTATGGTTTTATCTTGTTAAGTCCCTTTTTGTGTTGTTTGAAGTAAAGACTTAGAGCATGATAGAGCACTCCCATATTCAACATCATGATCCTTTATATGCTTGTTCATTTATCGTTTTTTTAATATAATTTTGTTTCAATAATGATAATGTAATAATAATGATAATGTTAGCATATTCAAACAGCATAAATAAAAGCTAAGGTAATCATCAACTAATGATATACAGTTGGACATTACTCGAGCAACGGCCAATTTATTTGACAGAAAAAGCGTTCCAATATAAGAAAGAAGACAACGTGTCAAGAAAATAATCAATAAATAAGCAATTGTTATGTCTGGGGTGATAAAATCAGTCGATTTATAATAACCATCCTAAAACACCGCATTTGATTTTACAAATTAGGGTTTTGTTTAATTAATTTCGAAGTGTAGAGTATAAACAAAATCTAGGAATAGAGAGTGAAGAGTTACTGAATGATTTGCTGTCTGAGGATGCCATGTCCATAACATTAACAAACGATTAATTTATGTGACTCGCAGTGATAATCTAAATCTGAATTATTACAGCGCATTTTCAGTATTTGCACTTATTGATGTTGTTTAATCGAGTGTACATATTTAAAAGCCATACTTATATCACACAATATATCTTATTTATAGATATTTATACCAATCATTAACTAACTACACCTATATTCTATCGGTTGATTTATTTAAGAAAGGTTTAGGATGGCAGCTTAAAGGGACACTCCGTATGTTATTATAGTAACATAGGTCAAAAGTTACCAAGGGTGTTATTTCATCGAGAAGTAATGACTGTTGTCGAAAATTACCCTTTTAGTGTCAATCTGTACAGTATATTTACATTATTAAGATGTAACTTAACTATCGATTGTTGGACCTCGATTTTTGTTGAGGCGAATGGCATCCTATAGGTTTTAGGTCGTTTCTTATATGTCGGCATACGCATAGACCATTTCTATACGCGTGAAAGTTTTGGGCATGCTCAACTAGTACGCTTATAAGCAACTCATCAGTTATTCATACGCAATACATCGATTTCCCATCGGTCGCGTGCGGTACACGTACGTTATTAATACGTAGTGGGTATGCACTCCATACGCAATATTTGCTGCTCTCCCGAACCACATATGAATACACATAGCGTACTTGGACCGAATATAGCCTGCATGCTGAACGAACTCAAAACAAAATGTCAACACATTATACGCATTTGAACCGTGTTCCTTGCAATCGCACAGTGCATTGTCATTATGTGGAACGTATGACAAGCATATGCATCACGCACACACATTGTACATGACAGACAACAGACCAAAACAGACGAAATGTCATCGGTGCTGTTTTCAATTTCAAATTTGAGTCCAGATTTGATGTTCCTATATTAACAATTCATTTGTGTGTCATTATATATCCGTGCACTCAATAATATATTCTTTTAAAACAGATGTATACTGCCCAAAAAGGGTTTTAATGTCAATATGGACACATTTTATAGATTTTAGGAGGTATACAAGGTATTCCAAAAATAACTTAATTCAATTGCCAAGGTGAAAAAATTAGCCATTGGCTCTATAGGTCATCAGGCTTCCAAGGATTTATATCAGGCCTTGTTTGTGAAATAATAGGTTCATAACATAAATGTAATGATTTATCACAAAACATTAAATTCCACTGTTTTTACGCTCTTTAAAAGAAGAAGTAAAATAATTTCATGGAGTGATATCTATAACTCACACTCAGTATCATTAAATTTGCTCTCAATTCATGTTAGAAAGGCTTTTATAAGTGATTTATGAAAAAGAAAGAAAAAAAATCTGCAAATATGCCTGATTTAAGAATAAAATAATGTTTGCCCTATCCCAGCCCATTTGGGTGTGAATTTTGGGGCTTCATGTAAACTAAATCTATGGAAAGGAAAAAAAATATGCTATATGTGAAAAAGTCAACTGCATCAACATTCTCAAATGGCGAATTGGGTACTTTTCACTTAATAGTTAATCGGCTTGTCACGGGTATTTAATATTGGCTTAAAATTTTGAAAAGTTCATCGAATCGCTAATCGCTATATAATTTTCATATACAGTGCATTGTTGAACGCTTCGGATGAGAAACTTGGGATTGAAAACTTTATTGAGAAATATGTTCTTCAAGTTTGCTTTTGGATATATTTGGGTCGCTAATGTTACTAATAGTGATGCTTTTGTGAGAGAATTACACAACGGGTTAAATATATTTATTCCCAAATGTGGAATCATGCATTGTCAACTAGATTGTATCTTTAAATGAACAATCCTTAGAAAAATATTTAACTAATATTGATGTGAAGAAAATACAAATTGCACTTACACGCTCACGTCTCGGCTCACATATGCTTATGGTATCCCGTCCACACACAGATGTAACTCGATCACAGAACGCCCCTTTCAGTTGCTATTTCATGAAAATTTGTTCGAAATAAAATTAGTTGTTCTTAAGAAGTTGCTACTACGTTCCTACACATTTCTAAAAGTTCAAAATAGGTCTTCGTTACGTTCTATTCGTTCTTAGTACGTTTAAGAAATTCTCACACAGTTGTTACACCTTTGACAGTACGATATGAAGGGATTGGTATGAATAAGTGCGTTTTGGTATACATAGTTAAACAAGTAAAACATAAACAACTAGCAGCGGTAAACATTTTGAATGTTGGTTTTCGTCTACTTTTTATGCTGGCCGGGCAATAAGAAAAAGGGTTGTTTGGTTTTAACACATTTCATTCATGATGAAACAGTTTAGGAAAAGGTTATTCCCCTTAGAATTTTTCTCTCCTAGGGGGAAGACGATAACAGGAATTTTTTTGGGAAAAGATATAGATTTCCAATGGCCAATTTTTATCTTCAAAACTATTCCAATGAAGATTTAAACTTTTTAAATAGGAATAAGAGCACAGTCAAATGCTATGAAACTAATCACTGATCATAGAACAGAGGAGAGTGAAAAGATGGTTTTTCCACAAATAAATTTCATTAGCTCATCAGTAGTTTATAAGTTAAAAAGCAGGTCTTACATATATATATACACAAATAAAAAAGTTAAGCACCCCCTGATATTTGTGATTATTTTGTTTTCGAGAATATAAAAATAGTTAAACAAGGTTCTTTTATGAGAAGATGGTGTTTGTGCGATAGTTCCAACCAGCGATGCATGACAGTCGCGCCTACACTTTCGAGACATGCACGTGCGACATGCTACGCTCGAGGATCACAAAGAGCAGTATGACCCAACTGCATTTGGTGGTATGTAACGTTGCTTTTCATAGCCATTCAAAATATCTATTGAACATGGCACGAAGATGACTATCAATGGAGCTCAGAAATCAAATTATTGGTATGCACTCTGCAGGAATGTCCTTTAAGGCGATAGGACGAAATCTGGGCTACCATTACACGGTTGTAGACAGGAAGTGCAATGGACCGTCCGAGGTCTGGAAGACCTACTGTCACTACACCTCGAGAGGACCGGCACCTTCTTCAACATGTACGCCGAGAACCCTTCCTGACAAGTCCTCAGCTGAAACGTCTGTGGTAACCAAATCGAAACATCAGCACCAGATCAGTCAGAAATCGCCTCAAATCGGCAGGACTAAAGGCAAGAAGGGTAATTAAACGTCCCTTGTTGAGAGACCATCATAAACGTGCATGTTTGGCATGGTGTTTAGACAGACAACACTGGAATCTGAAGACCTGGCGGAAAATCCATTGGTCTGACGAGATTCGATTCATGTTACTTATGGGCGTGCACGTGTTTGGAGACAAAATAATAAAGCCTTTACTCCCAGGAACATCCAGCCAGCTGTTGCGTATGGAGGTGGCTCTGTTATGGTATGGGGATGCCTGTCTCATGACTGCAAGCTGGATTTAGTCACCATCAGGGGCAACTTAACGGGAGCTCAATATATCTGGGACGTGCTACAGCCAGTCGTTGTTCCTCATTTCGATAGCCATGCACTTGATTCACGACCACAATACATGGACGACAACGTCCGGCCTCACCGATTTCGTGCCGCTGTCGATTACATGCGCGCCAACGCAGTGACAACTTTACCCTGGCCAGCAGTAAGCCCAGATCTGAAGCTTTTGTTGGATATTCTAGGGCGGCGACTCCAGGCTCGGAACCCTCCAGTACAGAATTTACATAAGTTGGAGGCAGTTCTGCACGCTGAGGGAATGTTATTGACACAAGAACAGATCCGACGTCTGACTGGAGGCATGAGACGTAGGGTGCAGTGTGTCATCCGGGTACGTGGCGGTCCTACCAGATACTGATCATTCTTGAAATTGTATACTAGGGTCTACAAAGAGCATTTAGAAGTGACAATACGAATGCGAATGTGTTTTGTGTGGTAATCTCTGGTACGGTCAATGCTAGCGAGTGTTGCCTTACTCGGAGGATGTGGGGTCGAACCCCACATGAGACTAGTCTGACAAAGTATAAGAATTTGTAGTATTGAAGGTAGTGTTATCCCAAATGTAACCTTGTTATATTTGTTCACTATCTAAATGGAATGAATTTCTAACTTTCCACTCTTTAAGCAAATGAGATACAATAAAAAGGCACATATTATTGTAGGAGTCGCTTCAATAGCCCCTGTTTTTTATGCTTACATATAACTAGTAAATTCTTCTCTAAAGATATACTAACTTTGATATATATGAATAAGATTTACATATATGTATAATGTGATGTTTTTAATACTCGATGTGGTTGATCATGCCAACCTATTTCACATTGCCTTAACGTAGATATTTACACACAAACGTCGATGTCATCAACCATGCTACTTTTTAAGTTTATACCTGATTTATTCATAACTTAAAGGTTCGTTTTGCAACAGTGTACTGTTTAGTCATACGTATCTGAACTAATTTGATATAGGTGTTGCAATTTGGAACATCATACCTGTATTTTTTTACCAGGTACTTGCAAAAGCTCACCCATATTTACTTTCTGATATACATGAACAAGAAATACATGCCATTAAGATAATGAACAAATATAACAAGGTTATATTTGGGATAACACTGCCTTCAATAGTACACATTATTGTACTTTTTCGGGCCGAGTCCCATGCAGGATTCGAAACCACACCCTTAGAGTAAGGCAACTATCCCGCATGAGACTCGGCCCGAAAAAGTACAAGAATTTGTAATATTGAAGGTAGTGTTTTTCAAAATGTAACCTTGTTATACATGAACAAGGATAAAATACATGTATATGTTAATCGATAATGTTACAAAATGATTTTCATTGTTAAGTAATACTTACCAAAAGATTCTAGTACAAATTCAATCAGGCATTGACATTAGACTCGACGAGCACGCGACGCTATCTTCAACTGAATTTGAATATTGTTAGGTCTAATGAATCCTAAACTGAATGTTGGTTGTACTTGCATTATCAACAATTGTGTGTGTTAAGATATCACATGACACAACAATGACACAACGCTGTGTGCAAGATAATGGCAAGTTGACACATGCAAACGCGAAATGGATCACTGATTTCTTAAACGTGAAGTTCGTTCATAATAAAAGTTCTGTATTGAGTATTATTTATTCAAATTTGAAAAGGTATTATGAGAATTGAGAAACCTCCCAAGCTCACACAAACGTTTTTGAAAACGTTATTGGAACGACTCTCTAAAGTTTCAAAAGAGTTTCTGAAAACCTTTCTGCCACGTTGACGTAAAAAGACTAGATAAATAACACATGTTATTCAACGATTAAAATGTTGAGGATGTTTACTGTCGATAAGATATACGTTTTGTATGTATTAGACACAGCAATAGTTATTTATATTTCGATATATTTAGTGTTAAAAGAAAATATATATCAAAAGATATTTTACCTGCAGTTATTCGTATCAAATTTTGGATTTTATTTGATTAATGGCCGATTATCAAATTATTCAATGCATGCTTCACCCAAGCAGTAGTGATCTAAATTATTATAAATTTGACATACCTATCCCAAAAGATAATCTTGTATTCATTCGGCCTGAATCACAAAAATATAAAACGTAACACATGTGTGTTATAAATGATGAGTTATACTAAGAACTAGGATAAGTTTTAAAAACTTTTATTGACAAAGTATGTTATGTCATCTTGACTGCTTCTTAACTTGCAGATTGGATACCAATTAAGTTCAATAACTGGTAGATTTTAGAAACATGTCTAAGTGTTTATCATGGTACTGCCTTTCAATTATCTTATATTAATTTTACCTTGATGGTTTTATACCTGTGACACTTGAAAACGATCGTCGTCTTTGATATAAACAGTACGAGAGTTATAATACCAATTAGCGATCCTAATATACGAGCCATCATACCTGCACAAACTTTGTGTCCCTCCTGAATGAATTACGTAATGGTTTCATCAAAGGCGGCCGAGTTTCACATACATTACGCTGCACAGCCTATCAGGGTCTATGTGCGTGCTTACGCTCATTAACACAGAGTGAAATGAAACTATAAATTGTAAGTATGTTATATTATTATTTATAATTAAAACATCTTAATTGCTAGCTTTCTAATTGGAAAATAATTATTTGTTATCATTTTGATAAAATATGTACTTCACTTTATATAAGGCAAAATAACGTTTTCGATTTGGTGCTATGACAACTTTTTAGTTCTTAATACTCCGAAAACAAAGGCAATAATTATAGATTATAGAGTGAAGAAAGTAAAGTTAAAGCTTTTAATGTCAATACCTTTGCACTTACGATTGTACTTTATGATAATGAGTTTATGAGTATATCATTGGCCGATAGACTCATTGCAACTATCACACAACTAACTCTTAAAAGTGTACACGCTTGAATATGAATGATTAATGATAAAAAAAAATCAACACATGCTTTTTGAGTGTATTAAAGTTTATAACGTATACTTGTTGGTCCACCTGTTCTTTAAATTTAAGTTTTTATGCGGAAGAGTTGCTGGCATAATGCAAATGAATTTTATGATTGTTACGTCGCAAGTTTAAGCAAAATATGAGTGATTATCATGATAATAATGTTGTCAACATGTTACAATATATACATCTGTATTTTATTTTGCAATGACCCTTTTTGTCAGTCTCATTTTTGCTGAACTTCACTGACGGTGGTCAACCTGGGATTCTGTAATCAGATGGAGTCCCTGGCTATATACAGGAGCAAGCGTCATGTGTAAATCAGAACAACCTAACGCTGCGTTCCGGTCGATGTTATGTAACATGTGTATTCGCTCTTAAACAAGTCTTCCTGGTGGACTGTACCTCGGTTATCTTGTACTGCAGCCATATTGAGCTATTTATCTATCAACAGTCACTATAGACACTTTTATATGGGTATCTAATCTAACTGTTATGGTGACAAAGATGTACTAGTTTATGTCTTTGCTTCAACATCCAGTGTTTGAACATCAAATAGCTTTGCAATTTGACTTGATATGGTAATTTAATGCTGCACAATAGCCCATGAATGTTGAAACAATACATGAATGTCAAATTGTAAAATTGCAATGACATTCACATGTAATAGAACATATAGACAATATAGTCCTAGATAAAAGGTCAGAGTTGTGTTAACATTTATACTATAATGTATTTATAGAAGTTGAACATGTATTACTACAAATCATAAAATCATAAAATGAAGACATCAAATAAGCACACATCATTTCACCACAGACCCACGGTTCTGTTCAGCACAGTTTGGATGGTTTTGATTTTTCATATTATTCCTTCTCAAATAGATTCATGGATGGCGATTTATATATACATGTTCATTATTGTAGACTCGAATACCAACGCTAGATATCTAGATATAGCGGGGAGGCAATTTGAGAGAATTGTGCACTTTGTGACCAGTTCTTGAAATTTTGCATGATGATAGGTATGGGTACAAGGTTTTCAGAAACCATCGCAAACAAGGTGAGATCGCCCTCTGGTGGCCTGTTTGCACAAATCCAAGATGGCCGCCGCAAAAAAACTGAATTGTATATGCAACTGTTTTTGTAATCTTTTCAAATGTGTCATGTTATATATCAAATGAAAGCTCTTATTACAGGCTTTCTAAAAATGTATAGTTTAATAGGGTTGAGTCCTTTCATAATTGTACTATTTTTAGAAAATGTTCCAAAATATATGAATATTGTTATCGACATCCAAATATTCATCTATGCTACAATTAGCATTGATTTACATTTATTAAATCAATGATTAATTGTTTTTAAAACTATAAGTTGTTATATATTTCTTTAAAAACTAAAATGAGAAAATGAGGTCCTTAAATTAATAGTTGACTGGCATATGTCGTCCTCCAAGTAGAACAGGAAGTGCACTCGTGGCTCCAAAACAAGGTTACACATATGACGTAATTAATTTTGGTGATTTATGCAACATTTCGATGGAAATAAGGTTACTTCACGAAAATGATTTGTTTGATAATTGCAGTTTTAAGAGTACTGAGTTTGTAGGGTAGGGTCTTCCTTGCAAACTTCTGAAATGAGATAATACTTTCCAAATTACTGTTCTTACTTGTCATCTCCAAAGTCAGACCAAGAGCCACAGTTTGGATTTTCCCTATCATCTATGAGAAGGCATCTTCTATGGCCACGCTTGTAACCAAGAGGCAACTGACTTTTTAAACCCTGATCAGGTTTCAGTGATTGTCGGAGATTGCCCCCATCTATATCCAGCAGAAGAAGTGTCAATGGAAGTACCCAGATGAAGTTGGTGAATCCAAAGGGGTGTGCCTTATGGATTTCCTCATATTGCGATGGCGTCCCAAGAGTGTGGGGGGAGCTATTGACTGAATCTGGATGGGAGCGGATGTTTTCCCTCACGAGAACTTCACGCCTGGGTTTCAACATCTCTTCTTGGTGGCAGACATGTCAAGCGTACACAGTATGCATATCAGTTGACAATTGCCTGGCTTCATATACTCAAGGTACAAGCATATAATGAGTACTGCCAAGGTGGCTATGGGCCTCATGAATCAAGGGGTATGTGGGAGATTGTGAGATAGCTCCTACGACCTGCTACTTGAGAACAATTCAAGATTACCTCCTAACCATATACTGCTTTGTTCGAGGCCACTAACTATAAATGCCTGCACTGACTTGTGCCCATGTTTCATTGCTTTTGGACACACAGATTATTCACGTTGGATGCCTGTCTTCTTGAAAGACATGCCCTCCCTGCCAGAATTCCACCCAGCGTCACAGTGACAAGAAGTTCTCCCTCGTGGCACTTGAACAGAGCCAAGAGTATAGCATAAAAATCTTGAAGAGGCATAGTGGAACTAAGGGTCTCTATGGTCAGAGGAGGAGGAGGTGTGAAGTAAGTGCCGTGGGTCATTGAGGAATTATGAAAAAGGCATTCTCTCAACAACAAACAGAACAGAACAAGTTTTGCGAGACCTAAAAGCCCTTCTCAGTCTTGTCAATGACAGTTGTAAATCCCTAACATATGTACCAGATACCAGCCATGGATGCACACAGATACTCCAAATTGGATGTTCGCTGTGGACCACTTAGCGTGAAGGAGGTCGCACAAACAATGTTTTGGCAACATGATCAGTACTAACAACATACACATAGCTGACTCATATTTGTATTTTAACCCGTGTATCTTGGACTAACAACAACCTTCCCCTTTAGATTTAGGTAGATAAAAAACTACAAAGTCAATGAGAGTTTTAAAAATTTAATTACTCAAACAAATCATTTGTAAGAAATAAAAATTCGAAAATTGAACAATTTGATTAATCATACGATATGGACAAATGAGCATGGGGTCAAAATGTAGATTTCATGAAAATTATATCGATATTGGGGGCTTGACAATGCAGCAAATTGAGTCATTAATACCGAGTGTGACCACCTCTGTCATTGATACCGGCAAAGACGCGTCTTCGGGCTCAAGTAGTCATGCAAGCGTCTGATGACGTAAGCTGGGACACATCTCCATTCATAGATGATAGTTTGAGCCATCTGCTGTCGGTTGATTGGAGGGTTTTGTCGACTCGGAAGTAGCTTGTCAAGGTGGTCCCACCAATTTTCAATCGGTAAGAGGTCTGGAAATCGAGCTGGCCATGGCATGACGTTGACGTAGTTGAGTTTATGAACCATCCTCACAACATATGTTGGAGCATTATTGTGTTGGAAAGGACTCCATGTTGTTGCCGTTGCAGAAATGGTAGGACAACTGGTCTCAGTACCTGGTCGATGTACACTCCCTCGCTGTAAGGTCACACTCCGACAGCATTTGGCCATTCTTTCACCTCCCTGCTTATAAATCCTCACTCTTCTATCTGCTCTTGATATAGCAAAACGACTTTCAACTGCCAACTGACTTAGCTGCCAACGTCGTGATTAAGTGGCCCAGGATAGTCCGTTCCCCAGTATGGATACCATAGGCAAGGAGTCTTCCAGCAACTGTCCTTTGACTGATGGGGTGGACCATTGCCGTTGCCGCTGATGACGTCATCGTCAGGACGCGTTTCCTAAGATGCAACGTCCTCAGGTACTGGTTTTCCCCGCTGTTATTATCCGGGGTCTGCTTGTCCGTGGTCTGTTTGAGGTCTGCCCTGTTTGTTGAAAGCGTTGGTGAATATTCCAGACAGTTACAACAGAGCAACTGAACGAACGTTCTTGCAATGTGACCAGTTGTAGCTCCGAATTACAGCATTCGAATGGCCCTTTCTCTCTCTGCTGTCGTCAACTGTGGCATTCTTTTGTGTTTTTCTTGTACTGCAGGTGTCCTTCTTGTGTCTGCCACTGTTTTTATACCCTTCCTGCACGTGCATCCCCCGAAAATGTTAAATCATGAGCTTTTCGCAAAATACCTCAAAGAAGTTGTCTGATGTTGCGTTTTGTCGTAAATGTACACCAGACACAATCCGTGCTCTTAATAATACCAGCCAAATAAAAAATACTTTTTTATTTTTGTCAAGTTGATGAAAAAAATATAAAGGAAAGTTTGTTCATGCCCATCAGTGTATATCCGTTATTATAAGACATATAACTGAATCATTTCAGTTTAGGTGCACATTACTATCTGATTGCTGGATTTATATTGAAGAAATAAAATTTCAATTTATCGCAAATTTGCAATTTTGTATATATTTTGTGTTAAATTAGTAATTCGTATACACTGAAATATTAAAATGAAAGTTTCGACCATATTCCCCTCTAAAATGCCCCAGAATATGACAGCATACACCAGTCAATTACAAACTTAAGGACCTCTGAGGAATTCTTCTTAGGTTATTACAAAAACAAATAAAATATAACAAGTTACATGTATTGTTTTAAAAACAATAATTCATGGATTTAATAGATATATATCAATGCTAATTGTAGCATTCATGAAGATTTGGATGTCGATAACGATTTTCATATATTTTGGAACATTTTCTTAAAATAGTACACATATGAAAGGGCTGAACCCTATTACATTATACATTTTTAGAAAGTCTGTAATTAGAGCTTTCATTTGATATATAACATGACACATTTGAAAAGTTTACAAAAACAGTTGCATATACCGTTCAGTTTTTTTGTGGCGGCCATCTTGGATTTGTGCAAACAGGCCACCAGAGGGCGATCTCACATTGTTTGCGATGGTTTCTGAAAACCTTGTACCCATACCTATCATCATGCAAAATTTCAAAAACTGGTCACAAAGTGCACGATTCTGCATAATATTAATATATTCCTCCCCTGCTAATATTACAATTTCCTCTAGTTATGTGAATGTCAATTCTGTGTGTATGTGTATTGGTATTTAAAGATAACCCTCTCATCAGAGTTGACGAATATACATCCTAATATACACCCACAGCTTATCGCGAATACACGCCATTCCTCATCTCAACAAGCCTAGCTTAACTGCGGATCATTAACAAGCGAAGAAATTATGCTCAATACTTGGGATATTTCGTAATTAGAAAATCGCTCGGTATTATTACCTAACATAAATAATGATAAGTATCTTAAATATTGCGTTTCTTATCTCTCTGAGATATTATTTATTTGTATACTATTTGTTATCGGCGTAAAAGTGTAAAGTATATTTAACCAGTTAAACCTAGTCATTATTAAATTTAATATTAAACCATACCGCTGTATTGCTAATTCTATATATAAAATTACTTATATTATTTACATTTTAATACAGGCACTCTGCTGAAGCCTTTCCTTACCAATTTTAACTTTGGAACTTATGCGTGTGTACCTTGCAATTTTATGCGTGATTGTTTGAAAACCTTGTAAAAACGTCTCATTGGTACGTTATCCTGAATCGATACGGTTAGTATGTTTATAATGTCATCTATAAAATGTCTGGTAGGACAGACGGACGAACATAATTAATACATGTTATATTGATGCGTCGTTAAAACATTCATGCAATAGTTATTTGCGAAAGAAGCACTGATAGACAGGTTTATTCAATATATAAAGCCAAATGGCCCAAAGTACAATTCATGTTTCAAAATGACAGCTTGAGATGACGTGACATAGATAATGATTTCCCCCAGAATTTTAAAATGGACATCAAATCTGTTATAAGAAAGACAAGGTATTTTAAGATATCAATATTAACAGAATTAATACTAATATTATAAGAAGAGTATACATCGCTTGTGGATTGCAAAAGCGTCACAAACTAACAATTTGTGAAATTCGTCTTCTATTTGACCAGAAGAACATGAGAAGAAGTAGTAGTCGAAGAAAGAATTTGGACACAATTTGAATGGTGCTCCCGATTCAAACCGCGAAAAGCACCATCTCCTCCCATGTTAAAATTTGGACACAATTTGAATTGTGCTCTCCCATGCAATTTGCTAGACCACCATTGAGTCCGTAACTGTTCCCCTCCGGACTAATTGCACGGCTGTCGTTTACCCACCACCCTAAGGCAACAAACCTCGCGAAGTTGGATATTTACTTTACACAGTATCTATTTACTTATTGCAAAGTCTCGCACCGAAGTGAGATCCAATTAAGCTTCTCATTAACACACGAAATATTCTTTATGAAATTTTCAATGAAAAACGTTTGCAATATATTTCAGATATTTCTTTCCACCTCTACGAAATGTGTAAAAACCGTATTATGTATTATAGTCTTACATTATTTAACCTATTACAACAGAGGAAAGAGATTATTATTTTTTGTTTAAAATCTACTAGGAGGTAACACAAATATCAACTCATAAATACTTTGCGGAATCAAGATGAATATTCACAAAGATCGGGCGGTATTCACATCAGACATCTTACTGTAACTGGGTGTTTGTGTATGCAGATAACAGCAGAGGTGAGATGAGTAGACACAAATATATTGATGTATTCCCGAATATGATGGTCACCGAAGAAAGTACGAATGAACCGGTGATAGCTCTATATATATATATATATATATATATATATATATAAGAAGCCAACATGGCTGAAAGCGCTAGTTAGCGAATGTGAATCAAATGTACCAAATTCCACAATACTATTTTATTTATAACCTGAAGCAGACAACATGGCTGAAAGCGCTAGTTAGCGAATGTGAATCAAATGTACCAAATTCCACAATACTATTTTATTTATATATATATATATATATATATATATATATATATATATATATATATATATATATATAGAAGAACCATAGAAGGTGTGGAATAATTAAGTTGTGATTTGTTAAGTTGAGAGTTTTTAACCTTCATGATAGGAGATCAATGCAATAAAACTGCACCATCTCTCTCCATTGTGAGCGAGCAGAGACTTGCTTTCCTTGTTGTTTGTTGAAGACACACATGTCTCGGTACGGTTTGTTGGTTGAGTAAACAGGAACGCGTGGTTACACTAGTGTCGTACAGTAGGACCAATGTTGACATTGTTTTGGGTTGTGGTCAGTGAAACTATATTACTGGGTCAGTAATGGTCGGGTTATATTTGCAAGGTGCGACATGAATCCTTATTGGGTATTGTTAGAAAGACACACCAAGAAGAAAGTTTTCCAAGATTCTACAACTAGTCAGTCAACATCCCCAATATTCAAATGCACGAAGTGTTATGATGTCTACTTTTCAACGAGGTCCGACATAAGAGAGCATTCTCACCAACACAGGCGACACGGAGATGGAACACCTCTATATAGCATAAAAAAAACGAAATAGTCACAAGAACAGAACACACCCTAACTCTCTCTCTCTCTCTCTCTCTCTCTCTCTCTCTCTCTCTCTCTCTCTCTCTCTCTCTCTCTCTCTCTCTCTCTCTCTCTCTCTCTCTCTCTCTCTCTCTCTCTCTCTCTCTCTCTCTCTCTCTCTCTCTCTCTCTCTCTCTCTCTCTCTCTCACTCACCCCTAAATCCTCTCCTTACAAATACGTCTGTATGCTATAATTTGAAGCAATTTATCTTCATGCTTAGCTCGATGAGGAAAGGATGAATACCGTAATTTATCAAATACAGTCTCAATTTCATCTACCTGTATCGAAACGAATCATAATCATAACGGATAAATAATAGTTTCAGGGATGTATTTATTTCGGAGAATACGGCAGTACACCCGATACAACAAGGATACACGAGTTATCTCCCTTAATAGAAACATCAACCCTTGTAACACGTCTCGGATTGAATTTATATGTAATGTAAAACAAGGTTTGTTGCCTTAGGGTGGTGGGTAAACGATAGCCGTGCAATTAGTCCAGAGGCGTAGGAACAGTTATGGACTTAACATCTCCCCCTACCCGTATGATTCCATTGTCTATGATTCCATCATAATAATCTGCGATTTGTTAGTACTTCATGCCAAGTACGATCTTTAGTTAGTAGGTATTAAACCAACAAGATTTAGGTGGGTTTTTTTTAATAACATATACAGCATTTATTCTTTAACCTCTTTCCTTTTTAAAGAGATAGACAGAGTAATTATTTTAGAGTTAAATCGTTCATTACCATGGTAAGTGTTGATAGTAAAGTGTAGTTAACAAATAGTATAGTGTATGGTATTTAGTTTATATTATAGTGTTGAGGTATAGTTTATATGGTATATAGTTTATAGCATAGTGTATTGTATATTGTTTATAGTATAATACAGTGTGGTTAGTATGGAATGGTATGGAATCTAGTGGTGGTATCAATGGTATGGTAGACGGGAAGGAGGAATTGATTTGATAGTCCTTTATACGTTGTTCCTACGTATATCGTATATCGGGATGAATAACACATTTTCTGAATGAAATATATTAACCAAATGTACGTATAGTATCTTATGATATGAGTCCACAATGAATGTTCACTATCTTTAGAAATTGATATTTTAGTTTATATCAACAAAAGCATCTAAGAAGAAAGTGTTCCTCAAATAAAGACGTTGATACAACAATACATAAACATATGATTTAGTTTACCTGAACAAACTTTAAAATACAATAATAATAATAATAATTATAATCATAACTATAAACCAGTCACCTACTATTATCATGTTCTCAATTGAGATAACTATTTCACATAATATGATAAAGATAAATTTTTAATGAATACGTTCGTGCTAAATAACAAATATATAATGTATATATTTTAGACAGAGTAATGCGTGTAACTACCTCATACCAGTCCATCATTTCAAACAAAGCGGATACCTTTTGTGTACATAACGCCAAACATAACGATCGTTCAGTTCGAGATTTGTTTTGGAAAAAGTGTCTATTATGTGGTCAATCGAAAATCCTCTCAATCGAAACAATAGGTAATAAATTACATATTATCAACACGTTATGTTGTTAGGAGATTGAAACTTAAACTTATTTGATATTATGTTTTTCTGTTTTCTTCCTGATACATCTCTTATAAAGCATTGCACCTCTCTCAGGCTATGGCTAATGGAGGCTCCGTTCAGACTGTCAAAAAGTTCTACAGCGTTGTTGGAGCTATAGAGACCGAACCAATGTTGCCGACGAGATGATCTGGCATCAGTGTTTACTATGATTGCACAACGTGATGTCATACTTTTTTGGAGCATAACATCGCCAAGTTGCGAGGATAGTTCGTCTCTAGGATAGATTCCTATAACGCCATCTCTTAAGACCTGATTGCAATCCATGATGCATTCCATCTGCGTCGTTTCCATTCTATCTATCTTCCTCTTTACACAATAATGTTCCTAGATTTCCCGATTTGAAATCCGTCCACGAATTCTGCATGCACTACACACGTGACCGTTTCCGTCAAAGCTTTTCCAAACTCTGCCTCTAGTCTTAAAGATCCTTTCTTCTTTAAAGGTTAGATGAAATGACATATGGTCAAATTCGTATTCGTTGAAAGGGGGTTTCAATTTGACAATTGCTCGATTTTAAATTTCTGAAATCGACCCATAAATTACTTATATACGGCTTTTTAAAAAAACGCCTTATTAAGCCCCGGCGACCAGAATGAAAGTGGGCGGGGAGTGGTCACCGTATTGTGCTGCGACGTACGTGGAGGAGGCTCACTATGGCCGCTAATCATAATTTAACGTGTTTTCGCAACTTTTTAACTGCTCATATAAGACAGAAATCTTCATCAAATCAACCCAAATTTTCGCTCAAGGGATAACCTAACTATTCAACTAGCGATATCATATGGTTACATTGACCGGGTCCTGCTTGATTAGAATGCATTTTGCTCTAATTTACAGTATGTTTGTAACAAATAACCGAGGGACTGCTGTCTAAACATATGGCCAAGACAGGAAGTTTTGCTCGCATATACTGCTCTATCTATCGCTATCAAAATATATTTTCACTTTTTGATAAATTTGTACTGGTCTGTGTTTTTGCTTTGATCCTAAAGACAAAGCAATTAAGCCACTGTCGGACCGTGGCAAGATAGGTCAGTGTCAAAACACCTGTACTCACATGCAGGTGATACTTACGCAATTGTTTGTCTATCGCAGTGATTAGTCGGCGCCAGTCCAGTCTCTGTCTTGTAACAACATGAACGCCTTTTGTCTCATTGGATTAAATAATGTACCAATGAAATTCATTTCAGTGTAAAATCATCATAACTATTTGGTTTTCTATCTTGCCATTTGCGAAAAGACTTTTGCTGTAAGAGGGTTAGTATTTGACCATCTTCTGTTTTCAAGTACTGTTATTAATGAATTTATAGGTTTACAATTTGTGTCTAATGTGCATTTGGATATTCATATTGTCCGTTTGGATACGTTTATAAGGTAAGTTTCTTACATTAATTGACACTTTTGCTGAAATGTCAATTTAATACGATGTTTATTTGATTTGATTTGTTTAACCGCAAATTTTTATTGAAAACATTATTTTATTATCTATTAGATTCTGAATGTGTTAATAAGTGATAACTAAATCGTAAAATGTAACATTGGGATGAGGTGTTTTAAAATATGTGGTGATTTTCTTTGATGTTGTAATGTATTGATAGTAAATTAGGTTGTCGGTTAAAAAAGCAGGATGTTGTGATGTGCATGGCTTACCGTAGGGCCTACTTCGTCGGCGTCTGCTAATCTCATGTTTGTTGTTTTATTTTATACACAATTCCTGCAACAATAAAATAACAACAACACCGAATATCTGATTTCGTTGTCTCAACTTTACTTCGTTCATATTATCATATCTTGGTTTCATGTTGTCATCGTATATCTCATTAGCATTGATTTATCCTATGTCTACGAACGTCTATGAATCCACCGTCTTTCACTATTCATATCAATTATATTATATTATTATATTATATATTTGATAAACCGATAGTTTGGGACATTTGTAAAGTGAAACTTGATAACTTATATTACTCGAACAATTTACAGCAGAACAGCGATGTGGCATTAATGCAAAGCGTATATATAACAGATTAACCGACCGATTCCCCAGTGTTTGCCATTGTAAATAGTAAGCGAATGTCTACACCCCGTCCCTTCTCGTACGTCACTTCCGGTATCTTCCAACTCTCTAAGCTGCGCCCAATTCTGTGTTTGTTGCTCGTGACTGAAAAGCAGTCGATGTTTTCGGCAAAGTTTAAGTCGCTGTAGTTTAATTTAGGAACAACATATGGATTTTTGGTGGGTCTCGTTTTTCACAAAATAGTCTAATAAACCAATTGCAGTTAAGAATTCAATAGAAAATAATATATTTCGGCCTTCCTTTAATGTCAAGTAGGTTTGGTCGTTTGCATGTTCGAAAGTGGGTTCTATCGGGAACACGTACAGAGCGTAGCCAGAGCCGAATTCCTTACGATTTAAATACACACTGCTCATACCTTGTGGGTCACCATCATTAACAAACCAAGTGTCATTGTATCAAAATAGGTTGGCGTATGGTGGGATGATGGTCTGCCCATGCGATTTGTCAAAATTGATTTTCATCGGACTCGTTTCGCCTACACTTTCACCATCGCAGTACAATCGTATTTCAGTAATGTCGTAGTTGGTGAAGTTATACAGTTTTTTGGTCGGGTCCCCTGCCACTACCTTTGATGATACGAAACCCACCACCACTTTGTTAGGTCGAGCTTCTTGAAAGATGTTGTCGTAGCTCAGAGACACTTGACCGGCTGGTATAGACATCATTTTCACCTCGGTTTGTTTGAAGGGATATTTTGCCGTCGTGGTGGATAGAGCCGTGTTGTGACCCCATATGACTCCACGATTTACTTTGACCTTCATTACCTTCAGAACGATGTCCTCGATATTTATGCTGTAACTTTCGTCTGTCATGGTAGCCATTAAAGCGAATTTTGGGCTGGTTCTGTAGAGCTTGACTTGCACGTCCACTTGATTCAGAATGTATCTATCGATGTTAAACATGTCATGCAACAGCACCCCTGCCATGTCAAAGCTTTTTCTGTTACTGGCTATCTTCCATCTTTCGAAAAGCCCGAGGTTGTCTCCGTTTGGGTCGGTGACGTCCATCTTGGATTCTGTGTCCTTATAGAACAGCTGGGAGGTCATCTTGGATTTGGCGTTCACCTCGTTAGTGTTGAGTATGGTCTGTATGATAGCCTTGTACGGGTAGTGACTATTAGTGGAGGTTAACAGTTTCCCTTGCAGTCTTACGTCTACCTGACAAAACATCAAGTGCATCAATAAATTTACCGGAGCACACTCGTCCGTTCCCATTTAATGCGTTCCGTCTTCTTTCGTAATTCTGCATTTCACGGATCTGCGTAGATCTATATATTCCAACCCCTCCTGTGTGCTAACGTTGAACTCTATTGGATTGTCTCCGGATACGGACGATATTGGTCTGCAATCTTGTAAATAGGTTCTTTCTACCGCTTTTTGGTTTCCTGGCAAGCTAAACAACTCGAGTTCCCTTGGTTGAATTTCCATGAAGTACTTAGAGTCGGATATTAATGCAGACATTATCGTTGATATAGGCGAAGTACTTCCTAGTTAAAAATGTCTCTGAACAACGACTTCGTAGATTTGATCGACCTTCTCCTTCTCGTATTGTTCTGTTGTTTCCGAGAAGTCTGCTTCTACTTCTCACTGCTCTTGTTGTTGTTGCTCTTCTTCTTCTTCACGAACCTTCCTATCTTGTGCGAGGTTGGTCTTCCAGTACCACCTTTCTGGCCGTGCTTCAGTCTTTTTACACGCATTTCCTCTATCGCTAGACGTGACACGCTTTTGGGGTTCCTCTGTATTTCCGTCTTGGCTTTATCTACTGCCTGTTCAGCTGAAGCCACAAGCTTTATTTCATCATCCGTTTGTGTACTAGTGACGATATTGTTGACGCGGAGAGGTGTTGCTGGCGTGATGTTGTTCATCCTAGTAGATATATTCCTGACGCTCCCTATGAAGAAGGGATTGGCTTTACATTGAGCGAGGTAAGCATAATATTTTTGCCAGATCGATCGGTTCGGAACGTAGAGTGAATCGTGATCTGCTTTTTTCTTCCCGGTATTCTCCTTCAAACATATTATAGTTTACACTATGAAAGGATAGCGTCTTAATTGTAGTGTTACTGATGACACGTTTGTTAAAAAAGTGGCTGGTTCCCATTACTATCTGTTATATATACGTCAAAAATGAACCGCGTCGTTGATTACCCTTACGCCTATTTCGTAAGGGTCCGAAAATAGCACTTTCCAGGTGGAATCCTCGGTAGAAGATAGTCGTCTGAGAAGTGGTTGGCGCTGACCTCCGACTGTTATGGGTTCGCATAAGGAACAATATATGTACAGCGAATCTTCTGTGACTTTCTGCTTCCTCTTTCTGGCTCTGGTCATTGCGTAAAATTCTCTCACCGAGATTATCCATCTTCCGTTTAACTGAAGTAGTTGTTTCAAATAAACCGAAAACCGGTAAGGCTTATTTTCCGGAAAGTAATCCGTATTATCCTTGATTGTTGCTACGATCCATTCCATTGTTCTTTGAATATATAACTTGATTTATTATCATGTCTTCAGTACAATATCCGTGTTCTGAAATGCTCAAAGATACGTATTGATCCTCACAAACTTCTCGTCGTTGCCTTCTCCACTCATTTATACAAGTTGACTAGGTTGGGAACCATTTCTAACTCGTTGAATTAAATGGTTTCTTTGGTGGAGGAAATGCAATTGCAACTCATTTATATTCTTTTTTTTTCATTGTCTAAGCTTCAACACGTTGGTAAGAAATATGTTTACTCTGCAAGATATGAGTGGATATTACTCATCGCTAAAAATAATTAGCTCACCACCTGTGCCGGCAACACTTTGCGTGGTATAATAAAATTTCAACTGAGAATTTTTACTGTATTCATAGTATCTGTTAAGATCGTTTTAGTCAGAGTCTTCTTCCTCTTCCGTTTCTCCACTGTCTCCTTCTTCTTCTTCTTCTGTCTGATCATCTACGTCATCGTCAATCTCAAACCAAACCACCAATTCACTTTTCTTCTTTACTAAAGCTGTTTTAATTGCCTTTTCTAAACCTGTCCCATTGTCAATCAACTGTTGAATGTATTCAACCATGCTATTGTGCGTAGCTCCATGTTCCAACCAAAACAAATGCTTTATCTTCGTCTCTGAGTTTCCTTTCTGCTTTGGCCTCAGCAGCTTTTTCTGACAAGCCTTCCTGTACAAACTTGTCATATTTTACCCGCCATTGGGATTCATTCTCTTTTCCGGCTTTTCCTTCAACATTGTGAAATACCTTACTTCATCGTTGTCAGTCTCCGCAATGATGTTCATTTTACTCAGTTTGTTAGCGAAAGGTTCCTGGTCATCAATTTCCCATTTCTGTTTGTTCAAAGATTTGCCTTCTGGACACCATCGGTTCACATGTCTCTGTAGATTGTGTACGTTGCCAAACACAAGACCGCAGTCATAACAGGACTGCATATCTTCTTCTTCTTCTCTTTCAGACGACCACTGAAGTTGGAAATGAGAAGCTGTTTCTGCACTCTCGTCTTTTTCACAATTGTTGTTAAGTGCATTTGGACAAAGGCGATCCTCTTCTGCCGTGAACGGTTTCAAATCCAAAATTTTCTGGCAATGGTTACGACTATTTGTTTGTCAATTGGATTTTTAAAAAGTATCATATAATGCAAATTTCTACGCTGTGTTGGATCTTTCCCATGATATAAGTTTTGATTGATAGCAATGACGGAGAGATTCCTATGATGACTACCTTCTGTAAATAAATCGTCATCAGATCGTCTAGAATGATAAGGTTTCTCATTTTGACGTTCAGATATGTTTTTTGGTCCAAACAAACGGGTATCCCTTGAATAAATTCCACCCGAGGAGTACTCACCGACCTTTGAATTTCCTCGTAAAGAGGTTGCCAATGTTTATACAACCATAGAATACGTTGTGGCTTGGGTTGTATATTGCCGTGTTTTAACATCTGTTAAATTAACGATGTCTTACCTGACGATGTGGGTCCACTACATAAACATGTAAATGCTTGATAGAGAATCTTAATTGATGATCCTTGATGATCCTTTCTTGTAAGTTGTTCACAGTCCTTTTGTTCTTGTTGTAACTCTTGCTTCAGTATTGATGGATTGTTATCTTGCCCATGCTTAACTCGTGTATATCTCGTCAAGTTATGTGGCCAAGGATAGACTTTAGAACAGGCAATACATTTAAACATGATGATGGACACACTCTCGCCCTCCCTTCTCTCCCTTGTGCTATCTGTTAAATGAAGTGAAAGAAGGTAGGGAGAAATATATATTTATATAGCCTCGCCATCCCCATCACCAGCGGAAGCATTCATATATCATCCGCATCCGCATCATCAGCATCATCCCCATTATCCGCATCATCAGCATCCACATTAGCATCATCAACATCTGCATCTGCATCCGCACATCTACATCGACATCATCCGTATCATCATAAGCAGTATCAGCATCATCCACATCATTTGCAATCGCGTCATCACCATCTGCATCATCAGCATCCGCATCATCATCATAAGCAGCATCAGCATCAGCATCATCGGCATCATCAGGTTGTTTCAGCGAAAACCAGATTATATCCACGCTTGTGGCCATGATCCATAGTTGTTTTCCCCAATTTTATATAGCTTTTACCTGTTCTGCGTCTATCCACAAGGTAAATTTCTTAGGATAATTCACCACTTGACGTACACTTGCTTGATGTTCCTCGTTTCTTCAGCGTTCTCTTTTCATTCACTTTTTCTACATGCCAATCGACTTCATCCGGATTCTTGTGATATTTCTGTAATTCTTTTTGGTAGAACGTACCTTCTATGGGAAGTCTTCAATCCAATATATAAGTACATGGTCTCTAACTTTGCGTTTCGTAATTCTAAATATTTCCTCGGACCACTTCTGTTCGTATTCTTTCTCGAATGTTCTCTTGATCAATGAAACGTGCACGTAATTTCCTATTTTAAATTTGAATTTCTTTTTCTTGTAGCGCTGTTTGTTGTAAGGAAATCTATCCTTATCTGAGGTGACATCGTTCGTAGTAGTAGTAGTTAGCTTGAGAGGATGAGATTCCAACCATACCTGAGACTTGTTTTTGGGGTTGATATCTGCAGGAGCCCTTCCGTTCAATCCACTATGCGGACAATGATTATAGTTATAAATCAGATGTTGCAACATGTCTAAGTATCTATAGGTGTTTTTGTACGTGAAATATCTGTGCATCATTGTTCTCAAAGTACGAATGAAGCCTTCCTCGTATCCAGCTTTGATATTGGATTTCTGATTTGAGAAGTGTTTGACGTGAAATTTCTTATAAACCCTTTGGGTCTTCTTATTTTTTAATTCGCTTCCTTTGTCCTTTCTTTGTCTATCCATACACCTTAATATCTTATTCATGGCATCTGTTACTGTTTGAGCTGATTTGTCTTTGATAATTTCGCACCAAACGTACCTCGAAAAACAATCAATCAGAATGAGAATATATCTCGCACCGTCGATGTATTCCGAGATGTTGCTCGTGTCACATAGATTGGCGTCTAGCTGAATCCTGTTTCTGCCTACTACGACTCTATTTCTCTTGAAAGTTTTAAATGGGTTGTTATGTAGAGAGTAGGCATCCTGTTTTTGCAGCCAATTAGGGTGCGTAGCTTGCAGTGATTTGATAAACTTCTGAGCCCCTCCAAATCCTCCCGCATTACGAGGGTTGTAATAGCTCCTTCTTAATATTTCCTCGCTTACCAGTTTTTCTGAATATGATTAACACAGGTCTTCACAATTCTCCTCATCCACTCATCGTTTTTCATTTGGGTGTCTCAATAATCACGACATTCGTATTTCAACAGGTACAATGGTTATATTAATCTCAAACTTGGTGAGAGTTGTATGCTTTCTTTCCAATGTCTCATAACTTCGTCTTCGTCTATCGATGTTAGCATAATTCTCTTTATGTATACGTCTTCTAGATCTGCTTCTTCTCTGAGGATAGATTGTGTTTCTAAAAAGTGTAAAAGTGTCTTCATATAGGCTTGGAATAAATGTTCTTCCAAATAGGAAACGCTACACTGATGTTCCACTTCGTCGATTATTGTTATATCATCCATGGATAACATTTAACAATCACTCACTCAACTTGTTGAAATACAGCTTCTATCTAATCCGTGTTGTGGAATACATGAAAGATTGAATGCTTCCCTATGAGTCTGGAATATTGTAACTATCAATAAGTCTTCTACGAGTCTGCAGATCCATTTGTTAGATGTTGAAATGATTACTGCTCCTCCGAAATGATCTCTTGCATTTTTAGAAGGAAATGCTAGTGCTACCCATTTATATTTCCTGTTTCTACTCGAACCCGAGCATGATGAACAGCATTCCTGTTTGTTAGACATATTTGATATAATATATATCTGGATTTGGTTTTGTTTTTTCGTTTCCCGGGTTTCTCGGTTTCATGCAATCTCTTTCATAAGACTTATTTTTAACTATGAGTATATCTAAATGAGTAGATAACCACTGTCGGAATGAGTAAACAATTCTCAGTGAGGGTTGTTAGCATAAGGAGGGTTTGTTAGCATAAGGTGTAAGGTAAACGTTAGGCGTGGTGCAATTAGTCCGGAGGGGTAGGAACGGTTATGGACTCAATGGGGACAGATGATGCTCTTGCTTATCGAGATGGTGCCTTCGCAATTTGCATGGGGGAGCACCATTCAAAAGGTGTCCAAATTTTAACATGGGCAGAGATGGTGCTTTTCGCGGTTAAAATGGGGAGCACCATTCAAATTGTGTCCAAATTCTCTACTCAAAGTGTGTCCAAATTTTAACATAGGAGGAGATGGTGCTTTTCACGGTTTGCATGGGGAGCACCATTGATATTGTGTCCAAATTCTCTCTTAGACTACTACTAGAACATCATAGATCATTCAGCGTATAATAATCCTTTCTAAAATGTTGTATTTTTAAGGAATGTAATGCGATTCTAACTTTACAAAGATTTCGTAAGATTGACTTATCGCTGAGAAAACATAAATACTATTCCGGTCAAAACCCCAATTTAAAATATGTAATGTAATGACTTTAATACCTTGATGAATTGATCGTTTCGGACCTATTTGTGTAAATATATCCTTAATTCGTTGTTTAAAGATAAAAATAATAATATTTGCCTGTCATAAACATTTTGATTAAACCAGATATATAAGGCAATCCACTTGACAATAAATATTTCTCATATCAGCTGACTAATGCGTGTTAACGGGACACATTTATGCGTACACGTTATTGAAAAAGCATCCTTAAACTAATAGTTAGGGAATCAACGCTGTATAAATGACAACTGTGAGCTTTGTCACTTTGGATTTTGTCTGCAACAATATGAAAACAAGCATGATATACTCTAATGTCCTGCATGTGCCATTTCATACGAACTTGCCAACTGTGTACATTGCATTCAAGTAAGATATATACATTAAAAATATAAATATGCTTCATGAACAATGCATACATTTATACATTTTATCATTAAGGAAGACAAACACAAATTCCCCTCAAATTTTCAGTCAGTTTCACTTTATTGTCCAGAAACGATACCTATGATTCGATATTTTCCGATTTTAAATAATAGTTCCTAATATCTAAACCAGTAGACACTCTCTTGCGTTATATACACGTACTATATTTGATTGATATATATTCCACCTGTTTCAAGTTGTGATTCGAAAACAAAGTATGATGGACAGAACATGACACATTTTATTATTTAATTATTTTATTGAGGATTTTTGCTATTGTCATATACAGTCAACCATTAAATACTTGCAAATCATATCCCGACTCAGTTGCAAAACAGACAGTATCTACATATGAGACAACAATAAAACAGAAAACCTATGTTAGCTATCTCGATAATACAATTTGATTTGTTGAAGAATGAATGCCTCTCCTATGTGGATGTGTATTGGTCAAAGAAGAGACTACTGTCAAACAAATACACACCGAATATACATGCATAGCAAGTCGCGAATACACGATGTTGTCTAAAAAGAGCAATAACGGGTCATAAAACATTCTGTCCAATACACGAGAATGGTAAGTAATTGAAACACTTAAACTGTTCTTAATGACTGTAGTAACATTACTATTTATTACAAAAAATATATAATTTTATGTTAATTGTTGGTTAACAGGGTTTAATATGCATTATATTACGGCACTTAATTTTTACTTTATGAAACTTCTTTTTTATATTTTACTGTTTTACAAAGTAGTCATCACATAATTTAACGTTTTCTACTTATTATCGGTGAAAACCCGTAATAATATGCATGACTTAATAATTAAAGATTGAAATTTATTCAATTATTCTTGCTTGACTGTAATGATGTGCGGATGGAAATGTATTAAAATAAAATAAATGTTTTCACATTTTAATCACGTTATTAGTAAGTGATTGTCATATAGGTCAAACCCAAACCTAGCATATGTTGCATGTTTTGTTCATATCCGTCTGTATGTTATATGCTGGGTGACACTAACCTTCTATGGTAAAATGAGTTTCTTCTTCGCCTTCTATGTTAAATGCATAAGTAAGAAGACAGTGATAACGTTACAGTGGGTTGCATATATATTTACCGGTACTGATTGTAGTCGACGGCAGTCTGGTCGCACTCTGGTATTCAACCATTACATAAACTCACAAAAAGACTGAAATGATTTCTTACATAATTGTAATTATGAATTTCAGTTGTATTGCAAGTTGCCTGTCTGTCCATGTTTTAATAGAGAACTACGAATTAAAACCAAGTGTTCGTTCTTATTCATGTAGTCAGTAATTTAAATTGGGGTGATTTATTGACAATGAAATGTAATTAGGACATTTTATAAGGACAGCAAAAAGCAGGATGGTAAACTTTATTGAATGAATATCCTCAAATGAGTTATACATGTACATACGATCATTGATGTTTGTTTTTGGTCCTCAATGTTCGAATTCTCTTCAATTTTAATTAATGACAGCCAGACATATATTGTCACATTTAAAATAAAGTATTCGAGTTAGAGACCCAAACGTGACAAAACAAAATTACCAATGACTTTGGTATAATCTAGTGTATAGTGCTGATAATGAGGCAAAAGTGTCTCATATAATGAATAGGGTTATTTAATTCCAGTGTTTAATTACATTTAAAATAAAACGTTTATTACACTGATGTTGATTTGTGAGGTTTTAAATGCAACAATAGCATACCACAAGCTGTCAATTTGTGAGGAAAATACGTTCATAAGACAGAGAGTCTTTCATGTCTTGCATGCCTTGTTGCGAATCAATTAATCAATTAGAACGACGACAACCACTGAAGCGGTGTGTTTATACCCAATCACAGTGCGTCCTAATAAACAAAGTTTTGTATTCTGTTGATTAACAAATATTTCTCGCATTCATATACACAAATGTCTAAATAGCAGGCGGATCCCCTCATCTACATATTTCAAGATTTATTGATATCTTAAGATATGACTGAAATAAAAGTCAAAACGTATTTGTAATTTAATATCATATCATGTGTTCATATGTAGCCATAGCCTTCTGTTTATAAACCGAAAGCCCTACGAGGAATTACACTACTTTGATTTTGTATGCACGGACAAAATCCCACAAATACACACTACTACCAATATTGAGTTATTTACTTCTGAATTTTTAAATATCAATCACCAAACCCAAATTTTTTAACTTTTCTTATCAAACGAAAATCGAAACAGTTGTAACAGAATTAAATGTAGGCTGTAGTATAACCATAGACCATAGCGGGTACCATTAATGATTAATTTTATATATTCCGAATTAATATCTTACAAACCTGAATAAACGAACCTGTTCGCAGACATTGCCATCGCTCGTTATGCAACCTAGTGTAACAACTGTACATGTGTATCGCAGCACGTATTATGAGACTAAATATAATACACGATCAGTACTAAATGACTCAAATATACAATTAGTTGTTTGCCCTATTGTGGAATGTATTGAGAGAGATTATTATGGCTCATTTCGTACATATAAATACATGTATATAAAATATAAATGTAACGATATGCGATCGTATGAGAGAGAGAGAGAGAGAGAGAGAGAGAGAGAGAGAGAGAGAGAGAGAGAGAGAGAGAGAAGGGGCGAGAGTGAGAGAGAGATGGATAGAAACAGATAGAGGAGACATGGAGAGAGGGAGAGAGACACACACAGAGGGAGAAAGAGAGAGAGTGAGAAAGAGAGAGAGCGAGAGATACTAGACCGTGCAAGTTGTCTATAATTGTAGAACGTTATATAGTTATATATTCCAAACTGAAGAACAGTATTTGGAAAAATTTGCTATAACACAACAAAATGTTGGCGTTGTGTTACAAGTTTCTATTTTCGGCAACACTTTTCAGATGATTTTAATAACAAAATGACATGACAAAAATTGTTTACATCAAAATAAATCTATTACAAACACTTTGAGATGTATCATTAATTCCCTAGATCTGATTTGACAGCTGATTCAATTAAACATATACTCCTTACAATTTATTTCATACTTGTGTTCTAAGATTTTTCTCTTGATATGTCTCCTATTGGTATTTGTTAGTAACAAGGGGGAATACGCGATAGTGTACAAGGTCAATTAAACTATGATGTATGGACAAATATAATTACATATGCGTAGTCTGTGTTAAATAGACGAATATTAATTGTTTTACGATTCATTACCTTGTGTAATCATTTAATGTACATTTTGCGTCAGTGATGTAACTTTATAATACACAATTGTAACCATCATGTGGTTAATGAGGTATACTATATGAAGGATTTGTAGTTCAATTTAATTTAAATAGAAATAACTTTAAGAAAGATATATTAGGTGAATGAAATATGAATTGGTGGTAAAAAGTGGGAACAATTTAATTAGATTCATAAGAGATAAGGTAAATAAGACCGTCACTAACATAACATTGTATAAATTTGCATAGTTTCGAATACCTCTTATGTAGTACATAATGGCAATTGAATACTTATTAACGTATGACCAAATATCAAAAATAGAAATGTAAGTGTCAATGTACAGGCAATTTATAGAATTGACACTTTTTAGTCTTTGATGAAGTAAGGACATAAGCGTATGTGCCAGATCATTATGGAAATAATAATATTGCTGATAATGTGATCCCGACTATACCAATGGTAAAACAAAGAACTGTGATTTTATACATGCTTCATTTAATGATCTTTTCAAATAATTATAGCTTGTAATTGTGTCTTATACAAACCATCATAACCAATTAATACCTATAACCCATAACAAAATAAAAAACTATATCCATTACAATGTATGACACGTATTTGGTGATTAATTTGCTTTTGAAACGAAAACGCACCGTGCATTTTATGAACGCTTCAGTTCTCTGCCAGTTGTGGAAATATGTCTGTTGAAATGCGATCTTTCAGTCTCTTGGAATGAACGCCTTTCCACAACTGAAAGGTCGCCTTTCCAAACGTGGACAGTTATGGAAATAACGAGATTAAGTCCAGTGTCTGAGAAACCCCACTGCAACACTCGATCATTTAAGTTGTGTGACATAGGTATATACTGTATTAACAATGTACATACATTATTTATTTATTCATCAATAAATTTATATTATATGTAATATATCATTTGAAAATAAGATGAATATTCATTTTCCCCGATTTATTTTAACATACTTTGAGGTAGGCCTATAGGCCTATTTTCCCTGAAAGAAGCAGACAACCATTTGTTAAAACCTTGCTCATTTAAAATATACCAATTCGATTGATTATGAAAAGGAGGAAGGCATATTGATCCATTTTTAGTTCAAGGATAATGACCCGGTATCTCCAAGTTTGGTGCTTTCAGTTTGACATTAATAGGGTTCTATCCAATATGTGTTTATACATGAACATGCTTCGCTTTCATGAATATATTATGAGTACATTGAGAACAATCATGCAAGTCTTATTGGCATTGAAAAAAATTTGATTACTGAGTGGAAGGTTGGCGGGTTGATTGACCACTAAAAGATGCTTGCATCAAGCGGATAACGTTTGTGTGTAAAGTTTCTTGGATATCCGAAACTGCAGTGCGAAATTATGAACTGAATTGGTATATGTCTGCACATCCAGGTCAAAATTTTTTTTGAATTGAAACATCTTATGTATACTAACGTTCAGATTCTAAATAACAGAACAGTCTTTCAATTTGAGATGTTTAGACAAAATATTTTGGGCAGTAAAAGGGGAAATTATTTAGAAAAACCGACATGGTCACGTTGTTAAAAATTTGCTATAACTGTGTACATTGGTCATATTATTTTTTTTCAAAATATGAAAAAGACAAGCATGATGGGTTGAAAGTTCATTTTGAATATTCAAACTGTAATATAGGATGAAATCCAATCTGTGTATACAAGTTGGAGGCATCTGCGCCTCCAACCAACAAGAACAGACATGAAACATTTTGAGGTCTCTTCACAAACAGGATTCCTTTCTGCAGAAGTAACTTTCAACTCGTCTAGTCCAACACTGACTACGGAATCAAGTCCTTCCTCATCAATAGCTATAGATAGAAGGGTCTGAATAAGTCGTCAAACAGCTAATGCAATGCTAACAATTTTCAAATCAACAATACCACGTGATCATTTGTCAAAATTGTACATTCCTATTCGATCCACTGGAATGTCTCGAAGGTTGAGTCCAAAAATGGACATGAAGCACTGGAGTAGGAATCTCTGGTTTTCAGGACTTCCTTCTTCCTCCTGGGGTCTCTTCACAGACGGGCTTCCTTTTAGGAGTGATGGAACTTCCAACTTTTCGGATTCAATACTGACTATGGAGTCAGGTCCTTTCTCTTCAACAGCTATAGATAGAAGCGTCTTCATCCTTTGGTCCAGGTGTCCGGAACTCAGGTCAACAATCACGATTTTACAGTTTGTGATCAAACCAACTTCAGCAAATAAAGACAAGGATCCATAGTTGTCATTGCGAGTCACTCTGAGGCCACATGTGTCTGTCAACCAAGTGTTGAGAGTTTCTGCCTCAGATTCTGTATCATCCGGATCATCCAGAATATAAATATCATAAGCTTCATCACATTCATCATTCCTTGACGAGGGTTTCCTGTGTTTGTAGTCGAAGATGGTCCTGCACGACATCTTCAGGTGGTTCTTGTCATTCTCTGAGGTACTTTTCATCAGATGCCTGATTGTCCCAAGATAAACCTGGTTAAACAGTTCTGGTTTCTTCTTCAGGATTTGTCTCCCTTCAGATGAACCCATCAACACGTTGAAAGAATTCTGAGCTGCTTTGAAATCTGTCAGTCGCATGTGAGTCATTACAACCTTATGGAGTGTTTCCACATCATCATTATCAGTTTCCTGAAGTTTTGTGTACCAGTCTAAGGCTTCTTTGTTGTTTGCAATGTCTCTCATATCCTCTGTCCTAGGTTCTTTACTCAGTTCCTCCAGTGTAGGGTATGACTCCCAAGAATCCACATCTTCCCTACTCATGCTAGGTATGGATGCGACAAGGCGGGCAACTTTTTCCACTGCTCTTTTCATCATAAACATTCCCTCTTCTCTTTCATTTTGACGTTCTGCATCTGTAAAGTTAGACTGTTGACTTTTATCAAGGTGACAAAATCCAATCTGTTCATAAGCATTGACTTTATCATAAAGAGATGCTTCTGGCAATGAAAGAATTTTTCGGAATGATGCAATAGCAAGATCTGGTTCGTTTAGTCGACGATACATCATTCCAAGATTTTGCATTGCAACCATATTTGTGTCTTCTGTAAGCTGTGAAGATTTCTTCAAGTATTCAACTGCTTGTTTCAGCCACGGATTTCCGGGGTATTTATTTACCACTCTTGGATAATGGATTGCTGTGCTTGCAATCTTTTTATTAGCATTACCTGAAAACCCACTCAAAGTGTTTGGTTTGACTGTAGGAGCAGTTCTTTGCAAAGCATTTCTGTTCATGTGTTGAGATGATGCTAAACTTTTTGAACTGTTTGGAATAGTTTCACAACTCTTAATATCTCGCAGAAAAAGGATTCTTGAATGGTTGTTTGGGGTTATCCCCTTTTCAACCATTTTGCGGAGAACTGATGCCAGTTTATCGCAGCCATAGGATGTTGGTCGTAGTGTGTTTGCTTTTACAAGAAGTGTGTAACAATCTTGTAAAGTAGATTCATATTGTGTGTAAGGTCTAACATATTGTAAAGCATAACCACATCTTTCCAAAACACTCTCATCCTCCTGTGATCCGTCACGTTGAAGTGCGTTGATCAAGCATTTCTCAGCATGAATAGGACATTTTGCAATTGCTTTTCTTACTATATCAGCAGAGAGGGGAGATGCTGCCTTCTTCAACAGACACAAAAGCTCTCCAAGGTGTGCCCATGATAGAGCAGCTAAACGACCTTCTTCATGAGTAGCAACGTCGTAAAACAAGGACACTGCTATTTCACAAAACTTTTTCAAGTCATCCGATGAAATATTTGTCAAGCCTCTTGCAAGAGAAAGGCATCTTTTACAGCTCAAAGCGCATCCAAATTTCCATGAATGATTTTGAGGAAATTTCTCAATAGCCTTCTGAAATAGCTCAAGTGATCTAATGCAAAACTTTGGACTGATTCTCGAAAGAGAATATGCTTCGCCAGCAAAAGCAGATGCTCGTATGTGCTCATCCTTGTTCCACGCGGCCTTAAGATCCGATAGCAAGCCTTCTGCTTCCCATTCATATCCAGTGGTCATTTTGATATATATCCTGTTGACTAAGGCAGTGACATCTTGAGGATATTTCTCTAAAATCAGTTCATTTCTGGCAAGTGCCTTTTCAGGTTGTTTTAAGTGAAAGAGGAGAATGGTGCTGAAGTTGCTTCTTCTGACATTTTCATCATCATCATCCATTGATCCTTTCCCCTCAGAGTCTAAGCGTTTCAGTATACCTTTGCATCTTTCGTTGGTCACTTTGTAGAGGTCAAATAACTGCACAGAATGTGGTATTTCTCCAAATAAAGAGCTTAGGCGTTTGACGGGGTTCCTTTCATCAACCATTATCGTTGAATCAGACTAAAAAAGAAAGCAGAATATATGTCAGAGACATTAACAGATTGACACTTACATACACGTTTTTCCATATGCTCATTTAAGTTCACTACAGTAAATTAAATTCTAAATACTTCAGTTTCAGTAATATAGTATATTTAGTACATTTCCGATCCCTAATTGTTTGTAGTGTGCCATTCTTGCTGAAATTAATTGCTCTCACAAAAAGGTAAATAAGTGGTACCAATAGCTAAATAATACTCCTGAATCCACAAAGAAGAGTTCTAAAACGGATGAAGTTAGGTTTAGGTTAGGTTGACAAATGCGAGTCCATTTTAAATTTAATGTAGTTCAACTGATGTGGCTATACCTAAACACTCAAAGTATAGTTTTAAATCATAGGCGTAGGAACCGGGGGGAGGGGGGCAACGTTTTCCCAGCCTGAAATATTTTTTTGGGGGGGGGACCGAAATCGAGATTTAAAAGTAAATGCAGATATTTAAGAACAAATATGGATAGAAAAACTTTGATTTGCAAGTTACATCGACAAAAATGACATTTTTATGGCCATTTGGACTAAAACAACATTGTCAAACCCCATTAATATGGCCTGATATTAAATCAATGGCAAATTATAGTAATAATTAACGCTTAAAAGTCCCTTATATATTACACCTTGGCGCTTCTATAACACACAATCTCCCACTCTCACACTGACGAGTTCCACAAAGTTGCCGCTTTACGTCACTTTATTCTTCCAATACTGTTAACCATTTTCTATTGATACGGCTTATCCGCTCGTGTAATTAGATGTTCTACCCTCTAACATAACAATGTATTGTGTTAATTAGATTAAGTTGCACATTAACTCGTTGCATACTTCTTGTTTTTGATTGGTTGCTAAAAAAAAAAATCAGAGACGGTTCATTTCAGTTATATACACCTGGACAAGTGTAAAACAACCCTTAGTTTTTTTACTCAGCAAATATTCTCTGATAAGAAAGAAGACAGGGTTACAGACAAAAAATTAATTTATGTTAGGATCATTATCTAATAGCTTAACAGGGATGAAGTCATTTAGATAAAATTTCAATACTTATGGACATTTGCACTTATAAAATTCTGGTATTTTGGTTTCCAAAATCATCTTTATTTATACTGATAAAGTCAATGTTTGTCGTTGTAATGTGGGAAATCTGGAACTGATCATACTTATAGTGACTGCATTTTCCCAAAAGCAAATATTTACGCAGTATGAACCTTTAAATCACAATTTTGGGAAAAAGACAATTAAGTAAAAGTTGCTTAATGACGAAATCCGTTCAGTATTAACTGTAATGATCCTTCTTAATCAAAGAAAAACGTTTAATTAACGGATTGAAACAATAGAATTGCATACATATGTCCTAATCGTATGACTATAACATTTTTTATGCTCATCTGGCCTGAAAGGCCCGATGGGCTAATGGCATGGCATGATGTCCGGCGTCCGGCCGTCAATCCATCTGTTCACTATAATTAAACGCATTTTCATCTTCTTCTTATGTTATTTCTGTTCAAACATAGAATAAATAGCTCTTCGCACTCTGGTCCACATATTTCATGTATGTGCTTTAAAATAGATAGCTTATATAAAAAAAATATATAATTATTCAGAATTATTGTGATGCACAAAAAGTAATATATTCATCAACTCAGTACTTACGTGGTCGCTATCGACAATTAAACCGTCCTCAAAGGATATGCAACAATGTAGAACAAATCTCCCTCTTCGAGTGTATCAAAGCTTATACATATATCTTATAGATGTGTGGCTCATATTGTGGTGACGTGGCTTAACAAATGGGGCTAAACAAACAGGAACATTGTAATTATGCATATTCCTTATGCAGGTATCGTCTATCGAAGTAACATAATGTTCAAATTTAAGTTTACATTGTGTTATTTTCGATTCGTTCAATATCTTAAAAGAAATATGATGCATTTGTTTATGGGATGATTACATACATATCACGTATCTGAAGTAGTTTGAATAAATAAACTGGTGTCTGGTAAATATTTATTTAAGATATATTTGTTTAATGTAGATTTGATGTAGACAGGTGTAAACAATGAAATTTACACTAACAGGTCTCTTACAATGTTTAACATGGTGTTAATGTGTGAAGAAAGAAGCACATTTATTTATTTTCACATATAATGTAGCTTGTAACAGATGTGTGTTTATCCGGTTTGGAAGGATTTATGAATTATGAATTTTAAAAAAATCAAAATCCACAATGATGTATTTACTGACTGATGAGCTATTAAGGTTAAGCGTACAACGTCAAATAATGAAAATATTCTTAGTATAAACGATGGTAGGGGCCCACCACGGAAAATCGGCTTCTCCTTTGCCTTAGCGAATTAAGATCTGACGCTATTCCACAAGACCTCCAACAGAAGCTTTCTGTGCGAGAAGCTATGACGAGTAACTCCAGACAGTCATGCTTTCGTCTGTTTCTGTAACATGTGGAATATAATAACGAATGGTTCCGAATTCGTTCAAAACAGTGATCATTTAAAGGGGCAGTAGCTCGTTTTTTCGCTGAAATAAGTTGATGAAATGTATTGATTAAGTTGATGAAATGAAAATAATGTCACTAAAGGTAAACCACCCTTCTCTCTTCAGATAATCAAGTTAAAATTGAGTGTACATGGTTTCGTAAAGCCATGGGGATCGTTTTTGTCATTCGAAATAATAAATGGTGTTCACAATAAAATGGCTGCCATGCAATTTTTGCTTTATACGCAACACCGTTATTATCACTACGGGTAATTGGTTTGCGTAATCAGATGTTATACCCTCTAAAGTAAATAAAGATAACATAAACTATCATTTTGGATGGGAAATTTGAATAAATAAAATTTGAAAAAGTGCTACTTCCCCTTTAATGACTGTGTTTTGTGACTGTGCTTGGTACTCAACACGCGCTTATACGGGTTGTCATCAGACCTTGTTGAGAGGAATCAAGAGAACTAGTTCGGATTTCTTGGAATATGGTTGATTTTAATCAGTTCTTTTTAATTTGGTCTTCTCTTCTTATCAACAAGCATTTTTCACTAACCTGATATCGTCCACGAGGTGCACTGTACTATGAAATCAACTAATACTGATAGAGATTAAATGTATAGCCTCTGCACAATAAAAGTGTTGGATATCAAATTTCTCATATATCTTTACTTGACAAATGTGGATGAGATCATGACGTGTACAAACAAGTTTAAAATGGTATTACTATGTTATTAATTAACATAGGCATAAGAACTAGGGTACAGGGGATGGATGGATGGATGGGGGTTTTACAAGCTTGAAATTATTTTTGGGGATCAAAATCGATATTAAATCACAACATGGTTTTATCTGAAATTATAAATTAAATGTGGATGTTTGGGCTTTCATTGATTATAAATTTAGTATAAAACTCTAATACTACAATGCTTACCCTAATAAAATATCCGATAAAAGAGTGGTACATAAAAACCCCGGGAAATCACTTGCTGATTCAAGCAGTTGAAGATATCTTCACAGCTTACCTAAGATGTGAAGATGTTTCCAATTCCAAATGTTGAAATGATGTATCGTAGACTCAACGAACCAGATCTTGTTATTGCATCATTCCGAAAAATACTTTCATTGCCAGAGGCATCTCTTTATGAAAAAGTCAATGCTAACGAACAGACAGGATGTTGCCACCTTGATAAAAGTGATGCAGAACGTATTTTTGTTTACCCTGATGCCACCCTCTTTCACATGCCTATGAACAAAAAAAAAATTTTCACCTTGATAAAAGTGCAAATCGTAACCTTACTGATGCAGAAGGTCAAAATGAAATAGAAGAGGGAAAGTTTATGATGAAAAGAGCAGTGGAAGAATTTGCCCGCCTTGTCGCATCCCTGCCTTCCATGAGTCGGATAGATGTGGATTCTTGGGAGTCATACCATACACTGAAGGAACTTTTGAGTAACGAACTTTGGCCAGAACATATGAGAAATATTTCCTGAAATGGTTGATCAAATATTCCATAGTCTTCCTTATGACCTTCAGACAATTCACAAAGGTGCCCACATCCATATAAAAATTTACATCAATAACCGCATAAAATTCAACCTGCTAAATATTAGCACACTGAGTGAACAATCGAAGCTTATCGTTATTTAAGCCTATATCGTTAAGGGTCATGATTATATTCAACGTTCTGTGATTTAGACAATATTTGTTTAAAACAATGAAATCTAACACAAATAAAAAAACGAACGCCGCAGTAATTCAATAAATGGGTGTAAAATAGTTGAGCTACAAAAAGGTGCAAAATAGGTTGAAAAAATATGTACAATGACAAAGAAGTTTGGAGAACACAGAGTACTGTCAAGTTGACAGATCCATTGTTCATTTTGATCACAAATGACATCATAATTATC
Organism: Gibbula magus; assembly: GCA_936450465.1. NCBI lineage: Eukaryota > Metazoa > Mollusca > Gastropoda > Trochida > Trochidae > Gibbula > Gibbula magus. Next base: position 72,299,910 of record OW388299.1, on the reverse strand, counting down.
CATCTTGTATTAAAAATTGATATTCATGAAAAGTAAAAGTAATTAGGCGTTTTTTTTAGTTCATTCAATCTTTAATGCTTAAATAAATTCAAGGTAACACATTCACTATGATTTTATGATTATCAACATCTACATAAACAGGACTGAAAGGAACTATATTTTAAATTCATCATTTTCAAGAAAGGTGGCTCGCCTACAGTGAACATTTGACATTAGCCATTGTTATATTGAATATTAAATCTGTGAATACGAAACTGAAAAATAAATAAAACAAAACAAATGATGACGAATACCTCAATGAAACGAAAAGGGAGAACAACAACAAAAATATCTCACATTCTTTGAACTTTGAAGTATTATATGCAAATCATCAGCTAATAGGCAAAACACAGAGAACATATTATCCAACGAAAATAACGTTGTGACGTTGATATTGTTGTCATGATGAAAAGGTAAAGAGCTATATTTCCACATAACCTCTGTTACATTCAGCCTATACATTGCTTCGATGGCAGAATGTTTAATCAGAATTGAAAAGAAAATAATTTGGTTCGCAATTTCAATTACAAATCATAATGACGAGTTTGGATTAAAGTGTGATTAAAGATGCATCCATTGTTTCATATTGTTTTATTTGGCTCTAATACGTGCCAAAACACCACGTGTGCTAATTTCAGTTCAAATATTGCCAACCAAGTTGCATGTTCATCCACAATCGCCAAATATATCATAATTGCTAGTTTCCGAAGAAATTCGACACGCACAGTATCTATATGATCTTTTAAACATTATCAACTCCAAATTTTCTTTTGACTGTTGTTAATAAAAAAAAACCCAGTGCATTGTCCATTTACGACCAGAAACCACTAATTATACCTCGTATCTGTACTAAAGTGAGTCGACTATCATAAAAATAGTAATTTTCAGCAACATTCTGTCCTTCCCGATAAAATAATGCCATTTATGACATTTGACATATGTTAGTAACCCCCGCCACCGGAGATGATTATGTGACGTCAGCAACACCTGAAAAGATTTTGTTGGATAACTACTGATACCTAATTTAATTATTTCGGTTTTGATGTTTGGAAATACAATGTCTTTTGCTACACTCTTCAAAAAAAGAAAAGCAAAAGCCAAATAGCAATGAACATTTGGTATTATTCAAATACCTGTAAATCAAAGAAACATGTTGATACAGTACTGAATCTTGGTACATCAACGCATTGCAAACCCGTGCACATGTCATCAAAATAACAAAGTCATCACTGTTGTCCACTAAATGGCGTTATAGTTAGTATGTAGTGTGACCACCTTTTGCTGGTCTTACTGCAAGACATATCCTTGGCATAGATCAATTAATGTTTGAATGTTTTGTTTTGTCGAAGGTTCAATGGGTGATAAGGTCGTCGACGAATGCGACAATCGAGCGGATCCTAAAGATGTTCAATTGAGTTCAGATCTGGAGATATGGAGCGCAAGGGGAGGACATTGATGTTGGTATTGGCCAGGTAGTTCGCTGTGGCTCGTGCTGTGTGAGGCCTGACATTGTCCTGATGGAACAGTTCCCTCCGGCAGCCGACAAGGTGATTGACGTGCGTACGTAGAATCTGGTCGATATATCGATTGGCAGTCAGCCTTGGACTCGATCTAACTCTGACGGTTGTATGAGATCGCTCCCCACACCAACATCCCCTCCACCAAATCTGTCGACCTCTCTGATCCAGTTTGGCGCAAAACGTTCATTGTGTCATCTGTAAACATGTTGTCGTCCCATAAGAACTGAACCATATGCCTCTCCAGTTTTTAAGGACTGTTCTGCAACACCTGTCAGAGATGGGGCAACTTTTGGACGTCTGGCACATAATCCTGCCTCTCGGAGACGGTTCCTGATTTTCTGGTCAGACACTCTCCGAGCTCCAAACAGTTCTTGTGCAGTGTCCCAGGCGGATCGATGGAGGTCACATAGGTGGGTTATCCGGATGTGATGATCTTGAGCATGTGTGTTGATTCTTGGTTAGCCTGATCTTGGACTGTCATTTGATGTATTTGATTTTTATCTTGGACGGTAATTTGTTGTATTTGATTGTTGAAAACGATCCCATAAACGAGCTATTGTGCTTGGATGGACGTTGAAGGTCCTCTCCAGCTTGCAATCTTCATTGCTTTATTTCTGTTAGCAGTATTTAGACGTCCCATTTACAAGTTCAGTTTGCTTAAATATTGAGTGAAATGGCGAGATGCACCGCAGTGTTGAACTCACGGTTTGCACGTGAAAATCAGAAATTGCGATATTCTGTTGTGTTCCATGATAGTCACGCTCATCATGACAATCATGATCAGTTAATACATTCAAAATCATTTTGGTTTGCGTTCGCTCAAGCATTTTATGCTTAAACATGCCAACACCAATATTCAACCCTTAAAACGTGATTAATTTGACATACATTTGTATGCGCACAGATTTTCAATTTTAATTTTCAGATTTTATTTTGCGTTTCTTTTTTTGAAGAATGTATTAACAGTGTTGGGTATAGCTGTTTTAAATTTGGAGAATAGGAGTCATTTCCACCTACACCTCCTGTATTTCAAAAAGTTTACAGGTAGAATTGATTTATCGGTGTTATTTTGGCGAACAGTGGGTATGTTTTAGACAAGTTTTGCCCATTTCCAGTTAGTATGAAACCTAATAAAGAATCGGCAGTAGGTTTTTTCCGATGTCACTGTAGCGATTGTGTATACTATTAACATAATATCTGTATCCTTTTATCTTCATTTAATTTACCTCAGTGAATTTTAAAATGTTTTGACTACAAACATAAGCAAACTTTGAAAGATCGAAACTATTGGAGGGAATGCAAAGCAGCATTAAACTTATGTTTAACAAATTTTGTTTTAAACACAACTAATAGCTCCACATCAAGAAGTCAACACGATAAATAAGATGCCGCGAAGCATATCGTGTCAATGAAAAAGATGTATTCATTTGTCCCTTCTGAGAAATCCTTCTATCCACTCTTTCCTCTATAAACACCTGAAAGTATAAATGTTGTTAACATAAGTTGTTCACCATCATTATTTAATGCCATTAACATGAAAATCAATAAGACCGCATAGTCATTTGTCCAAATTGTACCATCCTTTTCCTGGAATGTCTCGAAATTGAGTCCTAACATGGGTATGACACACTGGGGGAGAAATCCCTGGTGTTCGTGATTTCCTGCTTCCTTCTGGGGCCTCTTCACAAACAGGCTTCCTTTCAGGAGTGATGGAACTTTCAAATCACCAGACACGTCTCCATCCATCCGTCCTGTTGTCTGGAACCAGGAACAATCACGATTTTAGAGTTTCTGATGAAGCCAACTTCATGAAGAAAAGACAAAGATCCAAAGTTTACATCGTTGTCATTGCGAGTCACACTAAGGCCACATGTGTCTGTCAACCAAGTCTTGAGAGTTTCTGCCTCAGGGTCCGTCTCATCCGGATCATTCAGAATATAGATATCATAAGCTTCATCACATTCATCATTCCTTGACGAGGGTTTGTAGTCGAAGATGGTCCTGCACGACATCTTCAGATTGTTCTTGTCATTCTCTGAGGTACTTTTCATCAGATGCCTGATTGTCCCAAAATTTATCTGGTTAAACAGTTATGGTTTCTTCTTCAGGAGTTGTCTTCCCTTTAGATGAACCCATCAACACGTTGAAAGAATTCTTAGCTGCTTTGAAATCTATTAGTCACATCTGAGTCACCACAACGTTATGCAATGTTTCTACATCATCATTATCAATTTCCTGAAATTTCGTGAACCAAGCTAAGGCCTCTTTGTTGTTGGCAATAAGTTGATACAATCGTGCAATGTCTCTTATATCTTCTGTCCTAGGTTCTTTACTCAAAATAGTGAAACAAGTGTTACATGTGTAGTGAATGTAACAACTTTTGTTCAGCAGCTGCATACTGGTATTACGGTAATCCTGTTCTCCGTGTGAACTGTCTTATATGTGGATCAACAGTTATTATTTTATCCCCCCAAACAATATTTTAAATTTTAAATTTAATTTTTTTTTTTTAAATTAAAAACATATAGAAGTAGCTGAACAACTGTACTTTTCAGTTTTAGATTATGACATCGAGATATTTGCAATTGAAAATCATGCATATGATAAAATCAACTAAAGTGAGAACCTTCTTTTGCCTGGCAGTTTAGTAGAGGTATCATTCGATACACGAGGAAAAGTATGTGGATACCTGTCACATATTCACTGCATCATATGTTGAAGTAACCAGTTGTCTGAGACAATTATGCCAGTGAAACAAGATAAATAAAACCTGGACAATATACATTCTTTGAGATAAGAGACATCAAGTTATGTGTAAGTTTTGATAATTTTATATTGGATTAATTAATGTACATATTTCATTCACTAGACATCTATGTATGGGAGAAATATGCATTGTTTATGTTTCAAAACATTTAAAAGTCCGTTTGCCAAAAAAGAATGAACTCACCACTATGCATTGTCGATACCTCTAGTATTATTCTGTGAATCTTTTTGTAATTTCAATGCCACCAGAATCTAACTTAATATCATAATATCAACCATTTCCATATTTCTTGTGCATTTAAAATTACCTGACTACGTTCGTATGAACAGAAAATACCATGTTTGTAAGTTGTTTTTGAAAATAGTGAAACAAGTGTTACGTGTGTAGTGAATGTTACAACTTTTGTTCAGCAGCTGTATACTTGTATTATGGTAATCCTGTTCTCCATGTGAACTGATTATTCAGTGATTGGCAGTATTGTTTGATTTCTTTCGTTTCAAGAGTCAAGTTGTTTTTCTCTGACTTAGCAAAGACTTGATCACCGACAACAATACAATAATAATATTTAGAGGTTATAACATGTCATTTTTCATACCATACCCCATATCAGCCCGAGGGCCGCAGGCCAGAGGGTTGATATGGGTCGAGGGCTGATCTTGGGTATGGTATGAAAAATGACATGTTGTAACATTTTTATCATATATCATACTTTTTTTCTAAAACATGACAAAATATTTACAGAAATAATAATAACTTGTTGTTATGCGAAAATTTATACTTTGAGGGTAAATTTTCTTTTAAAAATATTTGAGCCTCCTATTCAAATTAAAAGTATATTTTATTTAATAGATTAAAAGCGTCAACAACATCCTTGTTTGGAGGGTACTCTGAAAGGATTCAAATGAACTACAGTTACTCTGACACTGCTTCGCTTGTGACTTTACTGTGTTCACGCATGTAAGCAAAGGGAGATCACTCTGACCTAACGTTGCCCGGGCTGATATTGATATGGATTTGCGGACCGGGCTGATATGGCTGATATGGATTTTCGGACCGGGCAGCGATATGGGTGCGGTGTCCTGACCTCTATCACATATGCAAAACAGCCCATATCATTGATAGATATATGATAAATAGATATACTACACGAGGTCTCATTAGATACGCATTATATGAAACGATTGTCCTGACTTTGACAAGCTAAAGCGAGGTCAGATACTATATTATCAACCTACCAGCCATATAACGTGATACTTGAAACGACCTTTCTAAACAGTATCACCCGGTATGAGGGACTTACAACATTTTAAGTCCCTCCAGGAGGGTTTAAACAGACAGTTATAAACACTGTTAGAAGGAATTATAATGATTGTAAAGTCTGAACCCTAATATATTTGCTAAGATGACGGTTTGAAAGTAAAGATCTGAAGAAACTAACTTAGAGTTATTTTAAAAAATTTCTTAAATTTACGACAGAATATAAACAGCAAATGTTTTGCAGAAAGTGCGTCTGGAAACCAATATCCACTATCACCTGTAGTAACTGAGTTAACGCCTAAGTCTACTGCGCCAACGGGGCAAACAAGATTTCACGGTACAAAATAAACTCGTATAGCGCCGCTGTTAACAGATTGACATCAGCCAGGCATCATCAATATAACGCCAGGGATCCTCAATATAACGCGATAACAAATAAAAAGCCTCTTTTACACTTAAAAACGGTTGATAATATGGAGAAACCATTCTACCTCGGATATGGTAAATTTGTAGACCCTGATAGTCATCCTCGGGTTTTTCCTTCCTATCAGGGTCCACAACCTTACCATATCCTCGGTATCATGTTTTCTTCTTATAGGAAGGTCACGAGTTACATGTAGGTCATAGTTAGTACGCATTACGTACTACATACACATGGAATCCTGGTCTAAGTTAGAAACGGAAAAGACACAATAATACGTCAGTGAAGTAAAGATACTGTGATTACTGTTTTTTTATGTTTCAAAATTGTAATAAATACTTCATTGATCACTACCCAACAACCAGTAAATTCACACACTTAATCGATGCAACCGACAAAGACACGTCTTATTAACATTGACTTTTTAAATATATACTGGACAAAATTAGTTAGGAATATGTTGAAACTTTGAAAGTATAAATAATGATGTATCTATTAGTTTCTAAGAAATATTAATCTTCACGTGAGAAGCAACTCAGTACTTACGTGGTCAGTGTTACCGGACTTACTTCAATGAATAATTTCGCCCTAGAGATGAGAAACCTACCTCAAACAGATTTATGTCTGCTGAAACGTGAAGATGACGATTTACAACTTAATATGTTTACATTGGACTTCAACCCAATAATTTACAATATGTCATGGTGACATTTAGATACTCAATAATCTCAACTGAACTTGTATTGACTCGGGCCTCAACATAGTTACCTAGTAATGTACAACTGGAACATTTAATACAGATATATATGCATGGGGTTTTGACACTTATTTATTGCATAAATATTTATGTACAATGTTTCCCATAATATTGCGAGTTTAGTTAAAGTAGAAAATGGTTCGTTTAAAATGACCTTTGTTGACTTTATTTTTATTTTGCATGACATACTTATACTTTTAAAAAATGTTTTTGGTGAATTACTATTTAAATAGTAAAATTATAATTCTTCGAAATGGAACTTTAAAATATTGTTAATATTTTAACTTAGTTATAACTGACAAACACATCATTTGCGTTATAGACAAGTGATTTTTTATTGATTGTATAAAACAAAATACTTAACTGTTCTCAAACTCAAAATTAGAATGATCAACATAATAAACTTAATCATTCACACATTATAACGATTGAAATTAATCATTCTATCATAAGATATCTAAACTCCAAAACTACAAAAGCTTTAAGAATAGATTCGAAACCGAAGTTTATATAAATTCACTACATATAAATAAATTCAGAAGTACTTATGCTAATTTCCGATGGTGTACACTTCCACTTGAAATAGAAACTGGCAGGATGAATGGCATAGAACGTAAGGATAGATTATGCAGAGTATGTAAATCAGGGGAGATAGAGGATGAATATCATTTTTTACTCATTTGTAAACCACTTGTAGACGTCAGAAAACAATACATAAATGTCACAGCAATCTCCAAACAACAGTTCATTGATTTGATGTCAAATCATAATGATGAAGTCATTAGGAAGTTGTCTATGTACATGTATATATACCTTGCAATGATAATTCGAAATACTCTAATTCAATAAACACCATCCTTGTATGTTATACGCATGTGCAGAATGTTGTAATAATATTGTATTCTATGTTGTTATAGGCCGTAGGCCTAAATATCAACCGCAATAAAGAACTTGACTTGAATAAATCATTCGTCAAGCAGACGCAAGTGTAACAATAAAACATGCTTGTTGATTCTTTGTTTTCACAAACTCCCTATAAAATAGTCAGAGTAAGATAAAACTGTCAAATATCACAAAAAAAGCCAATATTTAAGTGTACTTTTATATGCAACCAACCTTAATTTCGCCCTAAAACAGGCTTGAAACAGGGTCATATTTTTGTTTGAAACCACTCCATATGACAACCCCCGTGGAACCATAAATTTGTGTTTCTCGTGAAGTTATGTAACCGTTTTTAAAATTTGCAGCATGACTTTCATGAAATCCGTGCATCACAAGATGAATTGTAACATGATTTCGGTGTATCCTTGATTCTGGTTGGTTGATTTGCCTATGTTGAATTACAATGAATACCCGAAAATTACTTGGGGCGAATCACCGCGAACATATACATCTGTTCACAAGATCCGGCCCGACTCTAAATTTTTTCTATTTCTCTTAAAAAAAGCTCCTTACTCAAATTTGACAGGTGGCAATGTCATTTTCTTACTTGTGTATAGCAGTATAGGTTACAAATAACTCTCCAAATTAATTAGTTTCAAGTAACTAAAATGTTTTTAACAAGTAAGATTTGTCCAAGTTTGACGCCTTCTTCCATGCGGCTGTGTTTCCGAATGCTGTTGCCATGGCATGACGTCATATTGTTAACAAGAAAAAGATACATTTTAGATCATGCCCAGCAGGCCGGCGACGTGTTTGCTACGTCGCTGCCAGGTCACATTTAGGTTGCCACATCGCAGTCGCCGATCGACGTCTTATACACGTGGCAGTCACGTCACGTTCTAGTTCGGTTTCCAAGTCGGATTAAGACGTCGCTGCAACGTGGTTGAAACGTAATTGTACAAAGCTTAGACATCGACCAGCTACGAAATATGTCATTTAACAATGCATAAGAATAAATGATCTATCATGTCATGTTATTCTCACACAAGACGATGTAATGTTTCCCAGTGAGTAAAGAAAATGATATTATTATATAACCTACATATATATTTTAAATTGATCATGATATAGTAGAACCATAGACAGGCACGAGATGTCTATTAGACGTCTAGATGAGGTCTAGATCAGGGTTAGACGTATAACAACGTCATTCAGACGTTGATTCAACGCAACCATTATGACATCTGAACTAAAGGTTGATTCAACGTCTAATAGACGCCTTATGTTCGACCAGCACTTTGTACATTTATTGTGATGGATTTATGTTTATATCAGTTTGAAGTATGTTTCCTTCATATTATGTGCAGAGGTTGACTTTAATATTATTAGGTGTGCAAAATTGAAATATTTCTGTTACTTTAAACATGTTTTTACATTATATTTTGTAGATAAGACATTATTTATACAATAGATATCATATCATATTTGAAACACATCAAAGTAATTTGTAAACATCCTTTTAAAAGTATAAATTCAATCTAAAGATATTCCCTAGTTGATGGGGTTCGAACTTCAATCAAGATTGAATCTGTGGTCAGTGCTGTACAGAATAGCTGCTCCTACACCTCCAGATGTCGCTGGAGTATATCACGCATGCGCTGTTAATCGCGCGCCAGTTTAGCTTCCATTCTCTCAACGTTCAAAGGACTGAATGGTTAGATCTACACCGTGTCTTGAAATCATCGCAGTCATTGATGCATTTATTCAGGCTTCTTCAATTAATAGTTCACGATAAGACTTTAGTTTTATTTGTTAGAGAAGACGAGGTCATTAGTTTTAAACCGATGGTAACTCTACTGCAGTAGACAACCATGCTTGCAGGCTGCCTTTGTGCTTTCACATGTATGTGTAGCCCATCGTTCAAATTAAAGTAGGTCAGATCTAGGTCACTCTCCTCATTTTTCTTAAAGGAACCTCATGAACCATTGTCTTGGTAAAATAGCCTAGTTCACTGTGAATATAGTAAGATGTCCTGTTCTTGTAGATATATGTGTACATGTCATCGTTCAAATTAAAGAGCCATCAAGGATGTTGATGAACATATCGAAAAATTTCAAAAAAATACACTTAATTTTTCCAAAAGATTTTCAACCTAAAATAAGCGGAGAAATTGCATTACTTAGTAAAGGTGTTTTCCAGTCTAAATATAGATCCAGTCTATTATTTTCAAGCGCAAAGCATTGTGGTCTAGCTCACACACAGTAAACAAAGACACGAAAGAATAACAAAAATTATGAGCAATGAAATAAATCTAAATACATAATTTTTTGGCGGTTATTATTTCATTTAATTATGTATTTGCTACAGATATTGGAATAATTGTTGTACCCAACTAGGTATTTTGCTTGAATTTTATAATTAATGAGAGTAAAAATTTGTCATAATATGCTGGTCTTATCTCAATAAAAAGTACATTAAAGAGGCAAAAATTTGTATATTCTCAGGACATTTAGATACATTGTTTGTAAAGCAATCGTCACATTCAGTAATGTGTGACAAGGGTAACTTGCACGAGAAGCACGTGCAGCAAGTGCAGCACATGGGTTGTTATGGCGACTTGCGCTAGAGACGAGCTATCACGCTTCGGAAACGATTGCAGCTGTCCGCTTTTGTGTAGTACGTTTTACGAAAAAAAGGAGATTCTGTTTATATGACGCCAGATACCCTTAGCGTGCGCTACTCAAAGTTGTACTTCTCTTTGAAACCAAATTGAATTACATTGTTGTGATATGAAAATTATTTAACATATGCCATGTTGTAGATAAAAGATTTCTCTGGCGACTGACGTTATAAGTATATTTTCCAAAACATATTTTTAATTTGAAACACTAACATCCTTGATGGCTCTTTTAAGTAGGTCAGATCTAGGTCACTCTCCTCATTTTTCTTAAAGGAACCACATGAACCATTGTCTTGGTAAAATAGCCTAGTTCACTATGAAGATAGTAAGATGTCCTGTTCTTGAAGATACATGTGTACATGTCATTCGCGTTTTTAAACTGTCATATTTTATTTTTAGTAATTGACTAGGCTACAGTCTGCATACTAAAGTTATCTCATATGTTTTTCAATCTTATGAAGTATACATTCACCGTATTCATATGTATTTGTTAAAAGAAATTATCGCAAAATAAAACAAAAGCTCTAAAAAGATAATGTTTTGGTTTCAAACATATTTTATTCATAAGAAATGGATTGGGTACAAGTTATACAACTTAGAATTAACACCCTCTCCGAAAGATAATGGGATGAAGGTTAAACTTTATCATTATAGATTAAGAATGCTTTATTTATTTTTTTCCAGATACTATCAAGGCTAACAAGGAGGTCACAGAGGATATGGTTTTCTGTGAAATGACAAAACTCTTCAAAAATGCTCCTGGGATCGGAGGTGTGGACATGACTAAAATAGGACTATACTATACTTCAAATGTGTTGTAAATGTGTATTTTAAGTATCTTTGAAAAACAACATTTAATTGAAGTTTGACATTGAAAACATAAGTTAATTGTTTTTGATAGTACACTGTAACATTGCTATTCATATGTATACTGAATAAATGAGTTTTTTTATTCTAAAACTTGTTTTTATTGGTCATTTATACTTAGTTATATTCTTTTTGAGGCACAAATGCACATCCTTTTCCCCGAAAATATCTTACTTTAATACAGTCAAAAATGATTACCAGCAGCCTATCATATCAGTTGTTTCTAAAAAAATTGCAATAATGGAAACGAGTAAATGTGTTTTTGTAACTCTAATCGACAAATGCTATATCCAATTTCAATTTAAAAGTGTGCAATTGTGCCTAGATATTTTCTCTAGTTGATACAGATTTGATTCATAGATAGATCGCAAACAGGGAAGTTATTGCAGTGTTGTAGAATGACATTCATACAACATAGTCTTGCCACGTCGCCGACAGACCCTGGAATGGTGCAAATGTCAACTTACAGCGACCGGACATCAAAGTTGCTGTACGACCTTCGTACAATGCAGCCATGTCACGTCGCCGACACGTCTCCATGCCACGTCGCCGACAAAACCCTGAAATGGTGCAAATACGACCTAAATGCGACTGGACGGCAACGTTGCCGTGCGACCTTCATTCAACGCAGCCATGCCACGTCGCCGACACGTTTTAATGCCTCATCGCCGACAAAACCCTGAAATGGTTCAAATATGACCTAAATTAGACTGGACGGCAAACGTTGCCGTGCGACCTTCATACAACGAAGCCATGTCACGTCGCTAACGCGTCTCCATGCCACGTCGCAGACAGACCCTGAAATGGTGCAAATACGACTTGAATGCGACCGGACAGCAACGTTGCCGTGTGACCTTCATACAACGTAGCCATGTCACGTCGCCAACTCGTCACCATGTTATGTCGTGGGCCACAGGGTCACCAAATCTACAGTTGAGAAGCCTCTTTGGCCAAGGACTCAATATACAACAGTTCAGCTTTCTGGAGCCCTTCGAGCTGGAGAAGAAGATGAAAATAGATTTTAAGGTCATGACACCTGTAACCTACAGTTGAGGTCACAAGGTCACAAAATCTACACTTTCGAATCCTCTCTCACCAAGAACGCTGTACACAACAGTTCAGCTTTCTGAGCCTTTCGAGCTGGAGAAGAAGATGGAAATAGGTTTTTAGGTCATGACCCCTGTGACCTTATTTAGGGTAAAAGGGTCACCAAATCTACAATTTAGTATCCTCATTTACCAGGGAGTCTGTACACAACATTTCAGCTTTCTAGAGCATTTCGGAAATGGAGAAGAAGATGAAAATAGGTTTTAAAGGTTGTGACCCCTGTGACCCTATTTGGGGTCGCAAGGTCACAAATTCTACAAATTAGATTCCCCATTGGCCGAAAAGTCTTCACAAAACGTTTTAGCTGTCTAGACCTTTCGGAACTGAAGGAGAAGATGAGAATAGGTTTTCAAGGTTGTGACCCCTGTGATCCTATGTGGGGTCATTGGGTCACGAAATCTACAATTTAGAACCCCAATTGGCTAAAGAGTCTATATACAACTTTTCAGCTCTCTAGACCTTTTCAGACTGGAGAAAAAATGAAAATAGGTTTTTAAAATTGTGACCCCTGTGACCATATTTTGGGTCACAGGGTCACGGAATCTACAATTTAGAATCCCCATTGGCCAAGGAGTCTGCAAACAACCCCCTCCCCTTTTTGGTAATGTTGGTACCAATCTGTCACGTTGAAGTGCGTTGATCAAGCATTTCTCAGCACAAATAGGACATAGTGTTATAGCTACACTTACTATATCAGCAGAGAGGGGATATGCTGCCTTCTTCAACAGACACAAAAGCTCTCCAAGGTGTGCCCATGATAGAGCAGCTAAACGACCTTCTCCATGAGTAGCAACGTCGTAAAACAAGGACACTGCTATTTCACAAAACTTTTTCAAGTCATTCGATGAAATATTTGTCAAGCCTCTTGCAAGAGAAAGGCATCTTTTACAGCTCAAAGCGCATCCAAATTTCCATGAATGATTTTGAGGAAATTTCTCAATAGCCTTCTGAAATAGCTCAAGTGATCTAATGCAAAACTTTGGACTGATTCTCGAAAGAGAATATGCTTCGCCAGCAAAAGCAGATGCTCGTATGTGCTCATCCTTGTTCCACGCGGCCTTAAGATCCGATAGCAAGCCTTCTGCTTCCCATTCATATCCAGTGGTCATTTTGATATATATCCTGTTGACTAAGGCAGTAACATCTTGAGGATGTTTATCTAAAATCAGTTCATTTCTGGCAAGTGCCTTTTCTGGTTGTTTTAAGTGAAAGAGGAGAATGGTGCTGAAGTTGCTTCTTCTGACATTTTCATCATCATCATCCATTGATCCTTTCCCCTCAGAGTCTAAGCGTTTCAGTATACCTTTGCATCTTTCGTTGGTCACTTTGTAGAGGTCAAATAACTGCACAGAATGTGGTATTTCTCCAAATAAAGAGCTTAGGCGTTTGACGGGGTTCCTTTCATCAACCATTATCGTTGAAACAGACTAAAAAAGAAAGCAGAATATATGTCAGAGACATTAACAGATTGACACTTACATACACGTTTTTCCATATGCTCATTTAAGTTCACTACAGTAAATTAAATTCTAAATACTTCAGTTTCAGTAATATAGTATATTTAGTACATTTCCGATCCCTAATTGTTTGTAGTGTGCCATTCTTGCTGAAATTAATTGCTCTCACAAAAAGGTAAATAAGTGGTACCAATAGCTAAATAATACTCCTGAATCCACAAAGAAGAGTTCTAAAACGGATGAAGTTAGGTTTAGGTTAGGTTGACAAATGCGAGTCCATTTTAAATTTAATGTAGTTCAACTGATGTGGCTATACCTAAACACTCAAAGTATAGTTTTAAATCATAGGCGTAGGAACCGGGGGGAGGGGGGCAACGTTTTCCCAGCCTGAAATATTTTGGGGGGGGACCGAAATCGAGATTTAAAAGTAAATGCAGATATTTAAGAACAAATATGGATAGAAAAACTTTGATTTGCAAGTTACCTCGACAAAAATGACATTTTTATGGCCATTTGGACTAAAACAACATTGTCAAACCCCATTTATATGGCCTGATATTAAATCAATGGCAAATTATAGTAATAATTAACGCTTAAAAGTCCCTTATATATTACACCTTGGCGCTTCTATAACACACAATCTCCCACTCTCACACTGACGAGTTCCACAAAGTTGCCGCTTTACGTCACTTTATTCTTCCAATACTGTTAACCATTTTCTATTGATACGGCTTATCCGCTCGTGAAATTAGATGTTCTACCCTCTAACATATAACAATGTATTGTGTTAATTAGATTAAGTTGCACATTAACTCGTTGCATACTTCTTGTTTTTGGTTGGTTGCTAAAAAAAAAATCAGAGACGGTTCATTTCAGTTATATACACCTGGACAAGTGTAAAACAACCCTTAGTTTTTTTACTCAGCAAATATTCTCTGATAAGAAAGAAGACAGGGTTACAGACAAAAAATTAATTTATGTTAGGATCATTATCTAATAGCTTAACAGGGATGAAGTCATTTAGATAAAATTTCAATACTTATGGATATTTGCACTTATAAAATTCTGGTATTTTGGTTTCCAAAATCATCTTTATTTATACTGATAAAGTCAATGTTTGTCGTTGTAATGTGGGAAATCTGGAACTGATCATACTTATAGTGACTGCATTTTCCCAAAAGCAAATATTTACGCAGTATGAACCTTTAAATCACAATTTTGGGAAAAAGACAATTAAGTAAAAGTTGCTTAATGACGAAATCCGTTCAGTATTAACGGTAATGATCCTTCTTAATCAAAGAAAAACGTTTAATTAACGGATTGAAACAATAGAATTGCATACATATGTCCTAATCGTATGACTATAACATTTTTTATGCTCATCTGGCCTGAAAGGCCCGATGGGCTTATGGCATGGCATGATGTCCGGCGTCCGGCCGTCAATCCATCTGTTCACTAAACGCATTTTCATCTTCTTCTTATGTTATTTCTGTTCAAACATAGAATAAATAGCTCTTCGCACTCTGGTCCACATATTTCATGTATGTGCTTTAAAATAGATAGCTTATATAAAAAAAATATGTAATTATTCAGAATTATTGTGATGCACAAAAAGTAATATATTCATCAACTCAGTACTTACGTGGTCGCTATCGACAATTCAACCGTCCTCAAAGGATATGCAACAATGTAGAACAAATCTCCCTCTTCGAGTGTATCGAAGCTTATACATATATCTTATAGATGTGTGGCTCATATTGTGGTGACGTGGCTTAACAAATGGGGCTAAACAAACAGGAACATTGTAATTATGCATATTCCTTATGCAGGTATCGTCTATCGAAGTAACATAATGTTCAAATTTAAGTTTACATTGTGTTATTTTCGATTCGTTCAATATCTTAAAAGAAATATGATGCATTTGTTTATGGGATGATTACATACATATCACGTATGTGAAGTAGTTTGAATAAATAAACTGGTGTCTGGTAAATATTTATTTAAGATATATTTATTTAACGTAGATTTGATGTAGACAGGTGTAAACAATGAAATTTACACTAACAGGTCTCTTACAATGTTTAACATGGTGTTAATGTGTGAAGAAAGAAGCACATTTATTTATTTTCACATATAATGTAGCTTGTAACAGATGTGTGTTTATCCGGTTTGGAAGGATTTATGAATTATGAATTTAAAAAAAATCAAAATCCACAATGATGTATTTACTGACTGATGAGTCAACACCGCTATTTAGGTTAAGCGTACAACGTCAAATAATGAAAATATTCTTAGTATAAACGACGGTAGGGGCCCACCACGGAAAATCGGCTTCTCCTTTGCCTTAGCGAATTAAATTCTGACGCTATTCCACAAGACCTCCAACAGAAGCTTTCTGTGCGAGAAGCTATGACGAGTAACTCCAGACAGTCATGCTTTCGTCTGTTTCTGTAACATGTGGAATATAATAACGAATGGTTCCGAATTCGTTCAAAACAGTGATCATTTAAAGGGGCAGTAGCTCGTTTTTTCGCTGAAATAAGTTGATGAAATGTATTGATTAAGTTGATGAAATGAAAATAATGTCACTAAAGGTAAACCACCCTTCTCTCTTCAGATAATCAAGTTAAAAATGAGTGTACATGGTTTCGTAAAGCCATGGGGATCGTTTTTGTCATTCGAAATAATAAATGGTGTTCACAATAAAATGGCTGCCATGCAATTTTTGCTTTATACGCAACACCGTTATTATCACTACGGGTAATTGGTTTGCGTAATCAGATGTTATACCCTCTAAAGTAAATAAAGATAACATAAACTATCATTTTGGATGGGAAATTTGAATAAATAAAATTTGAAAAAAGTGCTACTTCCCCTTTAATGACTGTGTTTTGTGACTGTGCTTGGTACTCAACACGCGCTTATACGGGTTGTCATCAGACCTTGTTGAGAGGAATCAAGAGAACTAGTTCGGATTTCTTGGAATATGGTTGATTTTAATCAGTTCTTTTTAATTTGGTCTTCTCTTCTTATCAACAAGCATTTTTCACTAACCTGATATCGTCCACGAGGTGTACTGTACTATGAAATCAACTAATACTGATAGAGATTAAATTTATAGCCTCTGCGCAATAAAAGTGTTGGATATCAAATTTCTCATATATCTTTACTTGACAAATGTGGATGAGATCATGACGTGTACAAACAAGTTTAAAATGGTATTACTATGTTATTAATTAACATAGGCATAAGAACTAGGGTACAGGGGATGGATGGATGGATGGGAGTTTTACAAGCTTGAAATTATTTTTGGGGATCAAAATCGATATTAAATCACAACATGGTTTTATCTGAAATTATAAATTAAATGTGGATGTTTGGGCTTTCATTGATTATAAATTTAGTATAAAACTCTAATACTACAATGCTTACCCTAATAAAAATACCCGATAAAAGAGTGGTACATAAAAACCCCGGGAAATCAGTTGCTGATTCAAGCAGTTGAAGATATCTTCACAGCTTACCTAAGATGTGAAGATGTTTCCAATTCCAAATGTTGAAATGATGTATCGTAGACTCAACGAACCAGATCTTGTTATTGCATCATTCCGAAAAATACTTTTATTGCCAGAGGCATCTCTTTATGATAAAGTCAATGCTAACGAACAGACAGGATTTTGCCACCTTGATAAAAGTGATGCAGAACGTATTTTTGTTTACCCTGATGCCACCCTCTATCACATGCCTATGAACAAAAAAAAAATTGTCACCTTGATAAAAGTGCAAATCGTAACCTTACTGATGCAGAAGGTCAAAATGAAATAGAAGAGGGAAAGTTTATGTTGAAAAAAGCAGTGGGAGAATTTGCCCGCCTTGTCGCATCCCTGCCTTCCATGAGTCGGATAGATGTGGATTCTTGGGAGTCATACCATACACTGAAGGAACTTTTGAGTAACGAATTTGGGCAGAACATATGAGAAATATTTCCTGAAATGGTTGATCAAATATTCCATAGTCTTCCTTATGACCTTCAGACAATTCACAAAGTCCGCAAATTTGACAGGTGCCCACATCCATATAAAAATTTACATCAATAACCGCATAAAATTCACCTTGCTAAATTTTAGCACATTGAGTGAACAATCGAAGCTTATCGTTATTTAAGCCTTTTCCTTAAAGGTAATTCAATAAATGTGTGTAAAATAGTTGAGCTACAAAAAGGTGCAAAATAGGTTGAAAAAATATGTACAATGACAAAGAAGTTTGGAGAACACAGAGTACTGTCAAGTTGACAGATCCATTGTTCATTTTGATCACAAATGACATCATAATTATCCATCTTGTATTAAAAATTTATATTCATGAAAAGTAAAAGTAATAAAGCGTTTTTTTTAGTTCATTCAATCTTTAATGCTTAAATAAATTCAAGGTAACACATTCACTATGATTATATGATTATCAACATCTACATAAACAGGATTGAAAGGAACTATATTTTAAATTCATCATTTTCAAGAAAGGTGGCTCGCCTACAGTGAACATTTGACATTAGCCATTGTTATATTGAATATTAAATCTGTGAATACGAAACTGAAAAATAAATAAAACAAAACAAATGATGACGAATACCTCAATGAAACGAAAAGGGAGAACAACAACAAAAATATCTCACATTCTTTGAACTTTGAAGTATTATATGCAAAACGTCAGTTAATAGGCAAAACACAGAGAACATATTATCCAACGAAAATAACGTTGTGACGTTGATATTTTTGTCATGATGAAAAGGTAAAGAGCTATATTTCCACATAACCTCTGTTACATTCAGCCTATACATTGCTTCGATGGCAGAATGTTTAATCAGAATTGAAAAGAAAATAATTTGGTTCGCAATTTCAATTACAAATCATAATGACGAGTTTGGATTAAAGTGTGATTAAAGATGCATCCATTGTTTCATATTGTTTTATTTGGCTCTAATACGTGCCAAAACACCACGTGTGCTAATTTCATTCAAATATTGCCAACCAAGTTGCATGTTCATCCATAATCGCCAAATGTATCATAATTGCTAGTTTCCAATGAAATTCGACACGCATAGTATTTATATGATCTTTTAAACATTATCAACTCCAAATTTTCTTTTGGCTGTGCATTGTCCATTTACGATCAGAAACCACTAATTATACCTCATATCTGTACTAAAGTGAGTCGACTATCATAAAAATAGTAATTTTCAGCAACATTCTGTCCTTCCCGATAAAATAATGCCATTTATGACATTTGACATATGTTAGTAACCCCCGCCACAGGAGATGATTATGTGACGTCAGCAACACCTGAAAAGATTTTGTTGGATAACTACTGATACCTAATTGAATTATTTCGGTTTTGATGTTTGGAAATACAATGTCTTTTGCTACACTCTTCAAAAAAAGAAACGCAAAAGCCAAATAGCAATGAACATTTGGTATTATTCAAATACCTGTAAATCAAAGAAACATGTTGATACAGTACTGAATCTTGGTACATCAACGCATTGCTATCCCGTGCACATGTCATCAAAATAACAAAGTCATCACTATTGTCCACTAAATGGCGTTATAGTTAGTATCTAGTGTGACCACCTTTTGCTGCTCTTACTGCAAGACATATCCTTGACATAGATCAATTAATGTTTGAATGTTTTGTTGTGGAATTCTTCTCAAATCTTCCTCTAGCATGTGGAACAACTGTCGAAGGTTCAATGGATGATAAGGTCGTCGACGAATGCAACAATCGAGCGGATCCTAAAGATGTTCAATTGAGTTCAGATCTGGAGATATGGAGCGCAAGGGGAGGACATTGATGTTGGTATTGGCCAGCTAGTTCGCTGTGGCTCGTGCTGTGTGAGGCCTGACATTGTCCTGATGGAACAGTTCCCTCCGGCAGCCGACAAGGTGATTGACATGCGGACGTAGAATCTGGTCGATATATCGATTGGCAGTCAGCCTTGGACACGATCTAACTCTGACGGTTGTATGAGATCGCTCCCCACACCAACATCCCCTCCACCAAATCTGTCGACCTCTCTGATGCAGTTTGGCGCAAAACGTTCATTGTGTCATCTGTAAACATGTTGTCGTCCCATAAGAACTGAACCATATGCGTCTCCAGTTTCTAAGGACTGTTCTGCACCACCTGTCAGAGATGGGGCAACTTTTGGACGTCTGGCACAGAATCCTGCCTCTCGGAGACGGTTCCTGATTTTCTGGTCAGACACTCTCCGGGCTCCAAACAGTTCTTGCGCAGTGACCCGGGCGGATCGATGGAGGTCACATAGGTGGGTTATCCGGATGTGATGATCTTGAGCATGTGTGTTGATTCTTGGTTAGCCTGATCTTGGACTGTCATTTGATGTATTTGAGTTTTATCTTGGACGGTAATTTGTTGTATTTAAATGTTATCTTGGACGGTAATTTGTTGTATTTGATTGTTGAAAACGATCTCATAAACGAGCTATTGTGCTTGGATGGACGTTGAAGGTCCTCTCCAGCTTGCAATCTTCATTGCTTTATTTCTGTTAGCAGTATTTAGACGTCCCATTTACAAGTTCAGTTTGCTTAAATATTGAGTGAAATGGCGAGATGCACCGCAGTGTTGAACTCACGGTTTGCACGTGAAAATCAGAAATTGCGATATTCTGTTGTGTTCCATGATAGTCACGCTCATCATGACAATCATGATCAGTTAATACATTCAAAATCATTTTGGTTTGCGTTCGCTCAAGCATTTTATGCTTAAACATGCCAACACCAATATTCAACCCTTAAAACGTGATTAATTTGACATACATTTGTATGCGCACAGATTTTCAATTTTAATTTTCAGATTTTATTTTGCGTTTCTTTTTTTGAAGAGTGTATTAACAGTGTTGGGTATAGTTGTTTTAAATTTGGAGAATAGGAGTCATTTCCACCTACACCTCCTGTATTTCAAAAAGTTTACAGGTAGAATTGATTTATCGGTGTTATTTTGGCGAACAGTGGGTATGTTTTAGACAAGTTTTGCCCATTTCCAGTTAGTATGAAACCTAATAAAGAATCGGCAGTAGGTTTTTTCCGATGTCACTGTAGCGATTGTGTATACTATTAACATAATATCTGTATCCTTTTATCTTCATTTAATTTACCTCAGTGAATTTTAAAATGTTTTGACTACAAACATAAGCAGTCCTAACATGGGTATGACACACTGGGGGAGAAATCCCTGGTGTTCGTGATTTCCTGCTTCCTTCTGGGGCCTCTTCACAAACAGGCTTCCTTTCAGGAGTGATGGAACTTTCAAATCACCAGACACGTCTCCATCCATCCGTCCTGTTGTCTGGAACCAGGAACAATCACGATTTTAGAGTTTCTGATGAAGCCAACTTCATGAAGAAAAGACAAAGATCCAAAGTTTACATCGTTGTCATTGCGAGTCACACTAAGGCCACATGTGTCTGTCAACCAAGTCTTGAGAGTTTCTGCCTCAGGGTCCGTCTCATCCGGATCATTCAGAATATAGATATCATAAGCTTCATCACATTCATCATTCCTTGACGAGGGTTTGTAGTCGAAGATGGTCCTGCACGACATCTTCAGATTGTTCTTGTCATTCTCTGAGGTACTTTTCATCAGATGCCTGATTGTCCCAAAATTTATCTGGTTAAACAGTTATGGTTTCTTCTTCAGGAGTTGTCTTCCCTTTAGATGAACCCATCAACACGTTGAAAGAATTCTTAGCTGCTTTGAAATCTATTAGTCACATCTGAGTCACCACAACGTTATGCAATGTTTCTACATCATCATTATCAATTTCCTGAAATTTCGTGAACCAAGCTAAGGCCTCTTTGTTGTTGGCAATAAGTTGATACAATCGTGCAATGTCTCTTATATCTTCTGTCCTAGGTTCTTTACTCAAAATAGTGAAACAAGTGTTACGTGTGTAGTGAATGTAACAACTTTTGTTCAGCAGCTGCATACTGGTATTACGGTAATCCTGTTCTCCGTGTGAACTGTCTTATATGTGGATCAACAGTTATTATTTTATCCCCCCAAACAATATTTTAAATTTTAAATTTAAATATTTTTTTTAAATTAAAAACATATAGAAGTAGCTGAACAACTGTACTTTTCAGTTTTAGATTATGACATCGAGATATTTGCAATTGAAAATCATGCATATGATAAAATCAACTAAAGTGAGAACCTTCTTTTGCCTGGCAGTTTAGTAGAGGTATCATTCGATACACGAGGAAAAGTATGTGGATACCTGTCACATATTCACTGCATCATATGTTGAAGTAACCAGTTGTCTGAGACAATTATGCCAGTGAAACAAGATAAATAAAACCTGGACAATATACATTCTTTGAGATAAGAGACATCAAGTTATGTGTAAGTTTTGATAATTTTATATTGGATTAATTAATGTACATATTTCATTCACTAGACATCTATGTATGGGAGAAATATGCATTATTTATGTTTCAAAACATTTAAAAGTCCGTATGCCAAAAAAGAATGAACTCACCACTATGCATTGTCGATACCTCTAGTATTATTCTGTGAATCTTTTTGTAATTTCAATGCCACCAGAATCTAACTTAATATCATAATATCAACCATTTCCATATTTCTTGTGCATTTAAAATTACCTGACTACGTTCGTATGAACAGAAAATACCATGTTTGTAAGTTGTTTTTGAAAATAGTGAAACAAGTGTTACGTGTGTAGTGAATGTTACAACTTTTGTTCAGCAGCTGTATACTTGTATTATGGTAATCCTGTTCTCCATGTGAACTGATTATTCAGTGATTGGCAGTATTGTTTGATTTCTTTCGTTTCAAAAGTCAAGTTGTTTTTCTCTGACTTAGCAAAGACTTGATCACCGACAACAATACAATAATAATATTTAGAGGTTATAACATGTCATTTTTCATACCATACCCCATATCAGCCCGAGACCCCCATATCAGCCCGAGGGCCGTAGGCCAGAGGGCTGATATGGGTCGAGGGCTGATATGGGGTATGGTATGAAAAATGACATGTTGTAACATTTTTATCATATATCATACTTTTTTTGTAAAACATGACAAAATATTTACAGAAATAATAATAACTTGTTGTTATGCGAAAATTTATACTTTGGGGGTAAATTTTCTTTTAAAAATATTTGAGCCTCCTATTCAAATTAAAAGTATATTTTATTTAATAGATTAAAAGCGTCAACAACATCCTTGTTTGGAGGGTACTCTGAAAGGATTCAAATGAACTACAGTTACTCTGACACTGCTTCGCTTGTGACTTTACTGTGTTCACGCATGTAAGCAAAGGGAGATCACTCTGACCTAACGTTGCCCGGGCTGATATTGATATGGATTTGCGGACCGGGCTGATATGGCTGATATGGATTTTCGGACCGGGCAGCGATATGGGTGCGGTGTCCTGACCTCTATCACATATGCAAAACAGCCCATATCATTGATAGATATATGATAAATAGATATACTACACGAGGTCTCATTAGATACGCATTATATGAAACGAGTGTCCTGACTTTGACAAGCTAAAGCGAGGTCAGATACTATATTATCAACCTACCAGCCATATAACGTGATACTTGAAACGACCTTTCTAAACAGTATCACCCGGTATGAGGGACTTACAACATTTTAAGTCCCTCCAGGAGGGTTTAAACAGACAGTTATAAACACTGTTAGAAGGAATTATAATGATTGTAAAGTCTGAACCCTAATATATTTGCTAAGATGACGGTTTGAAAGTAAAGATCTGAAGAAACTAACTTAGAGTTATTTTGAAAAATTTCTTAAATTTACGACAGAATATAAACAGCAAATGTTTTGCAGAAAGTGCGTCTGGAAACCAATATCCACTATCACCTGTAGTAACTGAGTTAACGCCTAAGTCTACTGCGCCAACGGGGCAAACAAGATTTCACGGTACAAAATAAACTCGTATAGCGCCGCTGTTAACAGACTGACATCAGCCAGGCATCATCAATATAACGCCAGGGATCCTCAATATAACGCGATAACAAATAAAAAGCCTCTTTTACACTTAAAACGGTTGATAATATGGAGAAACCATTCTACCTCGGATATGGTAAAGTTGTAGACCCTGATAGTCATCCTCGGGTTTTTCCTTCCTATCAGGGTCCACAACCTTACCATATCCTCGGTATCATGTTTTCTCCTTATAGGAAGGTCACGAGTTACATGTAGGTCATAGTTAGTACTACATACACATGGAATCCTGGTCTAAGTTAGAAACGGAAAAGACACAATAATACGTCAGTGAAGTAAAGATACTGTGATTACTGTTTTTTTTATGTTTCAAAATTGTAATAAATACTTCATTGATCACTACCCAACAACCAGTAAATTCACACACTTAATCGATGCAACCGACAAAGACACGTCTTATTAACATTGACTTTTTAAATATATACTGGACAAAATCAGTTAGGAATATGTTGAAACTTTGAAAGTATAAATAATGATGTATCTATTAGTTTCTAAGAAATATTAATCTTCACGTGAGAAGCAACTCAGTACTTACGTGGTCAGTGTAACCGGACTTACTTCAATGAATAATTTCGCCCTAGAGATGAGAAACCTACCTCAAACAGATTTATGTCTGCTGACACGTGAAGATGACGATTTACAACTTAATATGTTTACATTGGACTTCAACCCAATAATTTACAATATGTCATGGTGACATTTAGATACTCAATAATCTCAACTGAACTTGTATTGACTCGGGCCTCAACATAGTTACCTAGTAATGTACAACTGGAACATTTAATGCAGATATATATGCATGGGGTTTTGACACTTATTTTTTGCATAAATATTTATGTACAATGTTTCCCATAATATTGCGAGTTTAGTTAAAGTAGAAAATGGTTCGTTTAAAATGACCTTTGTTGACTTTATTTTTATTTTGCATGGTATACTTATACTTTTAAAAAATGTTTTTGGTGAATTACTATTTAAATAGTAAAATTATAATTCTTCGAAATGGAACTTTAAAATATTGTTAATATTTTAACTTAGTTATAACTGACAAACACATCATTTGCGTTATAGACAAGTGATTTTTTATTGATTGTATAAAACAAAATACTTAACTGTTCTCAAACTCAAAATTAGAATGATCAACATAATAAACTTAATCATTCACACATTATAACGATTGAAATTAATCATTCTATCATAAGATATCTAAACTCCAAAACTACAAAAGCTTTAAGAATAGATTCGAAACCGAAGTTTATATAAATTCACTACATATAAATAAATTCAGAAGTACTTATGCTAATTTCCGATGGTGTACACTTCCACTTGAAATAGAAACTGGCAGGATGAATGGCATAGAACGTAAGGATAGATTATGCAGAGTATGTAAATCAGGGGAGATAGAGGATGAATATCATTTTTTACTTATTTGTAAACCACTTGCAGACATCAGAAAACAATACATAAATGTCACAGCAATCTCCAAACAACAGTTCATTGATTTGATGTCAAATCATAATGATGAAGTCATTAGGAAGTTGTCTATGTACATGTATATATACCATGCAATGATAATTCGAAATACTCTTATTCAATAAACACCATCCTTGTATGTTATACGCATGTGCAGAATGTTGTAATAATATTGTATTCTATGTTGTTATAGGCCGTAGGCCTAAATATCAACCGCAATAAAAAAAACTTGACTTGAATAAATCATTCGTCAAGCAGACGCAAGTGTAACAATAAAACATGCTTGTTGATTCTTTGTTTTCACAAACTCCCTATAAAATAGTCAGAGTAAGATAAAACTGTCAAATATCACAAAAAAGCCAATATTTAAGTGTACTTTTATATGCAACCAACCTTAATTTCGCCCTAAAACAGGCTTGAAACAGGGTCATATTTTTGTTTGAAACCACTCCATATGACAACCCCCGTGGAACCATAAATTTGTGTTTCTCGTGAAGTTATGTAACCGTTTTTAAAATTTGCAGCATGACTTTCATGAAATCCGTGCATCACAAGATGAATTGTAACATGATTTCGGTGTATCCTTGATTCTGGTTGGTTGATTTGCCTATGTTGAATTACAATGAATACCCGAAAATTACTTGGGGCGAATCACCGCGAACATATACATCTGTTCACAAGATCCGGCCCGACTCTAAATTTTTTCTATTTCTCTTAAAAAAAGCTCCTTACTCAAATTTGACAGGTGGCATTGTCATTTTCTTACTTGTGTATAGCAGTATAGGTTACAAATAACTCTCCAAATTAATTAGTTTCAAGTAACTAAAATGTTTTTAACAAGTAAGATTTGTCCAAGTTTGACGCCTTCTTCCATGCGGCTGTGTTTCCGAATGCTGTTGCCATGGCATGACGTCATATTGTTAACAAGAAAAAGATACATTTTAGATCATGCCCAGCAGGCCGGCGACGTGTTTGCTACGTCGCTGCCAGGTCACATTTAGGTTGCCACATCGCAGTCGCCGATCGACGTCTTATACACGTGGCAGTCACGTCACGTTCTAGTTCGGTTTCCAAGTCGGATTAAGACGTCGCTGCAACGTGGTTGAAACGTAATTGTACAAAGCTTAGACATCGACCAGCTACGAAATATGTCATTTAACAATGCATAAGAATAAATGATCTATCATGTCATGTTATTCTCACACAAGACGATGTAATGTTTCCCAGTGAGTAAAGAAAATGATATTATTATATAACCTACATATATATTTTAAATTGATCATGATAAAGTAGAACCATAGACAGGCACGAGATGTCTATTAGACGTCTAGATGAGGTCTAGATCAGGGTTAGACGTATAACAACGTCATTCAGACGTTGATTCAACGCAACCATTATGACATCTGAACTAAAGGTTGATTCAACGTCTAATAGACGCCTTATGTTCGACCAGCACTTTGTACATTTATTGTGATGGATTTATGTTTATATCAGTTTGAAGTGTGTTTCCTTCATATTATGTGCAGAGGTTGACTTTAATATTATTAGGTGTGCAAAATTGAAATATTTCTGTTACTTTAAACATGTTTTTACATTATATTTTGTAGATAAGACATTATTTATACAATAGATATCATATCATATTTGAAACACATCAAAGTAATTTGTAAACATCCTTTTAAAAGTATAAATTCATTCTAAAGATATTCCCTAGTTGATGGGGTTCGAACTTCAATCCAGATTGAATCTGTGGTCAGTGCTGTACAGAATAGCTGCTCCTACACCTCCAGATGTCGCTGGAGTATATCACGCATGCGCTGTTAATCGCGCGCCAGTTTAGCTTCCATTCTCTCAACGTTCAAAGGACTGAATGGTTAGATCTACACCGTGTCTTGAAATCATCGCAGTCATTGATGCATTTATTCAGGCTTCTTCAATTAATAGTTCACGATAAGACTTTAGTTTTATTTGTTAGAGAAGACGAGGTCATTAGTTTTAAACCGATGGTAACTCTACTGCAGTAGACAACCATGCTTGCAGGCTGCCTTTGTGCTTTCACATGTATGTGTAGCCCATCGTTCAAATTAAAGTAGGTCAGATCTAGGTCACTCTCCTCATTTTTCTTAAAGGAACCTCATGAACCATTGTCTTGGTAAAATAGCCTAGTTCACTGTGAATATAGTAAGATGTCCTGTTCTTGTAGATATATGTGTACATGTCATCGTTCAAATTAAAGAGCCATCAAGGATGTTGATGAACATATCGAAAAATTTCCAAAAAATACACTTAATTTTTCCAAAAGATTTTCAACCTAAAATAAGCGGAGAAATTGCATTACTTAGTAAAGGTGTTTTCCAGTCTAAATATAGATCCAGTCTATTTTTTTCAAGCGCAAAGCATTGTGGTCTAGCTCACACACAGTAAACAAAGACACGAAAGAATAACACAAATTATGAGCAATGAAATAAATCTAAATACATAATTTTTTGGCGGTTATTATTTCATTTAATTATGTATTTGCTACAGATATTGGAATAATTGTTGTACCCAACTAGGTATTTTGCTTGAATTTTATAATTAATGAGAGTAAAAATTTGTCATAATATGCTGGTCTTATCTCAATAAAAAGTACATTAAAGAGGCAAAAATTTGTATATTCTCAGGACATTTAGATACATTGTTTGTAAAGCAATCGTCACATTCAGTAATGTGTGACAAGGGTAACTTGCACGAGAAGCACGTGCAGCAAGTGCAGCACATGGGTTGTTATGGCGACTTGCGCTAGAGACGAGCTATCACGCTTCGGAAACGATTGCAGCTGTCCGCTTTTGTGTAGTACGTTTTACGAAAAAAAGGAGATTCTGTTTATATGACGCCAGATACCCTTAGCGTGCGCTACTCAAAGTTGTACTTCTCTTTGAAACCAAATTGAATTACATTGTTGTGATATGAAAATTATTTAACATATGCCATGTTGTAGATAAAAGATTTCTCTGGCGATTGACGTTATAAGTATATTTTCCAAAACATATTTTTAATTTGAAACACTAACATCCTTGATGGCTCTTTTAAGTAGGTCAGATCTAGGTCACTCTCCTCATTTTTCTTAAAGGAACCACATGAACCATTGTCTTGGTAAAATAGCCTAGTTCACTATGAAGATAGTAAGATGTCCTGTTCTTGAAGATACATGTGTACATGTCATTCGCGTTTTTAAACTGTCATATTTTATTTTTAGTAATTGACTAGGCTACAGTCTGCATACTAAAGTTATCTCATATGTTTTTCAATCTTATGAAGTATACATTCACCGTATTCATATGTATTTGTTAAAAGAAATTATCGCAAAATAAAACAAAAGCTCTAAAAAGATAATGTTTTGGTTTCAAACATATTTTATTCATAAGAAATGGATTGGGTACAAGTTATACAACTTAGAATTAACACCCTCTCCGAAAGATAATGGGATGAAGGTTAAACTTTATCATTATAGATTAAGAATGCTTTATTTATTTTTTTCCAGATACTATCAAGGCTAACAAGGAGGTCACAGAGGATATGGTTTTCTGTGAAATGACCAAACTCTTCAAAAATGCTCCTGGGATCGGAGGTGTGGACATGGCTAAAATAGGACTATACTATACTTCAAATGTGTTGTAAATGTGTATTTTAAGTATCTTTGAAAAACAACATTTAATTGAAGTTTGACATTGAAAACATAAGTTAATTGTTTTTGATAGTACACTGTAACATTGCTATTCATATGTATACTGAATAAATGAGTTTTTTTATTCTAAAACTTGTTTTTATTGGTCATTTATACTTAGTTATATTCTTTTTGAGGCACAAATGCACATCCTTTTCCCCGAAAATATCTTACTTTAATACAGTCAAAAATGATTACCAGCAGCCTATCATATCAGTTGTTTCTAAAAAAATTGCAATAATGGAAACGAGTAAATGTGTTTTTGTAACTCTAATCGACAAATGCTATATCCAATTTCAATTTAAAAGTGTGCAATTGTGCCTAGATATTTTCTCTAGTTGATACAGATTTGATTCATAGATAGATCGCAAACAGGGAAGTTATTGCAGTGTTGTAGAATGACATTCATACATCATAGTCTTGCCACGTCGCCGACAGACCCTGAAATAGTGCAAATGTCAACTTACAGCGACCGGACAGCAAAGTTGCTGTACGACCTTCGTACAATGCAGCCATGTCACGTCGCCGACACGTCTCCATGCCACGTCGCCGACAAAACCCTGAAATGGTGCAAATACGACCTAAATGCGACTGGACGGCAACGTTGCCGTGCGACCTTCATACAACGCAGCCATGTCACGTCGCCGACACGTTTCAATGCCTCATCGCCGACAAAACCCTGAAATGGTTCAAATATGACCTCAATGTGACTGGACGGCAAACGTTGCCGTGCGACCTTCATACAATGAAGCCATGTCACGTCGCTAACGCGTCTCCATGCCACGTCGCAGACAGACCCTGAAATGGTGCAAATACGACTTGAATGCGACCGGACAGCAACGTTGCCGTGTGACCTTCATACAACGTAGCCATGTCACGTCGCCGACTCGCCACCATGTTATTTCGTGGGCCAAAGGGTCACCAAATCTACAATTTAGCAGCCTCTTTGGCCAAGGACTCAATATACAACAGTTCAGCTTTCTGGAGCCCTTCGAGCTGGAGAAGAAGATGAAAATAGATTTTAAGGTCATGACACCTGTAACCTACAGTTGAGGTCACAAGGTCACAAAATCTACACTTTCGAATCCTCTCTCACCAAGAACGCTGTACACAACAGTTCAGCTTTCTGAGCCTTTCGAGCTGGAGAAGAAGATGGAAATAGGTTTTTAGGTCATGACCCCTGTGACCTTATTTAGGGTAAAAGGGTCACCAAATCTACAATTTAGTATCCTCATTTACCAGGGAGTCTGTACACAACATTTCAGCTTTCTAGAGCATTTCGGGAATGGAGAAGAAGATGAAAATAGGTTTTAAAGGTTGTGACCCCTGTGACCCTATTTGGGGTCGCAAGGTCACAAATTCTACAAATTAGATTCCCCATTGGCCGAAAAGTCTTCACAAAACGTTTTAGCTGTCTAGACCTTTCGGAACTGAAGGAGAAGATGAGAATAGGTTTTCAAGGTTGTGACCCCTGTGATCCTATGTGGGGTCATTGGGTCACGAAATCTACAATTTAGAACCCCAATTGGCTAAAGAGTCTATATACAACTTTTCAGCTCTCTAGACCTTTTCAGACTGGAGAAAAAATGAAAATAGGTTTTTAAAATTGTGACCCCTGTGACCATATTTTGGGTCACAGGGTCACAGAATCTACAATTTAGAATCCCCATTGGCCAAGGAGTCTGCAAACAACCCCCCTCCCCCTTTTTGGTAATGTGCGGTCAACCAAGGCTGTCTTACAACTAGGGACTTGCGTACCTTATCCATAACACAGAAGTAGAAAAGTAAACAAAACAGATGTTTTGCTCTTGCAATCGTGTGTCATTGCGATATTTTTTGTCCATTCTACTTGTGGATTTTGATTGAAAATACGTTTATTCCCAATGCTTTCCAGCGAAACTTGAAAATGAATAAGAAACAACCACACCGCGATGCATATATTGTCAATTAAATAGATTTGTTGTTTACTTGTCCCTCTGAGAAACCCCACACCAACACTTTGATCAGTTAAGTTGTGTGACATAGGTATATACTGTATTAACAGTTTACATACATTATTTATTTATTCATCAATAAATTTATATTATGTAATCTATCATTTGAAGATAAAGGTGAATATTCAACTTCCCCGATTTATTTTACATATTTTAAAGTAGGCCTATACTATAAATTCAATCAAAACGTTGTTGAGAGTTTTGCCATTGCTAGATTCCAGCGACAAGAATGTGTTGGCCTATTTTCCCTGAAACAAGCAGACAACCATTTGTTGAAACTTTGCTCATTTAAAATATACCAATTCGATTGATGAAGCATATTTCGGTTTATCCCTGGGTGGAAGGCATATTGATCTATTTTCAGTCAAAGGATAATGACCCGGTATCCCTATGTTTGGACATAAATATGGTTCTATCTAAAATTTGTCATGAATACATTATGAGTATCAGTTGTTTGACCACAAATATTATCGATCATTAGATGCTTGCCTCAAGTGGATAAAGTTTGCGTGTAAAGTTTCTTGGATTTTCCGAAACTCAAGTGCGAAATTATGAACTGAATTGGTATATGTCTGCACATCCAGGTGCAAAATGGTTTTGAATTGAAAATTGTTATGTTTACTTACGCTCAGATTCAAAATAACACAACAGTCTTTTAATTTGAGATGTTTAGACAAAATGTCTTTGGGCAGTCAAAGGGGAAAATTATTTAGAAAAAAACCAGATGCTTAAAAATTTGCTATTGTTGTGTACATTGGTCATATATTTTTTCTAAAATATGAAAACTCATCTAGTCAACACTGACTACCGAATCAAGTCCTTTCTCATCATTAGCTATAATTGAAGGGTCTTAATAAGTCGTCAAAAACCTAATGCAATGCTAACAATTTTCAAATCAACAATACCACGTGATCATTTGTCAAAATTGTACATTCCTATTTGATCCACTGGAATGTCTCAAAGTTGAGTCCAAGAATGGACATGAAGCACTGGAGTAGGAATCTCTGGTGTTCAGGACTTCCTTCTTCCTTCTGGGGTCTCTTCACAGATGGGCTTCCTTTCAGGAGTGATGGAACTTCCAAATCATCTGGTCCAATACTGACTATGGAGTCAGGTCCTTTCTCTTCAATAGCTATAGATAGACGCGTCTTCATCCTTTGTTCCAGGTGTCCGGAACTCAGGATTACAATCACGATTTTACAGTTTGTCATCAAACCAACTTCAGCATATAAAGACAATGATCCATAGTTGACATCGTTGTCATTGCGGGTCACTCTGAGGCCACATGTGTCTGTCAACCAAGTCTTGAGAGTTTCTGCCTCAGATTCTGTCTCATCCGGATCATCCAGAATATAAATATCATAAGCTTCATCACATTCATCATTCCTTGACGAGGGTTTCCTGTGTTTGTAGTCGAAGATGGTCCTGCATGACATCTTCAGGTGGTTCTTGTCATTCTCTGAGGTACCTTTCATCAGATGCCTGATTGTCCCAAGATAAACCTGGTTAAACAGTTCTGGTTTCTTCTTCAGGAGTTGTCTCCCTTCAGATGAACCCATCAACACGTTGAAAGAATTCTGAGCTGCTTTGAAATCTGTCAGTCGCATGTGAGTCACTACAACGTTATGGAGTGTTTCCACATCATCATTATCAATTTCCTGAAGTTTCGTGTACCAGTCTAAGGCTTCATTGTTGTTGCCAATAAGTTGACACAATTTTGCAATGTCTCTCATATCCTCTGGCCTGGGTTCGTTACTCAAAAGTTTCTTCAGTGTTGGGTATGACTCCCAGAAATCCACATCTATCCGACCCATGGTAGGCAGGGATGCAACAAGGCGGGCAGCTTCTTCCACTGCTCTTTTCATCATAAACTTTCCCTCTTCTCTTTCATTTTGACGTTCTGCATCAGTAAGGTTAGATTGTTGACTTTTATCAAGGTGACAAAATCCTATCTGTTCATAAGCATTGACTTGATCATAAAGAGATGCCTCTGGCAATGAAAGTATTTTTCGGAATGATGCAATAGCAAGATCTGGTTCGTTTAGTCGACAATATATCATTCCAAGATTTTGCAATGCAACCATATTTGTGTCTTCAGTAAGCTGTGAAGATGTCTTCAAGTATTCAACTGCTTGTTTCAGCAGCGGATTTCCGGGGTATTTATTTACCACTCTTGTATAATGGATTGCTGTTCTTGCACTCTTTTTATTAGCCTTACCTGAAGACCCACTCAAAGTGTTTGGTTTGACTGTAGGAGCAGTTCTTTGCCATGTATTTCTGTTCATGTGTTGAGATGATGATGAACTTTTTGAACTGTTTGGAATAGTTTCGCAACTCTCAGTATCTCGCAGAAAAAGGATTCTTGAATGGTTGTTTGGGGTTATCCCCTTTTCAACCATTTTGAGGAGAACTGATGCCAGTTTATCGCAGCCATAGGATGTTGGACGTAGTGTGTTTGCCTTTACAAGAAGTGTGTAACAATCTTGTAAAGTAGATTCATAAGGTGTGTAAGGTCCAGCAAATTGTAAAGCATAACCACATCTTTCCAATACACTCTCATCCTCCTGTGATCTGTCACGTTGAAGTGCGTTGATCAAGCATTTCTCAGCACAAATAGGACATAGTGTTATAGCTACACTTACTATATCAGCAGAGAGGGGATATGCTGCCTTCTTCAACAAACACAAAAGCTCTCCAAGGTGTGCCCATGATAGAGCAGCTAAACGACCTTCTCCATGAGTAGCAACGTCATAAAACAAGGACACTGCCATTTCACAAAACTTTTTCAAGTCATCCGATGAAATATTTGTCAAGCCTCTTGCAATAGAAAGGCATCTTTTACAGCTCAAAGCGCATCCAAATTTCCATGAATGATTTTGAGGAAATATCTCAATAGCCTTCTGAAATAGCTCAAGTGATCTAATGCAAAACTTTGGACTGATTCTCGAAAGAGAATATGCTTCGCCAGCAAAAGCAGATGCTCGTAAATGCTCATCCTTGTTCCACGCGGCCTTAAGATCCGATAGCAAGCCGTCCGCTTCCCACTCATATCCAGTGGTCATTTTGATATATATCCTGTTGACTAAGGCAGTGACATCTTGAGGATATTTCTCTAAAATCAGTTCATTTCTGGCGAGTGCCTCGTCAGGTTGTTTTAAGTGAAAGAGGAGAATGGTGCTGAAGTTGTTTCTTCTGACACTTTCCTCCTCATCATCATCCATGGGTCCTTTCCCCTCAGAGTCTAAGCGTTTCAGTATAGCCTTGCATCTTTCGTTTGTCACTCTGTAGAGGTCAAATAACTGCACAGAATGTGGTATTTCTCCAAATAAAGAGCTTAGGCGTTTGACGGGGTTCCTTTCGTCAACCATTATTGTTGAAACAGACTGTAAAAAAAGAATATTTATCAGAGACATTTACAGATTTACAGTAAATTAAATTCTATATACCTCAGTTTCATTATATTTATATTTAGTATATTTCCGATCCCTATTTTTTTAGTGTGCCATTCTTGCTGATATTAATTGCTCTCACAAAAAGGTAAATAAGTGTTACCAATAACTAAATAATACTCCTGAATCAATAATAAAACGAATGGAATAAGGTTAGGGTAAGGTTGACAAATGCGAGTCCATTTTAAATGTTATGTAGTTCAAGTGATCTGACGGATGTAGCTATGCCTAAACACTCAAAGTAGACTTTTAAACATAGTCGTGGGAACCGGCGCACAC
The DNA here is from genome assembly GCA_936450465.1 of Gibbula magus. Classification (NCBI taxonomy): domain Eukaryota; kingdom Metazoa; phylum Mollusca; class Gastropoda; order Trochida; family Trochidae; genus Gibbula; species Gibbula magus. Next base: position 72,265,191 of record OW388299.1, on the reverse strand, counting down.
ACACTTTTTCCAAGTCTGAATTTTTTTAGGGGGACCAAAATCGAGATTTAAACTTAAATCCAGATATTTAAGGACAAATATAGATAAAACTTTGATTTGCAAATTACCTCGACAAATATTTTTTTTGGCCCATTGGACTAAATCAACATTGTCAAACCCCAAAAATATGTAATAATTTAAGACAATTTTTTTAATGTTAGGATCATTATCTAATAGCTTAACAGGGATGAAGTCATTCAGATAAAATTACAATACTTCTGGATATTTGCTTTTATAAAATTTTGGTATTTTAGTTTCGAAAATCATCTTTATTTATACTGATAAAGTCAATATTTGTTGTAATGTGGGAAATCTGGAACTGATCTTACTTTTAGTAACTGCCTTTTCCCAAAAGCAAATAGTTACGCAGTATGAAGCTTTAAAATTACAATTTTGGGGAAAAGACAATTAAGTAAAATTAAAGTTGCTTAATGACGAAATCCGTTCAGTATTAACTGTAATGATACCTCATAATCACAGAAATAGTTTAATTAACGGATTGAAACAATACAATCGCATTGATATGTCCTAATCGTATGACTATAACAAATTTTGGCAAACAAAGGGATGAGGGTTCTGCAACTGGTTATATTTAGTTCCTTATTAGGCATAACCAAAAATACTTTTGATAAAAATCAACAACAACAACAACAATGTTATTTCTAACCTCTGAAACCCAAAATTAATCATGTAGTTTCGGCACAAGAACGACAGTTATTTTTCGTGAAAACTCAGTGCCAAATTTTGGAAATTCAATGGTAATTTCTTCAAAAGCCATTCATTGACATATTTTGGAAAATCGGGTAGCTCTTTTGGTACTAAGTTCAATTTCGGATTCAAGGGCCATAACTTCGTAATAATATAAAATATGATATAATTCGGAACTGGTTTTCGCACTGGATAAAGAGTGTGGTCATGAGAACTCACAACCAAAATTTTATTCACCTAGGTGCAATAGTTTCCGAGATTTTTTGAGAAAATTGTCTGGATGGACGGATGGACGGAATGACCGCTATATAACCCTGCTTACTTCGTTGCAGGGGTATAATACATATATAGCATGTGATTTAAGGTCAAATCAGATTGAATTCATAGGACCTCAAGTTTATTCACGGACTGGAGGCTTTTTCTCATTTGTCTTCCAAAGAGCGACTCGAATTTAATGTCTGACTAGCTTCTTATCATGCTTGATAAAAATATGTTTTGGTGTGCGAATGTCAACTTGATTGTTTGCAATAAATCAATTCTAAAGTTCGAAGCGTAATCTCTCTTCTAGGGAAAGGGTATTATGTAAAATATCAGTAACATCACATTTTCCTTCACATTTTTCATAATTTCATAAGGTGGGTTTTTATTTTAATGAATGAGTCGCAAAATAACCAATTTTTATGTTTTGGGTGATAAAATCGTTATCCTAACAATCCCAGAGCACAACATTTCAGTTTACAAACTAGGATGTTGCTTAATTAATTTCCAAGTGTTTAAAATGGACAAAATTAGTTAGGAATATTTTGAAACTTTGAAAGTATAAATAATGATTTATTTATTAGAAACTTTAATCTTCACGTAAAAAACACTCAGTACTTACGTGGTCCCTGTAACCCGATTTTACTCAATGGATAATATTTCGGCCCAGTGAATTCTGCTGACATGTACCGGTGACTAATAACGATCGACTTCAACCCGATAATTTACAATATGTCATGGTGACATTTAGATAATCAATGATCTCAACTGAACGTGTATTGACTCGGGCCTCAACATAATTGCCTAGTAATGTGCAACTGGTACATTGAATACAGATATATGCAAGGGTTTTGACACTTATTTATTGCATAAATATGTTATGTACAATATTTTACATGATATAGCGAGTTTTGTAAAAGTTGAAAATGTCTTTTTTTTAAATGAACTTATATTGACTTTTGTTGATTTTTTAAAAAATTTCCATGGTATACTTGGTTGTATATATTTTTTAAATGATCTTAGTGAATGACTATATAAATAATACAATTATAACTCTTTGAAGATTGACTTTTAACTATTGTTAATATTTTAACTTAGTTATAACTGAAAAACATTAAAGGATTTGCGTTATAAACAAGTGGTTTTTAATTGATTGTATAAAACAACATACTAAGCCTTTCTCAAACTCAAAGAATGATCAACACAATAAACATAATCAGTCACACACTATAACGGTTAGAATTATTCATTCGTTAAGCAGACACAAGTTTAACAATAGACATGCTTGTTGATTCTTTGTTTGAAGACTTGTTTACACACACATCCTATAAAATATTTTAATTTTAGTAATTTTAGATAAAACTGTCAGGTAAGACCAAAATAAGCTAATAATTAAGCGTAATTTGATATGCAAACAAACTTATTTTCGCCCAAAAACAGGATTGAAAAATCTCATGTTTTGTTTGAAACATCAGACCACTCCATTTGCCAAACCCCTTGAAACCATGCACTTTGTGTTCCATGTGAAGTTATTTAAACGAAGTTTTGTAGCATTACGTTCATGAAATCCGTGCATCACAAGATGAAATAAACAAGCAAAGTTTTGTATCATAACGTTAATGAAATCCGTGCATCACAAGATGAAATAAACAAACAAAGTTTTGCAGCATGATGTTCATGAAATCCATGCATCACAAGATGAAATAAACAATCGAAGTTTTGCAGCATGACGTTCATGAAATCCGTGCATCACAAGATGAAATAAACAAACGAAGTTTTGTATCATGACGTTAATGAAATCCGTGCATCACAAGATGAAATAAACAAACAAAGTTTTGTAGCATGACGTTCATGAAATCCGTGCCTCACAAGATGAAATAAACAAACAAAGTTTTGCAGCATGACGTTCATGAAATCCGTGCATCACAAGATGAAATAAACAAACGAAGTTTTGTAGCATGACGTTCATGAATTCCGTGCGTCACAAGATGAAATAAACAAACGAAGTTTTGTATCATGACGTTCATGAAATCCGTGCATCACAAGATGAAATAAAAAAACGATGTTTTGTAGCATGACGTTCATGAAATCCGTGCATCACAAGATGAAATAAACAAACGAAGTTTTGCAGCATGACGTTCATGAAATCCGTGCATCACAAGATGAAATAAAGAAACGAAGTTTTGTAGCATGACGTTCATGAAATCCGTGCATCACAAGATGAAATAAAGAAACGAAGTTTTGTATCATGACGTTCATGAAATCCGTGCATCACAAGATGAAATAAACAAACGAAGTTTTGCAGCATGACGTTCATGAAATCCGTGCATCACAAGATGAAATAAACAAACGAAGTTTTGCAGCATGACGTTCATGAAATCCGTGCCTCACAAGATGAAATAAACAAACGAAGTTTTGCAGCATGACGTTCATGAAATCCGTGCATCACAAGATGAAATAAAGAAACGAAGTTTTGTAGCATGACGTTCATGAAATCCGTGCATCACAAGATGAAATAAACAAACGAAGTTTTGTAGCATGACGTTCATGAAATCCGTGCATCACAAGATGAAATAAAGAAACGAAGTTTTGTAGCATGACGTTCATGAAATCCGTGCATCACAAGATGAAATAAACAAACGAAGTTTTGTAGCATGACGTTCATGAAATCCGTGCATCACAAGATGAAATAAACAAACGAAGTTTTGTATCATGACGTTAATGAAATCCGTGCATCACAAGATGAAATAAAGAAACGAAGTTTTGCAGCATGACGTTCATGAAATCCGTGCATCACAAGATGAAATAAAGAAACGAAGTATTGCAGCATGACGTTCATGAAATCCGTGCATCACAAGATGAAATAAACAAACGTAGTTTTGTATCATGACGTTCATGAAATCCGTGCATCACAAGATGAAATAAACAAACGAAGTTTTGTATCATGACGTTAATGAAATCCGTGCATCACAAGATGAAATAAAGAAACGAAGTTTTGCAGCATGACGTTCATGAAATCCGTGCATCACAAGATGAAATAAAGAAACGAAGTTTTGCAGCATGACGTTCATGAAATCCGTGCATCACAAGATGAAATAAACAAACGTAGTTTTGTATCATGACGTTCATGAAATCCGTGCATCACAAGATGAAATAAACAAACGAAGTTTTGTATCATGACGTTAATGAAATCCGTGCATCACAAGATGAAATAAAGAAACGAAGTTTTGTAGCATGACGTTCATGAAATCCGTGCATCACAAGATGAAATAAAGAAACGAAGTTTTGTAGCATGACGTTCATGAAATCCGTGCATCACAAGATGAAATAAACAAACGAAGTTTTGTATCATGACGTTAATGAAATCCGTGCCTCACAAGATGAAATAAACAAACGAAGTTTTGCAGCATGACGTTCATGAAATCCGTGCATCACAAGATGAAATAAACAAACGAAGTTTTGTATCATGACGTTCATGAATTCCGTGCATCACAAGATGAAATAAACAAACGAAGTTTTGTATCATGACGTTAATGAAATCCGTGCATCACAAGATGAAATAAACAAACAAAGTTTTGTAGCATGACGTTCATGAAATCCGTGCCTCACAAGATGAAATAAACAAACGAAGTTTTGCAGCATGACGTTCATGAAATCCGTGCATCACAAGATGAAATAAACAAACGTTGTTTTGTAGCATGACGTTCATGAATTCCGTGCATCACAAGATGAAATAAACAAACGAAGTTTTGTATCATGACGTTCATGAAATCCGTGCATCACAAGATGAAATAAAGAAACGAAGTTCTGTAGCATGACGTTCATGAAATCCGTGCATCACAAGATGGAATAAACAAAAGAAGTTTTGTATCATGACGTTCATGAAATCCGTGCCTCACAAGATGAAATAAAGAAACGAAGTTTTGTATCATGACGTTCATGAAATCCATGCATCACAAGATGAAATAAACAAACAAAGTTTTGTAGCATGACGTTCATGAATTCCGTGCATCACAAGATGAAATAAACAAACGAAGTTTTGTATCATGACGTTCATGAAATCCGTGCATCACAAGATGAAATAAAGAAACGAAGTTTTGTAGCATGACGTTCATGAAATCCGTGCATCACAAGATGAAATAAACAAACAAAGTTTTGTAGCATGACGTTCATGAAATCGGTGCATCACAAGATGAAATAAAGAAACGAAGTTTTGTATCATGACGTTCATGAAATCCGTGCATCACAAGATGAAATAAACAAACAAAGTTTTGTAGCATGACGTTCACGTAATCCGTGCCTCACAAGATGAAATAAACAAACGAGGTTTTGCAGCATGATGTTCATGAAATCCGTGCCTCACAAGATGAAATAAACAAACGAGGTTTTGCAGCATGATGTTCATGAAATCCGTGCCTCACAAGATGAAATAAACAAACGAAGTTTTGTATCATGACGTTCATGAAATCCGTGCATCACAAGATGAAATAAACAAACGAAGTTTTGTATCATGACGTTCATGAAATCCGTGCATCACAAGATGAAATAAACAAACGAAGTTTTGTATCATGACGTTCATGAAATCCATGCATCACAAGATGAAATAAACAAACGAGGTTTTGCAGCATGATGTTCATGAAATCCATGCTTCACAAGATGAAATAAACAAACGAGGTTTTGCAGCATGACGTTCATGAATTCCGTGCATCACAAGATAAAATAAACAAACGAGGTTTTGCAGCATGACGTTCATGAAATCCGTGCATCACAAGATGAAATAAACAAACGTTGTTTTGTAGCATGACGTTCATGAATTCCGTGCATCACAAGATGAAATAAACAAACGAAGTTTTGTATCATGACGTTCATGAACTCCCTGCATCACAAGATGAAATAAACAAACGAGGTTGTGCAGCATGACGTTCATGAAATCCATGCTTCACAAGATGAAATAAACAAACGAAGTTTTGTAGCATGACGTTCATGAAATCCATGCCTCACAAGATGAAATAAACAAACGAGGTTTTGCAGCATGACGTTCATGAAATCCATGCATCACAAGATGAAATAAACAAACGAGGTTTTGCAGCATGATGTTCATGAATTCCGTGCATCACAAGATGAAATAAACAAACGAGGTTTTGCAGCATGATGTTCATGAAATCCATGCATCACAAGATGAAATAAACAAACGAGGTTTTGCAGCATGATGTTCATGAAATCCGTGCCTCACAAGATGAAATAAACAAACGAGGTTTTGCAGCATGATGTTCATGAAATCCATGCTTCACAAGATGAAATAAAGAAACGAAGTTTTGTAGCATGACGTTCATGAAATTCGTGCCTCACAAGATGAAATAAACAAACGAGGTTTTGCAGCATGATGTTCATGAATTCCGTGCATCACAAGATGGAATAAACAAACGAAGTTTTGCAGCATGACGTTCATGAAATCCATGCATCACAAGATGAAATAAACAAACGAGGTTTTGCAGCATGATGTTCATGAATTCCGTGCATCACAAGATGAAATAAACAAACGAGGTTTTGCAGCATGATGTTCATGAAATCCGTGCATCACAAAATGAAATAAACAAACGAGGTTTTGCAGCATGATGTTCATGAAATCTGTGCCTCACAAGATGAAATAAACAAACGAAGTTTTGCAGCATGATGTTCATGAAATCCGTGCATCACAAGATGAAATAAACAAACGAGGTTTTGCAGCATGATGTTCATGAATTCCGTGCATCACAAGATGAAATAAACAAACGAAGTTTTGTAGCATGACGTTCATGAAATCCGTGCATCACAAGATGAAATAAACAAACGAGGTTTTGCAGCATGACGTTCATGAAATCCATGCTTCACAAGATGAAATAAACAAACGAGGTTTTGTAGCATGACGTTCATGAAATCCGTGCATCACAAGATGAAAGAAACAAACGAGGTTTTGCAGCATGACGTTCATGAAATCCGTGCATCACAAGATGAAATAAACAAACGAAGTTTTGTAGCATGATGTTCATGAAATCCGTGCCTCACAAGATGAAATAAACAAACGAAGTTTTGCAGCATGACGTTCATGAAATCCGTGCATCACAAGATGAAATAAACAAACGAAGTTTTGCAGCATGATGTTCATGAAATCCATGCATCACAAGATGAAATAAACAAACGAAGTTTTGCAGCATGACGTTCATGAAATCCGTGCATCACAAGATGAAATAAACAAACGAGGTTTTGCAGCATGACGTTCATGAAATCCATGCATCACAAGATGAAATAAACAAACGAGGTTTTGTAGCATGACGTTCATGAAATCCGTGCATCACAAGATGAAATAAACAAACGAGGTTTTGCAGCATGATGTTCATGAAATCCATGCTTCACAAGATGAAATAAACAAACGAGGTTTTGCAGCATGACGTTCATGAATTCCGTGCATCACAAGATAAAATAAACAAACGAGGTTTTGCAGCATGACGTTCATGAAATCCGTGCATCACAAGATGAAATAAACAAACGTTGTTTTGTAGCATGACGTTCATGAATTCCGTGCATCACAAGATGAAATAAACAAACGAAGTTTTGTATCATGACGTTCATGAACTCCCTGCATCACAAGATGAAATAAACAAACGAGGTTGTGCAGCATGACGTTCATGAAATCCATGCTTCACAAGATGAAATAAACAAACGAAGTTTTGTAGCATGACGTTCATGAAATCCATGCCTCACAAGATGAAATAAACAAACGAGGTTTTGCAGCATGACGTTCATGAAATCCATGCATCACAAGATGAAATAAACAAACGAGGTTTTGCAGCATGATGTTCATGAATTCCGTGCATCACAAGATGAAATAAACAAACGAGGTTTTGCAGCATGATGTTCATGAAATCCATGCATCACAAGATGAAATAAACAAACGAGGTTTTGCAGCATGATGTTCATGAAATCCGTGCCTCACAAGATGAAATAAACAAACGAGGTTTTGCAGCATGATGTTCATGAAATCCATGCTTCACAAGATGAAATAAAGAAACGAAGTTTTGTAGCATGACGTTCATGAAATTCGTGCCTCACAAGATGAAATAAACAAACGAGGTTTTGCAGCATGATGTTCATGAATTCCGTGCATCACAAGATGAAATAAACAAACGAAGTTTTGCAGCATGACGTTCATGAAATCCATGCATCACAAGATGAAATAAACAAACGAGGTTTTGCAGCATGATGTTCATGAATTCCGTGCATCACAAGATGAAATAAAAAAACGAGGTTTTGCAGCATGATGTTCATGAAATCCGTGCATCACAAAATGAAATAAACAAACGAGGTTTTGCAGCATGATGTTCATGAAATCTGTGCCTCACAAGATGAAATAAACAAACGAAGTTTTGCAGCATGATGTTCATGAAATCCGTGCATCACAAGATGAAATAAACAAACGAGGTTTTGCAGCATGATGTTCATGAATTCCGTGCATCACAAGATGAAATAAACAAACGAAGTTTTGTAGCATGACGTTCATGAAATCCGTGCATCACAAGATGAAATAAACAAACGAGGTTTTGCAGCATGACGTTCATGAAATCCATGCTTCACAAGATGAAATAAACAAACGAGGTTTTGTAGCATGACGTTCATGAAATCCGTGCATCACAAGATGAAAGAAACAAACGAGGTTTTGCAGCATGACGTTCATGAAATCCGTGCATCACAAGATGAAATAAACAAACGAAGTTTTGTAGCATGATGTTCATGAAATCCGTGCCTCACAAGATGAAATAAACAAACGAAGTTTTGCAGCATGACGTTCATGAAATCCGTGCATCACAAGATGAAATAAACAAACGAAGTTTTGCAGCATGATGTTCATGAAATCCATGCATCACAAGATGAAATAAACAAACGAAGTTTTGCAGCATGACGTTCATGAAATCCGTGCATCACAAGATGAAATAAACAAACGAGGTTTTGCAGCATGACGTTCATGAAATCCATGCATCACAAGATGAAATAAACAAACGAGGTTTTGTAGCATGACGTTCATGAAATCCGTGCATCACAAGATGAAATAAACAAACGAGGTTTTGTAGCATGACGTTCATGAAATCCGTGCATCACAAGATGAAATAAACAAATGAAGTTTTGCAGCATGACGTTCATGAAATCCGTGCATCACAAGATGAAATAAACAAACGAGGTTTTGCAGCATGACGTTCATGAAATCCGTGCATCACAAGATGAAATAAACAAACGAGGTTTTGTAGCATGACGTTCATGAAATCCGTGCATCACAAGATGAAATAAACAAACGAGGTTTTGCAGCATGACGTTCATGAAATCCGTGCATCACAAGATGAAATAAACAAACGAAGTTTTGCAGCATGACGTTCATGAAATCCGTGCATCACAAGATGAAATAAACAAACGAAGTTTTGCAGCATGACGTTAATGAATTCCGTGCATCACAAGATGAAATAAACAAACGAGGTTTTGCAGCATGACGTTCATGAAATCCGTGCATCACAAGATGAAATAAACAAACGAGGTTTTGCAGCATGATGTTCATGAATTCCGTGCATCACAAGATGAAATAAACAAACGAGGTTTTGCAGCATGACGTTCATGAAATCCATGCATCACAAGATGAAATAAACAAACGAGGTTTTGCAGCATGATGTTCATGAATTCCGTGCATCACAAGATGAAATAAACAAACGAGGTTTTGCAGCATGATGTTCATGAAATCCGTGCATCACAAGATGAAATAAAAAAACGAGGTTTTGCAGCATGATGTTCATGAAATCCGTGCCTCACAAGATGAAATAAACAAACGAGGTTTTGCAGCATGATGTTCATGAATTCCGTGCATTAAAGATGAAATAAACAAACGAAGTTTTGCAGCATGACGTTCATGAATTCCGTGCATCACAAGATGAAATAAACAAACGAGGTTTTGCAGCATGATGTTCATGAATTCCGTGCATCACAAGATGAAATAAACAAACGAAGTTTTGTATCATGACGTTCATGAAATCCGTGCCTCACAAGATGAAATAAACAAACGAGGTTTTGCAGCATGATGTTCATGAAATCCGTGCCTCACAAGATGAAATAAACAAACGAGGTTTTGCAGCATGATGTTCATGAAATCCGTGCCTCACAAGATGAAATAAACAAACGAGGTTTTGCAGCATGATGTTCATGAATTCCGTGCATCACAAGATGAAATGAACAAACGAAGTTTTGCAGCATGACGTTCATGAATTCCGTGCATCACAAGATGAAATAAACAAACGAAGTTTTGTATCATGACGTTCATGAAATCCGTGCATCACAAGATGAAATAAACAAACGAAGTTTTGTATCATGACGTTCATGAAATCCATGCATCACAAGATGAAATAAACAAACGAGGTTTTGCAGCATGATGTTCATGAAATCCGTGCATCACAAGATGAAATAAACAAACGAGGTTTTGCAGCATGATGTTCATGAAATCCGTGCATCACAAGATGAAATAAACAAACGAGGTTTTGCAGCATGACGTTCATGAAATCCGTGCATCACAAGATGAAATAAACAAACGAGGTTTTGCAGCATGACGTTCATGAAATCCGTGCATCAATAGATGAAATAAACAAACGAGGTTTTGCAGCATGATGTTCATGAAATCCATGCATCACAAGATGAAATAAACAAACGAGGTTTTGCAGCATGATGTTCATGAAATCCGTGCATCACAAGATGAAATAAACAAACGAGGTTTTGCAGCATGACGTTCATGAAATCCGTGCATCACAAGATGAAATAAACAAACGAGGTTTTGCAGCATGACGTTCATGAAATCCGTGCATCAAAAGATGAAATAAACAAACGAGGTTTTGCAGCATGATGTTCATGAAATCCATGCATCACAAGATGAAATAAACAAACGAGGTTTTGCAGCATGATGTTCATGAATTCCGTGCATCACAAGATGAAATAAACAAACGAGGTTTTGCAGCATGATGTTCATGAAATCCGTGCATCACAAGATGAAATAAACAAACGAGGTTTTGCAGCATGATGTTCATGAAATCCATGCATCACAAGATGAAATAAACAAACGAGGTTTTGCAGCATGATGTTCATGAATTCCATGCATCACAAGATGAAATAAACAAACGAGGTTTTGCAGCATGATGTTCATGAAATCCGTGCATCACAAAATGAAATAAACAAACGAGGTTTTGCAGCATGATGTTCATGAAATCCGTGCCTCACAAGATGAAATAAACAAACGAAGTTTTGCAGCATGATGTTCATGAAATCCGTGCATCACAAGATGAAATAAACAAACGAGGTTTTGCAGCATGATGTTCATGAATTCCGTGCATCACAAGATGAAATAAACAAACGAAGTTTTGTAGCATGACGTTCATGAAATCCGTGCATCACAAGATGAAATAAACAAACGAGGTTTTGCAGCATGACGTTCATGAAATCCATGCTTCACAAGATGAAATAAACAAACGAGGTTTTGTAGCATGACGTTCATGAAATCCGTGCATCACAAGATGAAAGAAACAAACGAGGTTTTGCAGCATGACGTTCATGAAATCCGTGCATCACAAGATGAAATAAACAAACGATGTTTTGCAGCATGATGTTCATGAAATCCGTGCCTCACAAGATGAAATAAACAAACGAAGTTTTGCAGCATGACGTTCATGAAATCCGTGCATCACAAGATGAAATAAACAAACGAAGTTTTGCAGCATGATGTTCATGAAATCCATGCATCACAAGATGAAATAAACAAACGAAGTTTTGCAGCATGACGTTCATGAAATCCGTGCATCACAAGATGAAATAAACAAACGAGGTTTTGCAGCATGACGTTCATGAAATCCATGCATCACAAGATGAAATAAACAAACGAGGTTTTGTAGCATGACGTTCATGAAATCCGTGCATCACAAGATGAAATAAACAAACGAGGTTTTGTAGCATGACGTTCATGAAATCCGTGCATCACAAGATGAAATAAACAAATGAAGTTTTGCAGCATGACGTTCATGAAATCCGTGCATCACAAGATGAAATAAACAAACGAGGTTTTGCAGCATGACGTTCATGAAATCCGTGCATCACAAGATGAAATAAACAAACGAGGTTTTGTAGCATGACGTTCATGAAATCCGTGCATCACAAGATGAAATAAACAAACGAGGTTTTGCAGCATGACGTTCATGAAATCCGTGCATCACAAGATGAAATAAACAAACGAAGTTGTGCAGCATGACGTTCATGAAATCCGTGCATCACAAGATGAAATAAACAAACGAGGTTTTGCAGCATGATGTTCATGAAATCCGTGCATCACAAGATGAAATAAACAAACGAGGTTTTGCAGCATGACGTTCATGAAATCCGTGCATCACAAGATGAAATAAACAAACGAGGTTTTGCAGCATGACGTTCATGAAATCCGTGCATCAAAAGATGAAATAAACAAACGAGGTTTTGCAGCATGATGTTCATGAAATCCATGCATCACAAGATGAAATAAACAAACGAGGTTTTGCAGCATGATGTTCATGAATTCCGTGCATCACAAGATGAAATAAACAAACGAGGTTTTGCAGCATGATGTTCATGAAATCCGTGCATCACAAGATGAAATAAACAAACGAGGTTTTGCAGCATGATGTTCATGAAATCCATGCATCACAAGATGAAATAAACAAACGAGGTTTTGCAGCATGATGTTCATGAATTCCATGCATCACAAGATGAAATAAACAAACGAGGTTTTGCAGCATGATGTTCATGAAATCCGTGCATCACAAAATGAAATAAACAAACGAGGTTTTGCAGCATGATGTTCATGAAATCCGTGCCTCACAAGATGAAATAAACAAACGAAGTTTTGCAGCATGATGTTCATGAAATCCGTGCATCACAAGATGAAATAAACAAACGAGGTTTTGCAGCATGATGTTCATGAATTCCGTGCATCACAAGATGAAATAAACAAACGAAGTTTTGTAGCATGACGTTCATGAAATCCGTGCATCACAAGATGAAATAAACAAACGAGGTTTTGCAGCATGACGTTCATGAAATCCATGCTTCACAAGATGAAATAAACAAACGAGGTTTTGTAGCATGACGTTCATGAAATCCGTGCATCACAAGATGAAAGAAACAAACGAGGTTTTGCAGCATGACGTTCATGAAATCCGTGCATCACAAGATGAAATAAACAAACGAAGTTTTGTATCATGATGTTCATGAAATCCGTGCCTCACAAGATGAAATAAACAAACGAAGTTTTGCAGCATGACGTTCATGAAATCCGTGCATCACAAGATGAAATAAACAAACGAAGTTTTGCAGCATGATGTTCATGAAATCCATGCATCACAAGATGAAATAAACAAACGAAGTTTTGCAGCATGACGTTCATGAAATCCGTGCATCACAAGATGAAATAAACAAACGAGGTTTTGCAGCATGACGTTCATGAAATCCATGCATCACAAGATGAAATAAACAAACGAGGTTTTGTAGCATGACGTTCATGAAATCCGTGCATCACAAGATGAAATAAACAAACGAGGTTTTGCAGCATGACGTTCATGAAATCCGTGCATCACAAGATGAAATAAACAAATGAAGTTTTGCAGCATGACGTTCATGAAATCCGTGCATCACAAGATGAAATAAACAAACGAGGTTTTGCAGCATGACGTTCATGAAATCCGTGCATCACAAGATGAAATAAACAAACGAGGTTTTGTAGCATGACGTTCATGAAATCCGTGCATCACAAGATGAAATAAACAAACGAGGTTTTGCAGCATGACGTTCATGAAATCCGTGCATCACAAGATGAAATAAACAAACGAAGTTTTGCAGCATGACGTTCATGAAATCCGTGCATCACAAGATGAAATAAACAAACGAAGTTTTGCAGCATGACGTTAATGAATTCCGTGCATCACAAGATGAAATAAACAAACGAGGTTTTGCAGCATGACGTTCATGAAATCCGTGCATCACAAGATGAAATAAACAAACGAGGTTTTGCAGCATGACGTTCATGAAATCCATGCTTCACAAGATGAAATAAACAAACGAGGTTTTGCAGCATGATGTTCATGAATTCCGTGCATCACAAGATGAAATAAACAAACGAGGTTTTGCAGCATGATGTTCATGAAATCCGTGCATCACAAGATGAAATAAAAAAACGAGGTTTTGCAGCATGATGTTCATGAAATCCGTGCCTCACAAGATGAAATAAACAAACGAGGTTTTGCAGCATGATGTTCATGAATTCCGTGCATCACAAGATGAAATAAACAAACGAGGTTTTGCAGCATGATGTTCATGAATTCCGTGCATCACAAGATGAAATAAACAAACGAAGTTTTGTATCATGACGTTCATGAAATCCGTGCCTCACAAGATGAAATAAACAAACGAGGTTTTGCAGCATGATGTTCATGAAATCCGTGCCTCACAAGATGAAATAAACAAACGAGGTTTTGCAGCATGATGTTCATGAAATCCGTGCCTCACAAGATGAAATAAACAAACGAGGTTTTGCAGCATGATGTTCATGAATTCCGTGCATCACAAGATGAAATGAACAAACGAAGTTTTGCAGCATGACGTTCATGAATTCCGTGCATCACAAGATGAAATTAACAAACGAGGTTTTGCAGCATGATGTTCATGAATTCCGTGCATCACAAGATGAAATAAACAAACGAAGTTTTGTATCATGACGTTCATGAAATCCGTGCATCACAAGATGAAATAAACAAACGAAGTTTTGTATCATGACGTTCATGAAATCCATGCATCACAAGATGAAATAAACAAACGAGGTTTTGCAGCATGATGTTCATGAAATCCATGCTTCACAAGATGAAATAAACAAACGAGGTTTTGCAGCATGACGTTCATGAATTCCGTGCATCACAAGATGAAATAAACAAACGAGGTTTTGCAGCATGATGTTCATGAAATCCGTGCCTCACAAGATGAAATAAACAAACGAGGTTTTGCAGCATGATGTTCATGAATTCCGTGCATCACAAGATGAAATAAACAAACGAAGTTTTGTATCATGACGTTCATGAAATCCCTGCATCACAAGATGAAATAAACAAACGAGGTTGTGCAGCATGACGTTCATGAAATCCATGCTTCACAAGATGAAATAAACAAACGAAGTTTTGTAGCATGACGTTCATGAAATCCATGCCTCACAAGATGAAATAAACAAACGAGGTTTTGCAGCATGACGTTCATGAAATCCATGCATCACAAGATGAAATAAACAAACGAGGTTTTGCAGCATGATGTTCATGAAAT
Organism: Gibbula magus; assembly: GCA_936450465.1. Lineage (NCBI taxonomy): Eukaryota > Metazoa > Mollusca > Gastropoda > Trochida > Trochidae > Gibbula > Gibbula magus. The sequence continues at coordinate 72,249,801 of OW388299.1, read as the reverse complement.
CCGTGCATCACAAGATGAAATAAACAAACGAGGTTTTGCAGCATGACGTTCATGAAATCCGTGCATCACAAGATGAAATAAACAAACGAAGTTTTGCAGCATGACATTCATGAAATCCGTGCATCACAAGATGAAATAAACAAACGAAGTTTTGCAGCATGACGTTAATGAATTCCGTGCATCACAAGATGAAATAAACAAACGAGGTTTTGCAGCATGACGTTCATGAAATCCGTGCATCACAAGATGAAATAAACAAACGAGGTTTTGCAGCATGACGTTCATGAAATCCATGCTTCACAAGATGAAATAAACAAACGAGGTTTTGTAGCATGATGTTCATGAATTCCGTGCATCACAAGATGAAATAAACAAACGAGGTTTTGCAGCATGATGTTCATGAAATCCGTGCATCACAAGATGAAATAAAAAAACGAGGTTTTGCAGCATGATGTTCATGAAATCCGTGCCTCACAAGATGAAATAAACAAACGAGGTTTTGCAGCATGATGTTCATGAATTCCGTGCATCACAAGATGAAATAAACAAACGAAGTTTTGCAGCATGACGTTCATGAAATCCGTGCATCACAAGATGAAATAAACAAACGAGGTTTTGCAGCATGATGTTCATGAATTCCGTGCATCACAAGATGAAATAAACAAACGAAGTTTTGTATCATGACGTTCATGAAATCCGTGCCTCACAAGATGAAATAAACAAACGAGGTTTTGCAGCATGATGTTCATGAAATCCGTGCCTCACAAGATGAAATAAACAAACGAGGTTTTGCAGCATGATGTTCATGAAATCCGTGCCTCACAAGATGAAATAAACAAACGAGGTTTTGCAGCATGATGTTCATGAATTCCGTGCATCACAAGATGAAATGAACAAACGAAGTTTTGCAGCATGACGTTCATGAATTCCGTGCATCACAACATGAAATAAACAAACGAGGTTTTGCAGCATGATGTTCATGAATTCCGTGCATCAAAAGATGAAATAAACAAACGAGGTTTTGCAGCATGATGTTCATGAATTCCGTGCATCACAAGATGAAATAAACAAACGAAGTTTTGTATCATGACGTTCATGAAATCCGTGCCTCACAAGATGAAATAAACAAACGAGGTTTTGCAGCATGGTGTTCATGAAATCCGTGCCTCACAAGATGAAATAAACAAACGAGGTTTTGCAGCATGATGTTCATGAAATCCGTGCCTCACAAGATGAAATAAACAAACGAGGTTTTGTAGCATGACGTTCATGAAATCCGTGCATCACAAGATGAAATAAACAAACGAGGTTTTGTAGCATGACGTTCATGAAATCCGTGCATCACAAGATGAAATAAACAAATGAAGTTTTGCAGCATGACGTTCATGAAATCCGTGCATCACAAGATGAAATAAACAAACGAGGTTTTGCAGCATGACGTTCATGAAATCCGTGCATCACAAGATGAAATAAAAAAACGAGGTTTTGCAGCATGATGTTCATGAAATCCGTGCCTCACAAGATGAAATAAACAAACGAGGTTTTGCAGCATGATGTTCATGAATTCCGTGCATCACAAGATGAAATAAACAAACGAAGTTTTGCAGCATGACGTTCATGAAATCCGTGCATCACAAGATGAAATAAACAAACGAGGTTTTGCAGCATGATGTTCATGAATTCCGTGCATCACAAGATGAAATAAACAAACGAAGTTTTGTATCATGACGTTCATGAAATCCGTGCCTCACAAGATGAAATAAACAAACGAGGTTTTGCAGCATGATGTTCATGAAATCCGTGCCTCACAAGATGAAATAAACAAACGAGGTTTTGCAGCATGATGTTCATGAAATCCGTGCCTCACAAGATGAAATAAACAAACGAGGTTTTGCAGCATGATGTTCATGAATTCCGTGCATCACAAGATGAAATGAACAAACGAAGTTTTGCAGCATGACGTTCATGAATTCCGTGCATCACAACATGAAATAAACAAACGAGGTTTTGCAGCATGATGTTCATGAATTCCGTGCATCAAAAGATGAAATAAACAAACGAGGTTTTGCAGCATGATGTTCATGAATTCCGTGCATCACAAGATGAAATAAACAAACGAAGTTTTGTATCATGACGTTCATGAAATCCGTGCCTCACAAGATGAAATAAACAAACGAGGTTTTGCAGCATGGTGTTCATGAAATCCGTGCCTCACAAGATGAAATAAACAAACGAGGTTTTGCAGCATGATGTTCATGAAATCCGTGCCTCACAAGATGAAATAAACAAACGAAGTTTTGTATCATGACGTTCATGAAATCCGTGCATCACAAGATGAAATAAACAAACGAAGTTTTGTATCATGACGTTCATGAAATCCGTGCATCACAAGATGAAATAAACAAACGAAGTTTTGTATCATGACGTTCATGAAATCCATGCATCACAAGATGAAATAAACAAACGAGGTTTTGCAGCATGATGTTCATGAAATCCATGCTTCACAAGATGAAATAAACAAACGAGGTTTTGCAGCATGACGTTCATGAATTCCGTGCATCACAAGATGAAATAAACAAACGAGGTTTTGCAGCATGATGTTCATGAAATCCGTGCCTCACAAGATGAAATAAACAAACGAGGTTTTGCAGCATGATGTTCATGAATTCCGTGCATCACAAGATGAAATAAACAAACGAAGTTTTGTATCATGACGTTCATGAAATCCCTGCATCACAAGATGAAATAAACAAACGAGGTTGTGCAGCATGACGTTCATGAAATCCATGCTTCACAAGATGAAATAAACAAACGAAGTTTTGTAGCATGACGTTCATGAAATCCATGCCTCACAAGATGAAATAAACAAACGAGGTTTTGCAGCATGACGTTCATGAAATCCATGCATCACAAGATGAAATAAACAAACGAGGTTTTGCAGCATGATGTTCATGAAATCCGTGCATCACAAGATGAAATAAACAAACGAGGTTTTGCAGCATGACGTTCATGAAATCCGTGCATCACAAGATGAAATAAACAAACGAAGTTTTGCAGCATGACATTCATGAAATCCGTGCATCACAAGATGAAATAAACAAACGAAGTTTTGCAGCATGACGTTAATGAATTCCGTGCATCACAAGATGAAATAAACAAACGAGGTTTTGCAGCATGACGTTCATGAAATCCGTGCATCACAAGATGAAATAAACAAACGAGGTTTTGCAGCATGACGTTCATGAAATCCATGCTTCACAAGATGAAATAAACAAACGAGGTTTTGTAGCATGATGTTCATGAATTCCGTGCATCACAAGATGAAATAAACAAACGAGGTTTTGCAGCATGATGTTCATGAAATCCGTGCATCACAAGATGAAATAAAAAAACGAGGTTTTGCAGCATGATGTTCATGAAATCCGTGCCTCACAAGATGAAATAAACAAACGAGGTTTTGCAGCATGATGTTCATGAATTCCGTGCATCACAAGATGAAATAAACAAACGAAGTTTTGCAGCATGACGTTCATGAAATCCGTGCATCACAAGATGAAATAAACAAACGAGGTTTTGCAGCATGATGTTCATGAATTCCGTGCATCACAAGATGAAATAAACAAACGAAGTTTTGTATCATGACGTTCATGAAATCCGTGCCTCACAAGATGAAATAAACAAACGAGGTTTTGCAGCATGATGTTCATGAAATCCGTGCCTCACAAGATGAAATAAACAAACGAGGTTTTGCAGCATGATGTTCATGAAATCCGTGCCTCACAAGATGAAATAAACAAACGAGGTTTTGCAGCATGATGTTCATGAAATCCGTGCCTCACAAGATGAAATAAACAAACGAAGTTTTGTATCATGACGTTCATGAAATCCGTGCATCACAAGATGAAATAAACAAACGAAGTTTTGTATCATGACGTTCATGAAATCCGTGCATCACAAGATGAAATAAACAAACGAAGTTTTGGATCATGACGTTCATGAAATCCATGCATCACAAGATGAAATAAACAAACGAGGTTTTGCAGCATGACGTTCATGAAATCCATGCTTCACAAGATGAAATAAACAAACGAGGTTTTGCAGCATGACGTTCATGAATTCCGTGCATCACAAGATGAAATAAACAAACGAGGTTTTGCAGCATGACGTTCATGAAATCCGTGCATCACAAGATGAAATAAACAAACGATGTTTTGTAGCATGACGTTCATGAATTCCGTGCATCACAAGATGAAATAAACAAACGAAGTTTTGTATCATGACGTTCATGAAATCCCTGCATCACAAGATGAAATAAACAAACGAGGTTGTGCAGCATGACGTTCATGAAATCCATGCTTCACAAGATGAAATAAACAAACGAAGTTTTGTAGCATGACGTTCATGAAATCCATGCCCCACAAGATGAAATAAACAAACGAGGTTTTGCAGCATGACGTTCATGAAATCCATGCATCACAAGATGAAATAAACAAACGAGGTTTTGCAGCATGATGTTCATGAATTCCGTGCATCACAAGATGAAATAAACAAACGAGGTTTTGCAGCATGATGTTCATGAAATCCATGCATCACAAGATGAAATAAACAAACGAGGTTTTGCAGCATGATGTTCATGAAATCCGTGCCTCACAAGATGAAATAAACAAACGAGGTTTTGCAGCATGATGTTCATGAAATCCATGCTTCACAAGATGAAATAAAGAAACGAAGTTTTGTAGCATGACGTTCATGAAATTCGTGCCTCACAAGATGAAATAAACAAACGAGGTTTTGCAGCATGATGTTCATGAATTCCGTGCATCACAAGATGAAATAAACAAACGAACTTTTGCAGCATGACGTTCATGAAATCCATGCATCACAAGATGAAATAAACAAACGAGGTTTTGCAGCATGATGTTCATGAATTCCGTGCATCACAAGATGAAATAAACAAACGAAGTTTTGTATCATGACGTTCATGAAATCCATGCATCACAAGATGAAATAAACAAACGAGGTTTTGCAGCATGATGTTCATGAATTCCGTGCATCACAAGATGAAATAAACAAACGAAGTTTTGCAGCATGACGTTCATGAAATCCATGCATCACAAGATGAAATAAACAAACGAGGTTTTGCAGCATGATGTTCATGAATTCCGTGCATCACAAGATGAAATAAACAAACGAAGTTTTGTATCATGACGTTCATGAAATCCATGCATCACAAGATGAAATAAACAAACGAGGTTTTGCAGCATGATGTTCATGAAATCCATGCTTCACAAGATGAAATAAACAAACGAGGTTTTGCAGCATGACGTTCATGAAATCCGTGCATCACAAGATGAAATAAACAAACGAGGTTTTGCAGCATGACGTTCATGAAATCCGTGCATCACAAGATGAAATAAACAAACGAGGTTTTGCAGCATGACGTTCATGAAATCCGTGCATCACAAGATGAAATAAACAAACGAGGTTTTGCAGCATGATGTTCATGAAATCCATGCATCACAAGATGAAATAAACAAACGAGGTTTTGCAGCATGATGTTCATGAATTCCGTGCATCACAAGATGAAATAAACAAACGAGGTTTTGCAGCATGATGTTCATGAATTCCGTGCATCACAAGATGAAATAAACAAACGAGGTTTTGCAGCATGATGTTCATGAAATCCGTGCCTCACAAGATGAAATAAACAAACGAGGTTTTGCAGCATGATGTTCATGAATTCCGTGCATCACAAGATGAAATAAACAAACGAAGTTTTGCAGCATGACGTTCATGAATTCCGTGCATCACAAGATGAAATAAACAAACGAGGTTTTGCAGCATGATGTTCATGAATTCCGTGCATCACAAGATGAAATAAACAAACGAGGTTTTGCAGCATGATGTTCATGAAATCCATGCATCACAAGATGAAATAATCAAACAAAGTTTTGTAGCATGACGTTCATGAATTCCGTGCATCACAAGATGAAATAAACAAACGAAGTTTTGCAGCATGATGTTCATGAAATCCGTGCATCACAAGATGAAATAAACAAACGAGGTTTTGCAGAATGACGTTCATGAAATCCGTGCATCACAAGATCAAATAAACAAACGAGGTTTTGCAGCATGTCGTTCATGAAATCCGTGCCTCACAAGATGAAATAAACAAACGAGGTTTTGCAGCATGATGTTCAAGAAATCCATGCCTCACAAGATGAAATAAACAAACGAAGTTTTGCAGCATGATGTTCATGAAATCCATGCATCACAAGATGAAATAAACAAACGTAGTTTTGTATCATGACGTTCATGAAATCCGTGCCTCACAAGATGAAATAAACAAACGAGGTTTTGCAGCATGACGTTCATGAAATCCATGCTTCACAAGATGAAATAAACAAACGAGGTTTTGTAGCATGACGTTCATGAAATCCGTGCATCACAAGATGAAATAAACAAACGAAGTTTTGTATCATGACGTTAATGAAATCCGTGCATCACAAGATGAAATAAAGAAACGAAGTTTTGTAGCATGACGTTCATGAAATCCGTGCATCACAAGATGAAATAAACAAACGAAGTTTTGTATCATGACGTTAATGAAATCCATGCTTCACAAGATGAAATAAACAAACGAAGTTTTGTATCATGACGTTCATGAAATCCATGCATCACAAGATGAAATAAACAAACGAAGTTTTGTATCATGACGTTAATGAAATCCGTGCATCACAAGATGAAATAAACAAACAAAGTTTTGTAGCATGACGTTCATGAAATCCGTGCCTCACAAGATGAAATAAACAAACGAAGTTTTGTAGCATGACGTTCATGAAATCCGTGCATCACAAGATGAAATAAACAAACGAGGTTTTGCAGCATGACGTTCATGAAATCCATGCTTCACAAGATGAAATAAACAAACGAGGTTTTGCAGCATGATGTTCATGAAATCCGTGCCTCACAAGATGAAATAAACAAACGAAGTTTTGCAGCATGACGTTCATGAAATCCATGCATCACAAGATGAAATAAACAAACGAGGTTTTGCAGCATGATGTTCATGAAATCCGTGCCTCACAAGATGAAATAAACAAACGAGGTTTTGCAGCATGATGTTCATGAAATCCATGCATCACAAGATGAAATAAACAAACGAAGTTTTGTATCATGACGTTAATGAAATCCGTGCATCACAAGATGAAATAAACAAACGAGGTTGTGCAGCATGACGTTCATGAAATCCGTGCCTCACAAGATGAAATAAACAAACGAAGTTTTGTATCATGACGTTCATGAAATCCGTGCATCACAAGATGAAATAAACAAACGAGGTTTTGCAGCATGTCGTTCATGAAATCCGTGCCTCACAAGATGAAATAAACAAACGAGGTTTTGCAGCATGATGTTCATGAAATCCATGCTTCACAAGATGAAATAAACAAACGAGGTTGTGCAGCATGACGTTCATGAAATCCGTGCCTCACAAGATGAAATAAACAAACGAAGTTTTGTATCATGACGTTCATGAAATCCGTGCATCACAAGATGAAATAAACAAACGAGGTTTTGCAGCATGACGTTCATGAAATCCATGCTTCACAAGATGAAATAAACAAACGAGGTTTTGCAGCATGATGTTCATGAAATCCGTGCCTCACAAGATGAAATAAACTAACGAGGTTTTGCAGCATGATGTTCATGAAATCCGTGCATCACAAGATGAAATAAACAAACGAGGTTTTGCAGCATGATGTTCATGAAATCCGTGCCTCACAAGATGAAATAAACAAACGAGGTTTTGCAGCACGATGTTCATGAATTCCGTGCATCACAAGATGAAATCAACAAACGAAGTTTTGTAGCATGATGTTCATGAAATCCATGCATCACAAGATGAAATAAACAAACGAAGTTTTGCAGCATGACGTTCATGAAATCCGTGCCTCACAAGATGAAATAAACAAACGAGGTTTTGCAGCATGATGTTCATGAAATCCATGCTTCACAAGATGAAATAAACAAACGAGGTTGTGCAGCATGACGTTCATGAAATCCGTGCCTCACAAGATGAAATAAACAAACGAAGTTTTGTATCATGACGTTCATGAAATCCGTGCATCACAAGATGAAATAAACAAACGAGGTTTTGCAGCATGACGTTCATGAAATCCATGCTTCACAAGATGAAATAAACAAACGAGGTTTTGCAGCATGATGTTCATGAAATCCGTGCCTCACAAGATGAAATAAACAAACGAGGTTTTGCAGCATGATGTTCATGAAATCCGTGCATCACAAGATGAAATAAACAAACGAGGTTTTGCAGCATGATGTTCATGAAATCCGTGCCTCACAAGATGAAATAAACAAACGAGGTTTTGCAGCATGATGTTCATGAATTCCGTGCATCACAAGATGAAATAAACAAACGAAGTTTTGCATCATGACGTTCATGAAATCCGTGCATCACAAGATGAAATAAAGAAACGAAGTTTTGTAGCATGACGTTCATGAAATCCGTGCATCACAAGATGAAATAAACAAACAAAGTTTTGTAGCATGACGTTCATGAAATCCGTGCATCACAAGATCAAATAAACAAACGAAGTTTTGCAGCATGACGTTCATGAAATCCGTGCATCACAAGATGAAATAAACAAACGAGGTTTTGCAGCATGTCGTTCATGAAATCCGTGCCTCACAAGATGAAATAAACAAACGAGGTTTTGCAGCATGACGTTCATGAAATCCATGCTTCACAAGATGAAATAAACAAACGAGGTTTTGCAGCATGATGTTCATGAAATCCGTGCCTCACAAGATGAAATAAACAAACGAAGTTTTGCAGCATGACGTTCATGAAATCCATGCATCACAAGATGAAATAAACAAACGAGGTTTTGCAGCATGATGTTCATGAAATCCGTGCCTCACAAGATGAAATAAACAAACGAGGTTTTGCAGCATGATGTTCATGAAATCCATGCATCACAAGATGAAATAAACAAACGAAGTTTTACAGCCTGACGTTCATGAAATCCGTGCCTCACAAGATGAAATAAACAAACGAGGTTTTGCAGCATGATGTTCATGAAATCCATGCTTCACAAGATGAAATAAACAAACGAGGTTGTGCAGCATGACGTTCATGAAATCCGTGCCTCACAAGATGAAATAAACAAACGAAGTTTTGTATCATGACGTTCATGAAATCCGTGCATCACAAGATGAAATAAACAAACGAGGTTTTGCAGCATGATGTTCATGAAATCCGTGCCTCACAAGATGAAATAAACAAACGAGGTTTTGCAGCATGATGTTCATGAAATCCGTGCATCACAAGATGAAATAAACAAACGAGGTTTTGCAGCATGATGTTCATGAAATCCGTGCCTCACAAGATGAAATAAACAAACGAGGTTTTGCAGCATGATGTTCATGAAATCCGTGCATCACAAGATGAAATAAACAAACGAGGTTTTGCAGCATGATGTTCATGAAATCCGTGCATCACAAGATGAAATAAACAAACGAGGTTGTGCAGCATGACGTTCATGAAATCCATGCATCACAAGATGAAATAAACAAACGAGGTTTTGCAGCATGATGTTCATGAATTCCGTGCATCACAAGATGAAATAAACAAACGAGGTTTTGCAGCATGATGTTCATGAAATCCATGCATCACAAGATGAAATAAACAAACGAGGTTTTGCAGCATGATGTTCATGAAATCCGTGCATCACAAGATGAAATAAACAAACGAAATTTTGCTGCATGATGTTCATGAAATCCATGCTTCACAAGATGAAATAAACAAACGAGGTTTTGTAGCATGATGTTCATGAAATCCGTGCATCACAAGATGAAATAAACAAACGAGGTTTTGCAGCATGATGTTCATGAAATCCGTGCCTCACAAGATGAAATAAACAAACGAGGTTTTGCAGCATGATGTTCATGAAATCGATGCATCACAAGATGAAATAAACAAACGAGGTTTTGCAGCATGACGTTCATGAAATCCGTGCATCACAAGATGAAATAAACAAACGAGGTTTTGCAGCATGATGTTCATGAAATCCGTGCCTCACAAGATGAAATAAACAAACGAGGTTTTGCAGCATGATGTTCATGAAATCCATGCATCACAAGATGAAATAAACAAACGAAGTTTTGCAGCATGATGTTCATGAAATCCATGCATCACAAGATGAAATAAACAAACGAGGTTTTGCAGCATGACGTTCATGAAATCCGTGCATCACAAGATGAAATAAACAAACGAAGTTTTGTATCATGACGTTCATGAAATCCGTGCATCACAAGATGAAATAAACAAACGAGGTTTTGCAGCATGACGTTCATGAAATCCATGCTTCACAAGATGAAATAAACAAACGAGGTTTTGCAGCATGATGTTCATGAAATCCGTGCCTCACAAGATGAAATAAACAAACGAGGTTTTGCAGCATGATGTTCATGAAATCCGTGCATCACAAGATGAAATAAACAAACGAGGTTTTGCAGCATGATGTTCATGAAATCCGTGCCTCACAAGATGAAATAAACAAACGAGGTTTTGCAGCACGATGTTCATGAATTCCGTGCATCACAAGATGAAATAAACAAACGAAGTTTTGTAGCATGATGTTCATGAAATCCATGCATCACAAGATGAAATAAACAAACGAAGTTTTGCAGCATGACGTTCATGAAATCCGTGCCTCACAAGATGAAATAAACAAACGAGGTTTTGCAGCATGATGTTCATGAAATCCATGCTTCACAAGATGAAATAAACAAACGAGGTTGTGCAGCATGACGTTCATGAAATCCGTGCCTCACAAGATGAAATAAACAAACGAAGTTTTGTATCATGACGTTCATGAAATCCGTGCATCACAAGATGAAATAAACAAACGAGGTTTTGCAGCATGACGTTCATGAAATCCATGCTTCACAAGATGAAATAAACAAACGAGGTTTTGCAGCATGATGTTCATGAAATCCGTGCCTCACAAGATGAAATAAACAAACGAGGTTTTGCAGCATGATGTTCATGAAATCCGTGCATCACAAGATGAAATAAACAAACGAGGTTTTGCAGCATGATGTTCATGAAATCCGTGCCTCACAAGATGAAATAAACAAACGAGGTTTTGCAGCATGATGTTCATGAATTCCGTGCATCACAAGATGAAATAAACAAACGAAGTTTTGTAGCATGACGTTCATGAAATCCGTGCATCACAAGATGAAATAAAGAAACGAAGTTTTGTAGCATGACGTTCATGAAATCCGTGCATCACAAGATGAAATAAACAAACAAAGTTTTGTAGCATGACGTTCATGAAATCCGTGCATCACAAGATCAAATAAACAAACGAAGTTTTGCAGCATGACGTTCATGAAATCCGTGCATCACAAGATGAAATAAACAAACGAGGTTTTGCAGCATGTCGTTCATGAAATCCGTGCCTCACAAGATGAAATAAACAAACGAGGTTTTGCAGCATGACGTTCATGAAATCCATGCTTCACAAGATGAAATAAACAAACGAGGTTTTGCAGCATGATGTTCATGAAATCCGTGCCTCACAAGATGAAATAAACAAACGAAGTTTTGCAGCATGACGTTCATGAAATCCATGCATCACAAGATGAAATAAACAAACGAGGTTTTGCAGCATGATGTTCATGAAATCCGTGCCTCACAAGATGAAATAAACAAACGAGGTTTTGCAGCATGATGTTCATGAAATCCATGCATCACAAGATGAAATAAACAAACGAAGTTTTGCAGCATGACGTTCATGAAATCCGTGCCTCACAAGATGAAATAAACAAACGAGGTTTTGCAGCATGATGTTCATGAAATCCATGCTTCACAAGATGAAATAAACAAACGAGGTTGTGCAGCATGACGTTCATGAAATCCGTGCCTCACAAGATGAAATAAACAAACGAAGTTTTGTATCATGACGTTCATGAAATCCGTGCATCACAAGATGAAATAAACAAACGAGGTTTTGCAGCATGATGTTCATGAAATCCGTGCCTCACAAGATGAAATAAACAAACGAGGTTTTGCAGCATGATGTTCATGAAATCCGTGCATCACAAGATGAAATAAACAAACGAGGTTGTGCAGCATGATGTTCATGAAATCCGTGCCTCACAAGATGAAATAAACAAACGAGGTTTTGCAGCATGATGTTCATGAAATCCGTGCATCACAAGATGAAATAAACAAACGAGGTTTTGCAGCATGATGTTCATGAAATCCGTGCATCACAAGATGAAATAAACAAACGAGGTTGTGCAGCATGACGTTCATGAAATCCATGCATCACAAGATGAAATAAACAAACGAGGTTTTGCAGCATGATGTTCATGAATTCCGTGCATCACAAGATGAAATAAACAAACGAGGTTTTGCAGCATGATGTTCATGAAATCCATGCATCACAAGATGAAATAAACAAACGAGGTTTTGCAGCATGATGTTCATGAAATCCGTGCATCACAAGATGAAATAAACAAACGAAATTTTGCTGCATGATGTTCATGAAATCCATGCTTCACAAGATGAAATAAACAAACGAGGTTTTGTAGCATGATGTTCATGAAATCCGTGCATCACAAGATGAAATAAACAAACGAGGTTTTGCAGCATGATGTTCATGAAATCCGTGCCTCACAAGATGAAATAAACAAACGAGGTTTTGCAGCATGATGTTCATGAAATCCATGCATCACAAGATGAAATAAACAAACGAGGTTTTGCAGCATGACGTTCATGAAATCCGTGCATCACAAGATGAAATAAACAAACGAGGTTTTGCAGCATGATGTTCATGAAATCCGTGCCTCACAAGATGAAATAAACAAACGAGGTTTTGCAGCATGATGTTCATGAAATCCATGCATCACAAGATGAAATAAACAAACGAAGTTTTGCAGCATGATGTTCATGAAATCCATGCATCACAAGATGAAATAAACAAACGAGGTTTTGCAGCATGACGTTCATGAAATCCGTGCATCACAAGATGAAATAAACAAACGAAGTTTTGTATCATGACGTTCATGAAATCCGTGCATCACAAGATGAAATAAACAAACGAGGTTTTGCAGCATGACGTTCATGAAATCCGTGCATCACAAGATGAAATAAACAAACGAAGTTTTGTAGCATGATGTTCATGAAATCCATGCATCACAAGATGAAATAAACAAACGAAGTTTTGCAGCATGATGTTCATGAAATCCATGCATCACAAGATGAAATAAACAAACGAGGTTTTGTAGCATGATGTTCATGAAATCCGTGCATCACAAGATGAAATAAACAAACGAAGTTTTGCAGCATGACGTTCATGAAATCCGTGCCTCACAAGATGAAATAAACAAACGAGGTTTTGCATCATGACGTTCATGAAATCCGTGCATCACAAGATGAAATAAACAAACGAGGTTTTGCAGCATGATGTTCATGAAATCCATGCTTCACAAGATGAAATAAACAAACGAAGTTTTGCAGCATGACGTTCATGAAATCCATACATCACAAGATGAAATAAACAAACGAAGTTTTGTATCATGACGTTCATGAAATCCGTGCATCACAAGATGAAATAAACAAACGATGTTTTGCAGCATGACGTTCATGAAATCCGTGCATCACAAGATGAAATAAACAAACGAGGTTGTGCAGCATGACGTTCATGAAATCCATGCATCACAAGATGAAATAAACAAACGAGGTTTTGCAGCATGATGTTCATGAAATCCGTGCATCACAAGATGAAATAAACAAACGAGGTTTTGCAGCATGATGTTCATGAAATCCGTGCATCACAAGATGAAATAAACAAACGAGGTTTTGCAGCATGATGTTCATGAAATCCGTGCATCACAAGATGAAATAAACAAACGAAATTTTGCTGCATGATGTTCATGAAATCCATGCTTCACAAGATGAAATAAACAAACGAGGTTTTGTAGCATGATGTTCATGAAATCCGTGCATCACAAGATGAAATAAACAAACGAGGTTTTGCAGCATGATGTTCATGAAATCCGTGCCTCACAAGATGAAATAAACAAACGAGGTTTTGCAGCATGATGTTCATGAAATCGATGCATCACAAGATGAAATAAACAAACGAGGTTTTGCAGCATGACGTTCATGAAATCCGTGCATCACAAGATGAAATAAACAAACGAGGTTTTGCAGCATGATGTTCATGAAATCCGTGCCTCACAAGATGAAATAAACAAACGAGGTTTTGCAGCATGATGTTCATGAAATCCATGCATCACAAGATGAAATAAACAAACGAAGTTTTGCAGCATGATGTTCATGAAATCCATGCATCACAAGATGAAATAAACAAACGAGGTTTTGCAGCATGACGTTCATGAAATCCGTGCATCACAAGATGAAATAAACAAACGAAGTTTTGTATCATGACGTTCATGAAATCCGTGCATCACAAGATGAAATAAACAAACGAGGTTTTGCAGCATGACGTTCATGAAATCCGTGCATCACAAGATGAAATAAACAAACGAAGTTTTGTAGCATGATGTTCATGAAATCCATGCATCACAAGATGAAATAAACAAACGAAGTTTTGCAGCATGATGTTCATGAAATCCGTGCATCACAAGATGAAATAAACAAACGAGGTTTTGTAGCATGATGTTCATGAAATCCGTGCATCACAAGATGAAATAAACAAACGAAGTTTTGCAGCATGACGTTCATGAAATCCGTGCATCACAAGATGAAATAAACAAACGAGGTTTTGCATCATGACGTTCATGAAATCCGTGCATCACAAGATGAAATAAACAAACGAGGTTTTGCAGCATGATGTTCATGAAATCCATGCTTCACAAGATGAAATAAACAAACGAAGTTTTGCAGCATGACGTTCATGAAATCCATACATCACAAGATGAAATAAACAAACGAAGTTTTGTATCATGACGTTCATGAAATCCGTGCATCACAAGATGAAATAAACAAACGAGGTTTTGCAGCATGACGTTCATGAAATCCGTGCATCACAAGATGAAATAAACAAACGAGGTTTTGCAGCATGATGTTCATGAAATCCGTGCATCACAAGATGAAATAAACAAACGAAGTTTTGTAGCATGATGTTCATGAAATCCATGCATCACAAGATGAAATAAACAAACGAGGTTTTGCAGCATGACGTTCATTAAATCCGTGCATCACAAGATGAAATAAACAAACGAAGTTTTGCAGCATGACGTTCATGAAATCCGTGCATCACAAGATGAAATAAACAAACGAAGTTTTGCAGCATGACGTTCATGAAATCCGTGCATCACAAGATGAAATAAACAAACGAGGTTTTGCAGCATGACGTTCATGAAATCCATGCTTCACAAGATGAAATAAACAAACGAAGTTTTGCAGCATGACGTTCATGAATTCCGTGCATCACAAGATGAAATAAACAAACGAGGTTTTGCAGCATGATGTTCATGAAATCCATGCTTCACAAGATGAAATAAACAAACGAAGTTTTGCAGCATGACGTTCATGAAATCCATACATCACAAGATGAAATAAACAAACGAAGTTTTGTATCATGACGTTCATGAAATCCGTGCATCACAAGATGAAATAAACAAACGAGGTTTTGCAGCATGACGTTCATGAAATCCGTGCATCACAAGATGAAATAAACAAACGAGGTTGTGCAGCATGACGTTCATGAAATCCATGCATCACAAGATGAAATAAACAAACGAGGTTTTGCAGCATGATGTTCATGAATTCCGTGCATCACAAGATGAAATAAACAAACGAGGTTTTGCAGCATGATGTTCATGAAATCCATGCATCACAAGATGAAATAAACAAACGAGGTTTTGCAGCATGATGTTCATGAAATCCGTGCATCACAAGATGAAATAAACAAACGAAATTTTGCTGCATGATGTTCATGAAATCCATGCTTCACAAGATGAAATAAACAAACGAGGTTTTGTAGCATGATGTTCATGAAATCCGTGCATCACAAGATGAAATAAACAAACGAGGTTTTGCAGCATGATGTTCATGAAATCCGTGCCTCACAAGATGAAATAAACAAACGAGGTTTTGCAGCATGATGTTCATGAAATCGATGCATCACAAGATGAAATAAACAAACGAGGTTTTGCAGCATGACGTTCATGAAATCCGTGCATCACAAGATGAAATAAACAAACGAGGTTTTGCAGCATGATGTTCATGAAATCCGTGCCTCACAAGATGAAATAAACAAACGAGGTTTTGCAGCATGATGTTCATGAAATCCATGCATCACAAGATGAAATAAACAAACGAAGTTTTGCAGCATGATGTTCATGAAATCCATGCATCACAAGATGAAATAAACAAACGAGGTTTTGCAGCATGACGTTCATGAAATCCGTGCATCACAAGATGAAATAAACAAACGAAGTTTTGTATCATGACGTTCATGAAATCCGTGCATCACAAGATGAAATAAACAAACGAGGTTTTGCAGCATGACGTTCATGAAATCCGTGCATCACAAGATGAAATAAACAAACGAAGTTTTGTAGCATGATGTTCATGAAATCCATGCATCACAAGATGAAATAAACAAACGAAGTTTTGCAGCATGATGTTCATGAAATCCATGCATCACAAGATGAAATAAACAAACGAGGTTTTGTAGCATGATGTTCATGAAATCCGTGCATCACAAGATGAAATAAACAAACGAAGTTTTGCAGCATGACGTTCATGAAATCCGTGCATCACAAGATGAAATAAACAAACGAGGTTTTGCATCATGACGTTCATGAAATCCGTGCATCACAAGATGAAATAAACAAACGAGGTTTTGCAGCATGATGTTCATGAAATCCATGCTTCACAAGATGAAATAAACAAACGAAGTTTTGCAGCATGACGTTCATGAAATCCATACATCACAAGATGAAATAAACAAACGAAGTTTTGTATCATGACGTTCATGAAATCCGTGCATCACAAGATGAAATAAACAAACGAGGTTTTGCAGCATGACGTTCATGAAATCCGTGCATCACAAGATGAAATAAACAAACGAGGTTTTGCAGCATGATGTTCATGAAATCCGTGCATCACAAGATGAAATAAACAAACGAAGTTTTGTAGCATGATGTTCATGAAATCCATGCATCACAAGATGAAATAAACAAACGAGGTTTTGCAGCATGACGTTCATTAAATCCGTGCATCACAAGATGAAATAAACAAACGAAGTTTTGCAGCATGACGTTCATGAAATCCGTGCATCACAAGATGAAATAAACAAACGAAGTTTTGCAGCATGACGTTCATGAAATCCGTGCATCACAAGATGAAATAAACAAACGAGGTTTTGCAGCATGACGTTCATGAAATCCATGCTTCACAAGATGAAATAAACAAACGAAGTTTTGCAGCATGACGTTCATGAATTCCGTGCATCACAAGATGAAATAAACAAACGAGGTTTTGCAGCATGACGTTCATGAAATCCGTGCATCACAAGATGAAATAAACAAACGAAGTTTTGTAGCATGATGTTCATGAAATCCATGCATCACAAGATGAAATAAACAAACGAAGTTTTGCAGCATGATGTTCAAGAAATCCATGCTTCACAAGATGAAATAAACAAACGAGGTTTTGTAGCATGATGTTCATGAAATCCGTGCATCACAAGATGAAATAAACAAACGAAGTTTTGCAGCATGACGTTCATGAAATCCGTGCATCAGAAGATGAAATAAACAAACGAGGTTTTGCAGCATGACGTTCATGAAATCCGTGCATCACAAGATGAAATAAACAAACGAGGTTTTGCAGCATGATGTTCATGAAATCCGTGCATCACAAGATGAAATAAACAAACGAGGTTTTGCAGCATGACGTTCATGAAATCCGTGCATCACAAGATGAAATAAACAAACGAGGTTTTGCAGCATGATGTTCATGAAATCCATGCTTCACAAGATGAAATAAACAAACGAAGTTTTGCAGCATGACGTTCATGAAATCCATACATCACAAGATGAAATAAACAAACGAAGTTTTGTATCATGACGTTCATGAAATCCGTGCATCACAAGATGAAATAAACAAACGATGTTTTGTAGCATGACGTTCATGAAATCCATGCTTCACAAGATGAAATAAACAAACGATGTTTTGTAGCATGACGTTCATGAAATCCATGCTTCACAAGATGAAATAAACAAACGAGGTTTTGCAGCATGACGTTCATGAAATCCGTGCATCACAAGATGAAATAAACAAACGAAGTTTTGTAGCATGATGTTCATGAAATCCATGCATCACAAGATGAAATAAACAAACGAAGTTTTGCAGCATGATGTTCATGAAATCCATGCTTCACAAGATGAAATAAACAAACGAGGTTTTGTAGCATGATGTTCATGAAATCCGTGCATCACAAGATGAAATAAACAAACGAAGTTTTGCAGCATGACGTTCATGAAATCCGTGCATCACAAGATGAAATAAACAAACAAAGTTTTGTAGCATGACGTTCATGAAATCCGTGCATCACAAGATGAAATAAACAAACGAAGTTTTGCAGCATGATGTTCATGAAATCCATGCTTCACAAGATGAAATAAACAAACGAGGTTTTGTAGCATGATGTTCATGAAATCCGTGCATCACAAGATGAAATAAACAAACGAAGTTTTGCAGCATGACGTTCATGAAATCCGTGCATCACAAGATGAAATAAACAAACAAAGTTTTGTAGCATGACGTTCATGAAATCCGTGCATCACAAGATGAAATAAACAAACGAGGTTTTGCAGCATGACGTTCATGAAATCTATGCTTCACAAGATGAAATTTACATTGCCGTGCAGCCACCCATTTGCTTGAATCTGATAAATACATGGTCTTTGACTGGATAGTGGATTTGTTTAAGTTAAAACACTAGAGCCAATGGCTCTGTTGCTCATCAGTTTTAGTTGTCAGAAGGTTAACAATCTATAAGTTATAATTCACATTAACCGAGTTTTTTGCTTTCAGCTATTTAAAGCTTTAGGTCTTGAAAATAAAACAAAACTAGGTATGTTTTGGCCACAGGGCAACCAAATCTACAATTCTTAATCCCTATTGGCTGAGGAGTCACAACACAACATGTCCCTTTTCTAGGCATTTCCCTTCTAGAGAAGAAGAAAAAACAGAGGTTTAGGTCGCGGCCTCCGTTACCCTCATTTGGGGCCATATAGTTTAACAACAATTTAATATTCAAATTGCGTAAAGAGCCATCGAGTAGGTTGATAGACATATCAGAAAATTGCCATTTTCTATCTCATTGAAATATTTTCACTGAATTTTCGCAGATTTTTAAGAACCTTAATAAGCGGTCAATCGCTCTAGTATTGGTATTGGTCTAAGTCACTTATTTTGAAGCGCAAAACAGTGTGGTCCACCTCGCACGCTGTAAACAAATGCACGACAGAGAAACACAGTTTATGAGTCCTCAAACACATTTTAATATTATTATAAAGTTATTTATTGATCATTTCATTAGGTAGTTCCTACAAATATTTAAATAAATGTTTTACCCAACTGGTAATCAGAATTACAATATCATTTAACATCAATATTGTTCTTAATAAGTGAGTTTTAATGATTTATTCTTTGATTACATTTCCCACAAGTTTGCTGCCTCGGCCTCTCCATGTATATTTCATAAAAAATTAACTTTTGTAGTTATAATAGTAATATAATTGATGCAGCTTTAGAATTGTTTCTTAGAGATATGAGATGTACCTATGTGTGCACAATACCCAAATAATTATGTAAGTAGTGATGAAAATGCTACGAAAATCTCGTAAACATCCTTTCTCGGAGTTCTAAATGTAAAACATGACTATTGCAGCCATATTGGATTTGCCCATGGGCGCCGACATAGCTGTACTGCCGTTCTAAATTAAATAGAAAATTTGTCTAGTATATATAAGAGTAAGAAACAAATGGGTTTGACTGGATCAATCATTTTCTTAAGACGATGGGCTCACTTCGACCAATGTGTAAATCAGTGTAAATCAGTGTTACCAATGACTGAATATTAGTAATAAAACACTCCCAAATCAATAAAAAGAGTTCTAAAACGAATGTACATCGTTTAGTAATGCCATGCGAGTCCCTTCGAGAGGCCTTCAAATGGCCACTGAAAATATACTCACGTGCAAAAAAAACGTCCCCACATTTTGAAAATGGTATGAAATGAAATATTGATGTCGGGGAAAGTAGATTGAGAATATATTTGATAGCCACATGTTATTCACATGTATTCACAAATTCATACATCAGAGTATGATACTTATATCTTCACATCTGTTCAAATACACGTGGAGTGCTAAAATCGCTTTTTTAAGATGGTTTTAGCTACAATATTTTGTATTTAGATTTTTTTTTAAATTTAAAAATAGAAATTTGATTAATTAAAGATGTCATCAACATAAAAAACCTTTTCCGATTTAAATTTGTTGACGTCTCAATACTGTAGGACGTCACAAAACAAGCCCAAAGTGTCTTTTTGAGCCAAACTACTATTTCTTAAAACGTGATTTTCTCAGAGATATGAACAGATAACGTTTTGAAAATTCATATTTAGACATGATGTAACGCTGTTTCAGTCATATTTATCGCCCGTCGATTGAAATATATTGTATTTTGTATGGGGACATTTCTTTTGCACGTTAGTTTATTTCATTTGATCTGAGTGATGTCATGTTACCAAAACACTCAGAGTAGAGTTTTCGATATGGTATAATAATGGAATGGTCAACCATATTACTGTCTGAATTCACGACATCGCATGAGACCTACAATTTAGCTCCACAAAATGTTCACTTTATACGTTGTACCATTTTCATACAATATTGATAACCATTTTCTTTGCACGCGGCTTATCTGGTCGTATAATTCGACGTTTTACACTATAACGTAATGATATTTATAAACATTAAAATAAATGGTAAATTTTAGAAAAATAATACGCTAAAACATGCTAGAGCGCCTTTAAGCCTGTCACCAGTTAGGCAGCATGACAGCCGCCGGAATGAGAATTTTTCAAATTAAGTGTTCACGGCTATACCAAGTGTTCATAAAATGAACATCCGAATACAACAAAGGAGCCAGTGTGTAAGATTATATTATTGTTCATGTAAAAATGAAATAATCTTCCATATGTTAAAGATACTTGTAAATATACTGGTCGAAGTGAGCCCATCGTGTTAAGAAAATGATTGATCCAGTCAAACCCATTTGTTTCTTACTCTTATATATACTAGACAAAAATAGTCAGGGATGTTTTGAAATTTTGAAATTATGAACAATGATGTATTTATTTAATGGCATACTAATGAAATATTAATAATAAAACTTCTAATATCCCTAACTTATATTGTCCAGTATATAAGCTTACTTCACGTGAGAAGCAACACGATCCGTACTTACGTGGTCTCTTTGTCGTCAATGAATATTATCGCGGCCCAGCGACGCAAACGCAAATCAAACAGAGTTACGTCTACTGACAAAGAAAGCTGACGTATTACACCTTGATGTGGTTACAATGGACTTCAACCCGAACACTCAGGAGATGTCATGGTGACATTTAGATAATCAATGATTTGAACTGAACTTATATCAAAGAGCCGTTGAGTATTTTAGTGTTGCATATATACAATTATTTTTTGAAAACATGGGATATCAATTGATACAAGGAAATATTTTATCTATAGCATGACATATGAAAATAATTTTCATTTCACAACAATCCAATCAAATTTGGTTTCAAAGACAACTACACATTTGATTAACATGCGTCAGTAGAATCTGACATAT
Organism: Gibbula magus; assembly: GCA_936450465.1. Lineage (NCBI taxonomy): Eukaryota > Metazoa > Mollusca > Gastropoda > Trochida > Trochidae > Gibbula > Gibbula magus. The sequence continues at coordinate 72,227,861 of OW388299.1, read as the reverse complement.
AAAGGATTTCCATTCATTGGAATCTACCTACTACACAGCAACAAGCGTTTCTGAAGCATGCAGACTTGTCAATGTCGCAAGTCGCCATAGCAACCCACGTTCTAAAATTTTTCTTCTTGCAGGTAACTGTCACATGCCTTGCTAAATCTAAGAATGGAAAACACACGAACACAATAAACTAAGTTTATTCAAGAACAAAACATAGTTAAACAATCAACATTTAATACATTCCTTGTCACACATTACTGAATGTGACATTGTTTCCAAATGTCCCGATAATATACAAATAACTGGCATTTTAGCTGTTAAATGATTTTTTATATTTGGATTATATACCAGCAACGTATGACACACATATATTATGTTTGTATTCTCATTGATTATACAATTCAAGCAAATGCCTAGTTTTGAAATATTTCATTATCTACATAACTGAATGAAATAGTAAACGCCAAAAATTATATATATATATATATATATATATATATATATATAAATATATATATATATATATATATATATATTATTTTTTTTAATTATTATTCGAGCGTTCATAAACTCTTTTTCTCTTTTTTTTGTTTAGAGTGTTTTAGTAAACCACAATGCTTTGCGCTTGAAAATAATAGACTTCAACTGTATTTAGACTGGAAAGTACCTTTACTAAGTAATTATTATTTATAATTATTTATATTGGGTCGGAAAACTTTGCGAACAATATATATGTATATATTTCAATGAGATACATATTAAGCAATTTTCCGATGTGTCTATCAACATATTCAATAGCTCTTGAACTCTGGCCCAACTATGCAGCATACATACATAAACATAAACCTAGGACTAAAACTGGTACATTTAATACAAATATATGTAAGGGCTGAGAAACTTATCTATTGACTTATTGATTTCAAATAATATTTCGAGTTTTCTCAAGTTAATAGTTAATCTTAAATTGACCTTTGTTGACATGTTTATTAAGCATGGTATACATGTGCTTGTCTGTAGCTTATTTTAATATCATATTGGCACTACCATTAACTTACCATTGTTTAAGGAGTGACTATAAAATAACTTAAATAAACTTAATTATAACTGGCGAACAATGATTTTAGCGCGATAAACAAGTGATTTTTAATTGAAACAATATAATTAACTGTTCTCACACTCAACGTAAGAATGATCAAGACAATAAACCTTATAATTCACTCATTATAACAATTAGAATTATTCATTTGTCAAGCAGGCATAAGTGTAACAATAAAACATGCTTGTTGATTCTGTGTCTGACCACTTGTTTAAACAAACTCACTAAAACATACTTCAGAGAAAGTTTAGATAAAACTGTCAAATAAGACAAAACAGCAAATGATTTAGTCTACTTTCATATGCAACACAACTTACTTTCACCCTGTAGTTGAGATAATCCTAATGGACTAACCCTGAACATGTCATAATTATTTTTGTTTGAAACATCAAACCACTTCATTTGCCAACCACATTGAGACCATTCCCTTTGTGTGCTTCACGTGAAGTTATACAAACGAAGTTTTGCAGCATGACTTTCATGAAGTCCGTGCATCACAAGATGAAATAAACAACATCCGGGCAGCCACATATGCTGCTCGATACTGATAGATACATGGTGGCTGAACTTTAGTTTTAAAAAAGTAATTAGGCCTATTTGTTATCAAACACTTTTATAAACGTTCTTTTACTAATTATTTCAGTTTTTTTATGTAAATTCAAAGAAGGGCCGATAAGGAAACACCCCATGTCAAAATCTGTCTTATTTCGAGATAAAAATTTTTTTTAACAAATTGCAATCTTTAAATTACGTGACTTTCCAAAACTTATTGTTTACCCCTTTACGGATGTGTGAATGAAAATATGTAGTACTGTGGATGTTCAGCCTGAGCAATTTAAACACACGTGTTAATGATCGTGTTCTTCATGCAGTTTGTTGTCATCCAGGTCATTTGCAATAAAGATATTATTAAGGTATTAAGAAGCCTTACAGATTGAAATACCTTGATGCAGTTTGAATTTTAGGTAAATTTGATAAATTTGATAATCGATAATCGTTTGAAAGGATGAAATCATGTCTGAATCTTATTTAGAATATCAAAAGCACCTCAAAGGACAGTTCCTCTAAAACTTATTAAAATCTAAGTTATAAAAATGTATTTTACATCAATTAGAAAACATGCAAGTAAATAAGGTTTGACTGGGCTAAGGAATACTGTCAGAATGCCTATTAATTACTATATATTCTCACCCGATACATTCTAATAAATAGAGGATAGCTGTCTTTTCTTGACGTATACCATGTTTATCTCATCGAGTGAGGTAGAAAGGTTATATTTTCATTTGTGGCTGCGCCACTCGTGAAAATATATAACTTTTCTTCCTCACGAAATGAGATAAACATGGTATTTGTCAAGAATTGACGGATATTCTATTTATTATATGATATTATCCATGTATCCAAGCGGCCGCAAGGAACAGCCCGTCACCACAGTAACACTGTGACGTCATAAGCCAAATCGCCGCGCGAGACCATTGTTTATGACGTCAAATTATATCAGTCACCGTTCACAGTGAAAATATGAGTTATTTTCACTGTAGCTTGATTGACAGTTTATTTCACTGATAATCCCAGTATTTCACTGCTCGTCATATAATAAATGTCAATAGCTGTAAATATGTGACGTTTAGAGGATATTACTCACATTTGAACTAGACAAATACCTGTACCCTGTAGTAGAAAATATAGTGCGATCTTCTTTTACCAAAATCAGATGTACCAGATGTACTAAGTTTTATTGAAGGGAAATAGCAATCAATTCAACATGGTTTATGTATTCATGGTGCATGTTCCTTTTGTGAAATTTCAATAGAAGATGAGAATCATTTTCCTCTCGTAGGTTCTGTAAAAGGTTTAGAGTACAACATTTCTTTAAGAATACTTTTTGAAATCACCTTATGTTCATTATTTTCAAATCTGAATTGTACATCCCAGGAACTTCTGAATATTATCAACATAACGTTGTTCATCATAAAAATGCAATACTAACAAGAAGACATCGTCATCTACATCCCCGCAATATAGGTACTAATTGAAACTGAAATATATAAAAAAAAATTATAGCTTCTCATTTTATAACTCCATTAATGAATTTATGCCCTTGGGCCTAACACATAATATAGTTATCCGCTCTCTATGACAGTTTCTGATATGGCTGTCCCATTTTGGGATAGAACCAACAAATCTGTCCGAAACAGCAAAAACAGGGTAAAAACTCCAGAAAAAAATATTCTCTATTTCTAAATCCATCAAGATATTGATACCCTAAAGTGAAACACTAAATTTGGTTATCCTCTCTTCAACATTTGATGGAAAGTCTGTTACCTTTGGATATATTATGAACAGTACCATAAAACGAAATACATTGTAAGGGCAATAAACACTGAAATACATAATTGCACGCCTCTCATTTTAATGATGCCATTATTATATTGATATCCCTTTTCAACGGTTTCTGGGTAGGGCTGTCCCTTCTCGAACAGACCGAGCTGAAACTTATATACCACTTCCACTACGTAACAGGGGATAATAAACTGCAAACCAGTAATCACGTTGTCATATGTCCAAGGCTTTCCTACTCAATCCACTGAAATGTCTCGAGGTTTAGACCAAGAGTGGACATGAAGCACTGGAGGAGGAATCTCTGGTGTTCAGGACTTCCTCCTTCCTTCTGAGATCTCTTCACAGACGGGCTTCCTTTCAGGAGTGATGGAACTTCCAAATCATCACATCTTATAGATACAATGCAGTCTGATCCTTTTTCACCAATGGCTATAGAGAGAAGAGTCGTCATCCTTCTGTCCATTCCTCCTGAACCGATAACCACAATCACTGTTCTACACTTTGTGATAAAACCAACTTCAGCAATGAAAGACAAAGATCCAAAGTTAACATCGTTATCGCTGCGAGTGACACTGAGGCCACATGTGTTTGACAACAAAGTCTTGAGAGTTTCTGCCTCAGATTCTATTTCATCCGGATCATCCAGAATATAAATATCATAAGCTTCATCACATTCATCATTCCTTGACGAGGGTTTCCTGTGTTTGTAGTCGAAGATGGTCCTGCACGACATCTTCAGGTGGTTCTTGTCATTCTCTGAGGTACTTTTCATCAGATGCCTGATTGTCCCAAGATAAACCTGGTTAAACAGTTCTGGTTTCTTCTTCAGGAGTTGTCTCCCTTCGGATGAACCCATCAACACGTTGAAAGAATTCTGAGCTGCTTTGAAATCTGTCAGTCGCATGTGAGTCACTACTACGTTATGGAGTGTTTCCACATCATCATTATCAATTTCCTGAAGTTTCGTGTACCAGTCTAAGGCTTCGTTGTTGTTGGCAATAAGTTGACACAATTTTGCAATGTCTCTCATATCCTATGGCCTGGGTTCGTTACTTAAAAGTTTCTTCAGTGTTGGGTATGACTCCCAGAAATCCACATCTATCCGACCCATGGTAGGCAGGGATGCAACAAGGCGGGCAGCTCCCTCCACTGCTCTTTTCATCATAAACTTTCCCTCTTCTCTTTCATTTTGACGTTCTGCATATGTAAGGTTAGATTGTTGACTTTTATCAAGGTGACAAAATCCTATCTGTTCATAAACATTGACTTGATCATAAAGAGATGCCTCTGGCATTGAAAGTATTTTTCGGAATGATGCAATAGCAAGATCTGGTTCGTTGAGTCGACGATATATCATTCCAAGATTTTGCAATGCAAACATATTTGTGTCTTCAGTAAGCTGTGAAGATGTCTTCAAGTATTCAACTGCTTGTTTCAGCAACGGATTTCCGGGGTATTTATTTACCACTCTTGTATAATGGATTGCTGTGCTTGCACTCTTTTTATTAGCCTTACCTGAATACCCACTCAAAGTGTTTGGTTTGACTGTAGGAGCAGTTCTTTGCAATGTATTTCTGTTCATGTGTTGAGATGATGGTGAACTTTTTGAAATGTTTGGAATAGTTTCGTAACTCTCAGTATCTCGCAGAAAAAGGATTCTTGAATGGTTGTTAAGGGTTATCCCCTTTTCAACCATTTTGAGGAGAACTGATGCCAGTTTATCGCAGCCATAGGATGTTGGCCGTAGTGTGTTTGCCTTTACAAGAAGTGTGTAAAAATCTTGTAAAGTAGATTCATATTGTGTGTAAGGTCCAGCAAATTGTAAAGCATAACCACATCTTTCCAATACACTCTCATCCTCCTGTGATCCGTCACGTTGAAGTGCGTTGATCAAGCATTCCTCGGCACTAACAGGACATAGTGTAATAGCTACACTTACTATATCAGCAGAGTGGGGGGATGCTGCCTTCCGATGAAATATTTATCAAGCCTCTTGCAAGAGACAGGCATCTTTTACAGCTCAAAGCGCAACCAAATTTCCATGAACGATTTTGAGGAACTTTCTCAATAGCCTTCTGAAATAGCTCAAGTGATCTAATGCAAAACTTTGGACTGATTCTCGACAGAGAATATGCTTCGCCAGCAAAAGCAGATGCTTGTAAATGCTCATCCCTGTTCCACGCGGCCTTAAGATCCGATAGCAAGCCGTCCGCTTCCCATTCATATCCAGTGGTCATTTTGATATATATCCTGTTGACTAAGGCAGTGACATCTTGAGGATATTTCTCTAAAATGAGTTCATTTCTGGCAAGTGCTTTTTCAGGTTGTTTTAAGTGAAAGAGGAGAATGGTGCTGAAGTTGTTTCTTCTGACACTTTCATCATCATCATCATCATCAATGGGTCCTTTCCCCTTTAGAGTCTAAGCGTTTCAGTATAGCCTTGCATTTTTCGTTTGTCACTCTGTAGAGGTCAAATAACTGCACAGAATGTGGTATTTCTCCAAATAAAGAGCTTAGGCGTTTGACAGGGTTCCTGGGGGGACCTAAATCGAGATTTAAACGTAAATCCAGATATTTAAGAACAAATATAGATAGAAAAACTAATTTATGTTAGGATCGTTATCTAATAGCTTAACAGGGATGAAGTCATTCAGATAAAATTTCAATACTTCTGGATATTTGCAATTATAAAATTCTGGTATTTTGGTTTCCAAAATCATCTTTATTTATACTGATAAAGTCAATGTTTGTTCTTGTAATGTGGGAAATCTGGAACTGATCATACTTTTAGTAACTGCCTTTTCCCAAATCAAATAGTTGCGCAGTATGAACCTTTAAAATCACAATTTTGGACAATTAAGTAAAAGTTGCTTAATGACGAAATCCGTTCAGTATGAACTGTAATGATCCTTCATAATCAAAGACAAAAATTTAATTAACGGATTGAAACAATACAATCGCATTGATATGTCCTAATCGTATGACTATAAAAAAAATTTGCAAACAAAGGGATGAGGGTTCAGCAACTGGTTATATTTATTTCCTTATTAGGCATGACAAAGGAACTTTTGATCAACAACAATGTTATTTCTAACCTCTGAAACCCAAAATTAATCGTGTAGTTTCGGCACAAGAACGACAGTTATTTTTCGTGAAAAAATCAGTGCATAATTTTGGAAATTCAATGGTAAATTCTTCAAAAGCTATTCATTGATATATTTTGGAGCATCGCGCAGCTATTGTTGTACTAAGTTCAATTTCGGATTCAAGGGCCTTAACTCCGTAATAATATAATATATGATATATATAATAAATAATATTTCGAAACTGGTTTTTGCAAAGAGTATGGTCATGAGTACTCACAACCAAAATTTCATTCACCTAGGTTCAATAGTTTCCGAGAAAACTTGTCCGGTTTGAACACAATAAAATTAAGTCCAAAAAGTGACGTTTCCATGGAAACGACACAGAATTTAAATCTCAGAGAACTTAGAATTGTCTGTGGGCAATGGGAAGAACATGGTTAACAACTGTAAAAAGTTTGGTTGATGTACCTTTGACGGTTTTTGAGAAAATTGACCAGATGGAAGGAAGGGCGGACGGACGGACGGAAGGACGGATAGACGGAATGACCGCTTACTTCGTAGCGGGGGTATAATAAATAAATACCATGTGATTTAACCTCAAATAAGATTGAACTCATATGACCTCAAGTTAATCACGGGCTGGAGGCTTTTTCTCATTTGTCTTTAAAAAAGCGACTCGAGTTTAATGTCAGTCTAGCTTCTTATCATGTTTGATAAAAATATGTTTTGGTGTGCGAATGTCAACTTGACTGTTTGCAATAAATCAATTCTAAAGTTTGAAGTGTAGTCTCTCTTCTAGGGAAAAAGTTATTTCATGTAAAAAATCAGTACGATCCCATTTTCCCTTACATTTTCATAATTTCATAAGGTGGGTTTTTATTTTAATGAATGAATCGCTAAATAACCAATTTTTATGTTTGGGGTGATAAAATCGTTATCCTAACAATCCCAGAGCACCACATTTCTGTTTACAAACTAGGGTGTTGCTTAATTAATTTCCAAGTGTTTAAACTGGACACGTTAGTTAGGAATATTTGGAAACTTTGATAGTATAAATAATGATTTATTCATTAGTTTATTAGAAACTTTAATTATAACCTAAAGAGCAACTCAGTGCTTACGTGGACACTGTAACCCGATTTAACTCAATGAATAATATTCAAAGAGATCAAAGAGATCAATTAAATCTGCTGACAAAAGGTGACTAATTACAATGGACTTTCACCCGATATGTCATGGTGACATTTAGATAATCAATAATCTCAACTGAACGTGTATTGACTCAGGCCTCAATATAGTTACCTAGTAATGTACAACTGGTACATTTAATACAGATGTATGCATGGGGTTTTGACACTTATTTATTGCATAAATATGTTGTGTACAATATTTTACATAATATTGCGAGTTTTGTTAAAGTTGAAAATGTTTTTTTCAAATTAACTTATATTGAACTTTGTTGACTTTTTTTTCTTTTGCATGGTATACTTTGTTGTTTATTTTTTTTAATGATTTTGTTGAATGACTATATAAATAGTAAAATTATAATTCTTTGAAGATTGACTTTTAACTATTGTTAATATTTTAACTTAGTAATAACTGACAAATAAAGCATTTGCGTTATAAACAAGTGATTTTTATTGATTGTATAAAACAACATACTTAACCTTTCTCAAACTCAAAGTAAGAATGATCAATTTAACACAATAAACATAATCATTCACACATTATAACGGTGAGAATTATTCATTCGTTACGCAGACACAAGTGTAACAATAGACATGCTTGTTGATTCCTTGTTTGAAGACTTGTTTACACAAACTCCCTATAAAATATTCAGAGTAATTTTAGATAAAACTGTCAGATAAGACCAAAATAAGCTAATAATTAAGTGTACTTTGATATGCAACCAACCTTGTTTTCGCCCTAAAACAGGATTGAAAAATGTAATTTTTTGGTTGAAATTTCAGACCACTCCATTTGCCAACCTCCTTGAAACCATTCACTTTGTGTTTCACGTGAAGTTATTTAAACGAAGCGTTGTAGCATGACGTTCATGAAATCCGTGCATCACAAGATGAAATAAACAAACGAAGTGTTGTAGCATGACGTTCATGAAATCCGTGCTTCACAAGATGAAATTTAAATCGCCGTGCAGCCACCCATTTGCTTGAATCTGATAAATACATGGTCTTTGACTGGATAGTGGATTTGTTTAAGTTAAAACACTAGAGCTAATGGCTCTGTTGCTCATCAGTTTTAGTTCTCAGAAGGTTAACAATCAACAAGTTATAATTCACATTAACCGCGGTTTTTGCTTTCAGCTATTTAAAGCTTTAGGTCTTGAAAATTAAACAAAACTAGGTATTTTTGGGCCACAGGGCAACCCAATCTACAATTCTTAATCCCTATTGGCTGAGGAGTCACAACACAACATGTCCCTTTTCTAGGCATTTCCCTTCCAGAGAAGAAGAAAAAAACAGAGGTTTAGGTCGCGGCCTCCGTTACCCTCATTTGGGGCCATATAGTTGCCATATCAACAATTTAATATTCAAATTGCTTAAAGAGCCATCGAGTAGGTTGATAGACATATCAGAAAATTGCCATTTCTATCTCATTGAAATATTTTCACTGAACTTTCTCAGATTTTTAAGAACCTTAATAAGCGGTCAATCGCTCTAGTATTGGTATTGGTCTAAGTCAATTATTTTGAAGCGCAAAGCAGTGTGGTCTACCTCGCACGCTGTAAACAAATGCACGACAGAGAAACACAGTTTATGAGTCCTCAAACAAATTTATAAAGTTATTGAATGATCATTTCATTAGGTAGTTTCTACAAATATTTAAATAAATGTTTTACCCGACTGGGATTCAGAATTACAATATCATTTAACATCAATATTGTTATTAATAAGTGAGTTTTAATGATTTATTCTTTGATTACATTCCCCACAAGTTTGCTGCCTCGGCCTCTCAATGTATATTTCATAAAAAAAAATAACTTTTGTAGTTATAAGAGTAGTATAATTGATGCAGCTTTAGAATTGTTTCTTAGAGATATGAGATGTACCTATGTGTGCACAATACCCAAATAAGTATGTAAGTAGTGATGAAAATGCTACGAAAATCTCGTAAACATCCTTTCTCGGAGTTCTAAATGTAAAACATGACTATTGCAGCCATATTGGATTTGCCCATGGGCGCTGACATAGCTGTACTGCCGTTCTAAATTAAATAGAAAATTTGTCTAGTATATATAAGAGTAAGAAACAAATGGGTTTGACTGGATCAATCATTTTCTTAAGACGATGGGCTCACTTCGACCTATGTGTAAATCAGTGTAAATCAGTGTTACCAATGACTGAATATTAGTAATAAAACGCTCCCCAATCAATAAAAAGAGTTCTAAAACGAATGTACATCGTTTAGTTATGCCATGCGAGTCCCTTCGAGCGGCCTTCAAATTGCCACTGAAAATATACTCACGTGCAAAAAAAACGTCCCCACATTTTGAAAATGGTATAAAATGAAATATTGATGTCGGAGAAAGTAGTTTGAGAATATATTTGATAGCCACATGTTATTCACATGTATTCACAAATTCATACATCAGAGTATCAACTTCAACTTTATTCAAGTATATAGGCCCCTGGGCCCAAATACAGGTACATGGAAACACATATTTCGTATACAAAAAATAATATTAAGTAATAATACGCACAACTTACGAGAAGTAGATAACATGAAAATAATAATTAATCGCAAGAAATTTCATTTAGCTTTTTACATCGTGTTTCATAGGCATAATAAACATAGTGGCTTAATTTTTTCAACATGTAATTATCGTTAGTAGTAAGAATTTGTTTAAATGTATACATGTTTACATTTCTAATACTTGGCAGATATATTTTTCTTAAATCATTATAATATGGACACACAGAAATAAAATGAAATTCGTCTTCTATTTCTTCATTACAAATTGGACAAATTCTAGACAACCTATCAATTTTCTGCCATCTACCCTCATTAACCTTTAAACGTAACAGCCCCGATCGTAATTTAACAATGCTTTTACGAAATTTAAAATCCACTATTTCAAATAAATATTTCTCCGGTGTAAGTAGACTTTTAATTTCTCTATATGTATCATATCTGGTACTGTTATTCAGTGTAGAGTTCCAATTTTGAAAAAACATATCTTTTGCCCGTTTTTTAAAAATATTGATAAATTGTACCCTATCTCCTATACTTTGCGAAATCCAAACGAAACCAAATCCATGAGAAAAAAGCATATTTCTAATTTCTGAGGCCCAAGTTTTATGGCCGATATCATCCAAATGAAGTGACGTATTATAAGATTTCTTAGGTAAACGATCTTCATGCATATACAAAATCTTCATCCAATCGTTTAAACTGCGCACAGCAGAATTAATATATAATGGGTATCTACCACATTCACCATACACAATCGCATTAGGTGTTTGTGGACCGACATTTAAAAAAATCTTACAGGCAGATAAATGAATTTTTTCAATATTTTCATATCTTTTGACCCCCCAAACTTCTGAAGCATACAAAAGCATTGGTTGTATTTGACTATCAAATATTTTAATATGTATATTTTAGTATGATACTTATATCTTCACATCTGTTCAAATACACGTGGAGTGCTAAAATCGCTTTTTTAAGATGGTTTTGGCTACAATATCTTGTATTTAGATTTTTCTTAAATTTAAAAATAGAAATTTGATTAATTAAAGATGTTATCAACATAAATAACCTTTTCCGATTTAAATTTGTTATCGTCTCAGTACTGTAGGACGTCACAAAACAAGCCAGAAGTGGCTTTTTGAGCCAAACTACTATTTCTTAAAACGTGATTTTCTCAGAGATATGAACAGATAACGTTTTGAAAATTCATATTTAGACATGATGTAACGCTGTTTCAGTCATATTTATCGCCCGTCGATTGAAATATATTGTATTTTGTATGGGGACGTTTCTTTTGCACGTTAGTTTAGTTCACGTGATCTGACTGATGTCATGATACCAAAACACTCAGAGTAGAGTTTTTGATATGGTATAATAATGGAATGGTCAACCATATTACTGTCTGAATTCACGACATCGCATGAGACCTACAATTTAGCTCCACAAAATGTTCACTTTATACGATGAACCATTTTCATACAATATTGATAACCATTTTCTTTGCACACGGTTTATCGGGTCGTATAATTCGATGTTTTACACTCTAACGTTATGATATTGTATAAACATTAAAATAAATGGTAAATTTGAGAAAAATAATATGCTAAAATATGCTAAAGCGCCTTTAAGCCTGTCACTAGTTAGGCAGCATGAGAGCCTCCGGAATGAGAATTTATCAAATTAGGTGTTCACGGCTATACCAAGTGTTCATAAAATTAACACCGGAATACAACAAAGGAGCCAGTATGTAAGATTATATTATTGTTTTTGTTCATGTAAAAATGAAATAATCTTCCATATGTTAAACATACTTGTAAATATACTGAGCCCATCGTGTTAAGAAAATGATTGATCCAGTCAAACCCATCTGTTTCTTACTCTTATATATACTAGACAAAAATAGTCAGGAATGTTTTAAAATTTTGAAATTAGGAACAATGATGTATTTATTTGTTGGCATACTAATGAAATATTAATAAAAAGGAAAAAAGTGAGCGTGGCTCACTAATACCCCCGACTGTTAAAGTTTGACGCACACCTAAGGATTGATAAGCTATGAAATGTTAGTGCTAAGATTAAAGTGTTTGTGAAAAGGGTAGGACAAGTCTCTTAAAAGTAAAAGTAGGAATGATAGTAACTTGAAAAGGTATGAGTAACATAATACACTACTGCCATTACCACTGACTTCAACTTTATTTTGGAAATTAATTCATCATAATGATTCATTCGAGTGACTTGTGACAACAGGTACATGGAAGCACACCCCCGAGGGATATACAACAGTTTATGGTTGACAGGAAAGAAAATTTAACTTTTTCCAAAATATAACCAGTGGAAATATAAAATAGTAAATTCAACAAGAACACAAAAGTAGCTTTTGATGAAAGTTACATGAAAAAGAAAATGATAAAGTCAACAAATCACAACACAGAAGTAGCTTCATTCATTTTAGCTCTGAATATGACGAATTAAAAAAATTAAAAAATCACAAAAAAATCACCAAATCGTGTTACATTTTGCACTGCACCTCTCCTAGTGGTGAAGAAGACATGTGCCAAATTTTAAAAGTATGAGATGAATAGTTTTTCTGTATATATCGTACAAAAATGCTCAGAATATGACTAAGTTTAAAAAAATAAAAAATCGCCAAAAATAATGAAATCACCAATTCGGTATAAACTTCGCACTGCACCTCTCCTAGTGGTAAAGAAGACATGTGCCAAATTTGAAAAGGATGAGATGACTAGTTTTTCTGTTATCGATCGGACAAACATTTTTCAGAATATGACTAAGTAAAAAATTTTTTAAAAATTCGCCAAAAATAAAAAAATTCACTAATTTCGTTTAAACTTCGCACTGCACCTCTGCTAGTTGTAAAGAAGACATGTGCCAAATTTGAAAAGGATGAGATGAATAGTTTTTCTGTAATCGATCGGACAAAAATTGTCTTCGGACGGAAGGACGGACGGAAGGACGGACGGACGGAATCGTTGGTATTACTATATACCCCCGACCTTTTTAGGTCGGGGGTATAATAAAACTTTAAATATTCCTAACTTATATTGTCCAGTATATAAGCTTACTTCACGTGAGAAGAAACACGATCAGTACTTATGTGGTCTCTTTGTCGTCAATGAATATTATTGCAGCCCAGCGACGGAAACCCAAATCAAAGTTATGTCTACAGACAAAGAAGGCTGACGTATTACAACTTGATGTGGTTACAATGGACTTCAACCCGAAAACTCAGGAGATGTCATGGTGACATTTAGATAATCAATGATTTGAACTGAACTTATATTAAAGAGCCGTTGAGTATTTTAGTGTTACATATATATGATTATTTTTTGAAAAGATGGGATATCAATTGATACAAGGAAATAGTTTATCTATGGCATGAAATATGAAAATAATTTTCATTTCACAACAATCCAATCAAATTTGGTTTCAAAGACAACTACACATTTGATTAACATGCGTCAGTAGAATCTGACATATAAATGATTTCTATTCATTGGAATCTACCTACTACACAGCAACAAGCTTTTCTGAAGCATGCAGGCTTGTCAATGTCACAAGTCGCCATAGCAACCCACGTGAAACTGGCTCTTCTCAACTGTTTTCTTCCTGGAGGTAACTGTCATATGCCTTGCTAAATCTAAGAATGGAAACCAGACGAACACAATAAACTAAGTTTATTCAAGAACAAAACATAGTTTAACAATCAACATTTAATACATTCCTTGTCACACATTACTGAAGGTGACATTGTTATATTAACATCTTTCCAAATGTCCCGATAATATACAAATAACTGACATTGTAGCTGTTAAATGATATTTTTATTTGAATTATATACCAGCAACCTATGACACACATATATATATGTATTCTCATTGATTATACAATTCAAGCAAATGCCTAGTTTTGAAATATTTCAATATCTACATTACTGAATGAAATGGTAAACGCCAAAAATTATATATATTTATTATATGACGAGCAGTGAAATACTGGGATTTATCAGTGAAATAAACTGTCTACCAAGCTACAAGAGAAAAAGAGTTTATGAGCGCTCAAAGAAAAAAATATATAGAGGATATCTGTTTTGTTTTATGACGTCAAATTACATCAGTCACCGTTCGCAGTGAAAATATAAGTTATTTTCACTGTAGCTTGATAGACAGTTTATTTCACTGATAAATCCCAGTATTTCACTGCTCGTCATATAATAAATGTCAATAGCTGTAAATATGTGACGTTTAGAGGATATTACTCACATTTGAACCAGAAAAATACCTGTACCCTGTAGTAGAAAATATAGTGCGATCTTCTTTTACCAAAATCCGATGTACCAGATGTACTAAATTTTAATGAAGGAAATTGCAATCAATTGAACATGGTTTATGTAAACATCGTGCATGTCCCACTTGTGAAATTTCAAATAGAAGATGAGAATCATTTTCCTCTCGTAGGTACTGTAAAAGGTTTAGAGTACAACATTTCTTCAAGAATACTTTTTGAAATCACCTTATCTTCATTATTTTAAAATCTGCGTTGTACATCCCAGACTCTTCTGAATATTATCAACATAACGTTGTTCATCATCAAAATGCAAAACTAACAAGAAGACATCGTCATCTACATCCCCGCAATATAGGTACTAATTGAAACTGAAAAAAATAATTTATAGCTTCTCATTTTAGAACTCCATTAATAAATTTATGCCCTTGGGCCTAACACATAATATAGTTATCCGCTCTCTCTCTTAGAGTTTCTGAGAAAAGCTGTCCCATTTGGGGATAGAACGAACAAATTCCGAAAAAGCAAAAACAGGGTAAAAACTCCAGAAAAAATATTCTCTATTTCTAAATCCACCAAGGTATTGATACCCTTAGCCTAAAGTGAAACACTAAATTTGGTTATCCTCTCTTCAACATTTGATGGAAAATCTGTTACCTTTGGATATATTATGAACAGTGCCACAAAAGGTAATACATTGTAAGGGCAATAAACACTGAAATACATAATTGCACGCTTTTCATTTTAATGATGCCATCAATATATTGATATCCTATCTTCAATGGTTTCTGGGTAGGGCTGTCCCTTCTCGGGCAGAGCGAGCTGAAACATATATCCCACTTCCACTTCGTAACAGGGGATAATAAACTGCAAGCCAGTAATCACGTTGTCATATATCCAAGTCTTTCCTACTCAATCCACTGGAATTTCTCGAGGTTAAGACCAAGAATGGACATGAAACAATGTAGGAGGAATCTCTGGTGTTCAGGACTTCCTTCTTCCTTCTGAGGTCTCTTCACAGACGGGCATCGTTTCAGGAGTGATGGAACTTCCAAATTATCAGATCTTATAGAGACAATGGAGTGTAATCCTTTCTCACCAATGGCTATAGAGAGAAGAGTCGTCATCCGTCTGTCCATTCCTCCTGAACCGAGAACCACGATCACTATTCTACAGTTTGTGATGAAGCCAACTTCAGCATATAAAGGCAGGGATCCACAGTTAACATCGTTGTCATTGCGAGTCACACTGAGGCCACATGTGTCTGTCAACCAAGTCTGGAGTAACTCTGCCTCATCTTCTGTCTCTTCTGGATTATCAAGAATAAAAACGTCATAAGTTTCAGCGCATTCCTCATCATTTGCAGATGCCGTAGATTTACAGTGTTTGTAATTGAAGATGGTTCTGCAAGACATCTTCAGATTGTTCTTGTCACCATCTGACGTACTCTCCATCAGATGCCTGATTGTCCCAAGATACACCTGGTTAAACAGCTCTGGTTTCTCCTCCAAAAGTTGTCTCCCTTCAGATGAACCCATCAACACGTTGAAAGAATTCTGAGCTATTGTGAACTCTTTCAGTCGAATATGAGTGGTAACAACATTATGAAGTGTTTTCATATCATTCGGCTCTATTTCTTGAAGCTTCTTGTACCAATCTAGTGATTCTCTGTGGTTGCCAATAAGCTGACACAATCTTGCAATGTCGTTCATATGCTCTGACCTTGGTTCGCTTCACAGAAGTTCCTTCAGTGTTGGGTACGATTCCCAGGAATCCACATCTTCCCGACCCATGGTAGGCAGGGATGCGACAAGGCGGGCAGCTTCTTCCACTGCTCTTTTCATCATGAATTTCGCCTCTTCCCTCTCATTTTGACGTTCTGCATCATTGAGATTTGCATTTTCACTTTTATCAAGGTGACAAAATCCTGTCTGTTCATAGGCATTGATTCTGTGATAGAGTGTGGCATCAGGGTCAACAAAGATACTGCGAAAAGTTTCTATTGCTGTGTCAACGTCACCAAGCCTTCGATGTATTAATCCAAGTTGATACGAAGCAGTCCTGTTGCATTCCTCTGATAAAGTTAAAGACTCGTTCAAATACCCAATGGCTTCATTAATCAATGGATTATCTGGGGCAACGGGTTTCACCTTCTTTGGTGATGATATAGCTTGTTGAAATTTCTTTTTGCGCGTGCTTCTAATCCTTTGTTCCGAAGATATATCCAAACTTCCCAACCCCAACGATAATGAATCTACACCACTGTCTACTCTTTGTGGAACGAGTCCAGTATGTTTAGGCACAAATGATGAAGCATTTGGGTTGAGCCCTGATTGTCTATCATGTTCTGCCAGAGCCTTTACCTCACCTTTTTCTCTTCCTTTTCCTCCTCCTCTCCCATATGCTCTTCCTCTTCCATGACCTGCATATCCCTGATTGTTGTTCTGACCTCGTCTCGGGTTTCCACAGAAGTTATTTGCTTGATAGCCATAGTAACCCATGTTCTGGTTTCCACCATAGTTCGCGTTTGTATCTGGGTAAAAGATTCCACCTCTTTGCCGGGGGTAAAAATCCTTGTTTGAGTGATTCTCACCTTGTTGTTGAAAACTATTTCGGTAACCCCTACCTCCCCGTTGATATTGGGCTTTGTATCCTGGGCCGAGGGAAATAGGTTTGTGGTCTGGTTCGACACCTTGTTCTTGAAGCTTCAAAAGAACAGTGGCTAGCTTGTCACAAACATATGGTGTAGGTCTTAATCTATACGCCATTAAAAGAAGTTTGTAACATTCTTGCAACGTAACTTTATAATTACCTCGTCTTACAAATCTTAAACTATTTGCACATCTTTCAAGGACAATCTCGTCCTTTGCTGCTGTGTGACTTCTGAGGGCTTTGTTAAAGCATTCCTCGGCAGTTAGATCAGGGTCATTATCTACCGATGCCACAATTGCAGGAGTCAAAGGGTATATGGGATTCTTGAATGTGCTCTTGAGTTCACCAAGGCAGGTCCAGGACCTTGCCTGAAGACAATCATTTCCATCTTCGATGACTTCGTTAAGATACCTAACTGCGCATTCACAAAAGGATTTCAACTTTTCCGAACAAAGTCCCTGTATACATTTGGATGTGCTAAGACATCTCTTACATACAACAGCACATCCAAACTTCCATAAATACATCTCTGGACACATTGTAATAGCTTTCTGAAAAAGATCAATGGATCTCAGATAGAACTTTGGACGTATTCGGGAAAGGCAGTAGGCTTCTTCAGCAATCGCAGATGCTTTTAATAAAGCATTACCTTCAGACCATAGCTTTTTCAGAGATTTTAGCAGACTCCGAGCCTCACGTTCATGACCCATGGCCATTTTCATATAAACTTTGTTAACCATTGCTGTCACGTTGTCCGGGGATTCTGTGAGAACATATGCGTTCTCACTCAAAGCTTCTTCATGTTGTTTCAAGCGAAACAGTAGGAGTGATGTGAAGTTCATACTTCTGATAGGATCATCGCCATCACATGGGCGCTCTCTCTCGGATCTTAGTCTCTTTAATATTGCTCTGCATAGTTCGTCCTTGACCTTGAATAGGTCAGATAACTGCAAAGAATGTGGAATCTCCCCAAGTTGACTTCCAAGTAAGGTTAAAGGGTTACGATCATCCATCACGACTTTCTAAACAGGGGGAGACAATCTGTAAAAAAGAAAATATATAAGTACCTTAAATCAGTCAAATATATTGTAATATCTATGACGTTACGTCTATGCGGACAGCCTTTATGAGTAATAGTCTTTGAAATTTCAGAAGAGATGGAATGTACGTGAATACTCCTCGCAGTGATCATATATAATTTTTATTCAAAGTTTAGAAGTGCTTTACCTCGGGGTAAATCATTTTTTCAAACATCTACATAATTGAATGCATCCTCGATAATCCAGGGTATACGTTTCAATAAATCTACACTATATATATCTAGTGTAGATGTATTGGAACGTATACGTTGCATTATCGACGATGATGACATTTATTATTCCTATTAAATCATTAAAATATAGTACATACGTGTTATAAGTAAAATTTTATTCTTTAAGACAATTGTTAATTTTACGTCATCGAAAATATGTTTGAAATACAAATGGAAGATATCCCTTTTATTAAGTTGATTAAATGCAGCAATATGTGTTTGAAAGAGTTAAGATAGTTTTCTTCCTGGTCACCCTCTGTCGTCAGTTTTAGAAGGGCTTAAAGGTACATCCATTGTGTTGTTGGGGGTCACATATTGCAAACGTTATAAATGTTGTTACTTTATCGAGAAGTACAGAGTGTTACCGAAAACCACCATGTTGATGATTGTCGACTTAGCATATTGCAACTTACTATGATATGTGTCAATTTAGTAAATATAATATAATTTGGGTTTATCATGTTAAATTGTCATATAACTACTGTGCATGTAAATTGGACGTGCAGTTTCGGTTTCTGCACATGCATAATTATGATACTCTATTATAATTGGAAACTAGTAATTATGACATATTTGGCGATTGGAGATGAATATGCAAGCCGAGTTAATTTATTTGCACTGTAAACATCACATATGGTAAGTCAGAAGGTATTAAAGATTAATAAAAAATTTATGAAACACAATGGATGCAACTTGTGTATTATTCTTTTTTGTGTGTGTGTTCATTCAATGTCATTTGATACTCAAACTATGGAAAAGAGAGAACTAAATCAGTTGTTTAATAAGTGTGCGAATTAGTCTTTATTTCACGATTGTTTTTATTTCACTCTATAATCTCTTTAAAGTGTAAAATGTCAACATAAATAAATTTACCAAAAAAGATTTATCTCACCTGTATATTTAATTTCACGTGTATGCCGTGTTCCATTAATGATATCTAGGCTACACTCTGGTAGCATATTATTTTTATTTTTGAATTTCAATCTCTTGTCAATTGCAACTTACTATGATATGTGTCATTTTAGTAAATATCTTTATTTTATGATAAGGGGGGGAGCACGAGGGTCAGCAGGGGGTCTGATGTAAATCAAATGAAATGTGCCCCGTGCCAACAAATACATACAGTATATTGTGTAAATAATACATAGAACCTTTTCCATGCTCTCGTGTCTGAAATATATCTATATTAATTATTTTATCAAATCTAAATCTGTATTCAGTATGTTTATGTCATCAACCGATATAGCTAACATTATGTTACTGTGAACAAACTAACGACAGGCACAACGCCTATACATATTACTAGACGCCATGTTGAATTATCCTATTTATAGAATATACAGCCCTTCCCACGTCGCTACATTTCATTTCCGTGCTTATAATATACACAACTTAAATATACATTACATAATGCTTCAACTCGCTGCACAATATATATACATTAAGTCAATACTTACGTGGTCGCTATAAACCGAATATACTCAAACACCGCACAAACGTTCTGTTGGCAAGGCCTCCTTGAACTCCAGGCTTGTCGAGTGTAATGTTATCACAGAGCTTATTTTATGAGTAGGCCCTATGTATTGTGGAAATACGTCTCACGTTGTGCCTCGTAGCATATTTCACTTCAACGTTCACGTGCATGTCAATTTCACCATGTACATTTCATGTCGCCGAG
This sequence comes from Gibbula magus, assembly GCA_936450465.1. Classification (NCBI taxonomy): domain Eukaryota; kingdom Metazoa; phylum Mollusca; class Gastropoda; order Trochida; family Trochidae; genus Gibbula; species Gibbula magus. The sequence continues at coordinate 72,207,693 of OW388299.1, read as the reverse complement.
CACTCAAGGCATGAACTGCACGTGCAAGTTTGTCTTTCACGTTTTAAAACACTCGAATATGCATGAAATGCACGTTCGACTGAATGGTTTTAAGGTTTTATGCCAAAGGTTCGTGATTGCATGTCCATGTGGCATTTAGTCCTTCCCGATCAAAACAAATGATTGCCACTGCATATGTCTGCAACATCTTGAATACAAATATTCTTGGATTATGAATAAATTATTAGTCCGCCTCTCACAAGCGAGTCAAGTATTTACGAAATTCATGCAAATGTATGTATATATACCGGTATATCATCCTCGGGCGACGGGCAATACAAACATTCACACGCGTTGCGTAAATGGAGAGCTGTATTTCGGATATGTTATTATAATGGAATTCAACCCGACAATGGACATGTCAGTGTGACATTTAAAGAATCAATTACGGGGAAAGTGATTTTAGAGAGCTGTCGTTTGCAATATTTGACGGACTTACGTTATTAATCTTATTTATATTAATCCAATTGTGATTTTACCTATAAATTCCTATAACATGGTTATATTTGGGATAACACTACCTTCAATAGTACAAATTCTTGTACTATTGAAGGTAGTGTTATCCCAAATATAACCATGTTATATTTCTTCACTATCTAAATGGCAAGTATTTCTATAAATTCCTATATCAAACCCCAGAAAGATCCCTCAATTTAAGGCGAGTATGTTGGCCAGACATTCCGTGTCACTTATCACCATGCGAGGTCAGATGAGAGATATAAGAGCTGAAGTTCTCAATGCAGTGTACCCAACCTCAATATAACACGGGTGCATGTACTCATATCTTAACCAGTTCATGCTTAATCCTTTTAACTTAAAATGTTTTAACAATTGTAAGAAATCCTTGTTTTTCTCCATAAAAAGATACTTTAAGCAACACCTTTTGAATGTATTGGGTTATAATGAGGATTGGTAAGATCAACAGTATATATGAAGCAAAACTAGAAGACAGATGTATAATTTGAGATTATAACTCATTAATTATCATAAAGGACATATATTTTTTCTCGAAAATGTAGTAGAAAAAAATAGGATGTAGGGAATGTTACGATATCTTACAATTGGAAAACATAAATGACAGTAACAAATTTCCGAAATATATTGGAAAAAGATTAAGATTGCCAACTCTCAGAGAAAAATTGGAAAAAAACACATCAATCTGCTCACAAAGGCCACACATCTACTAACCATTTATTGTTTCAATATCGTTGATACTAAGGATATTACCTACACATACATTATTGACCAAAATGGGTTATAAAGATAGTGTCATATGTGGGGAAACTGATTCATATAATGTATGAATGCAAAGTATCAAAACGTATCTGGTCAGAACTCACAGAATGGATTGAGTCAAAAACACAGTGTCAATTAAACCTATCAAAACAAAGTGTTATTTTCGGATACCTTGAAAACAGAAACAATGTCCTTAATCATATATTGATAATAATAAAGTATAATTTATTTAAAACAAAACAACAAAATAAATTACCAAACATCCAATACATAAAAAACGATATCCGCAACATAGATAACATAGACACATTCTCTGCATATACGACATGTAATTATTCAAAATTCATGAAATTCTGGTCATCATGTCACAATCTTTTCTAACAATTTGAATAAAAGAGTCATATCCTGCCACTGTGATATCAAAAGAAATTATGTCCATCCTAAGAAATTATATTAGATCAAAATCTGCCTGTTATCAAAATGAGTTAATTGTGTCCATTTCACTTGACTTAATTGTCTATATGTCCTAGCTGTATATATGTATGGGTATATAATATATTATTATATGATGGACGAGTGTTCTGTTTTCTGATTGGCCGAGACGGATGGTCATCGACAATGATCTAACGTAATATGTTGACCGCGGGAAGCGTCACGCAAGGTCAACATAGCAATCCAATGACCTGGAGCTAAAAATAGATCACCGCTGCGAGGAGCGCTGTTTAATTAATATTTAATAATATATGTTTAGATATTTAAGAATAAAGTTTTTGTTTTCAAAGTGTAAATTGTCATTAACTACAAGTAAAATTAGAAAAAAAGAAACTTTTTTGTGAAAAAAAATGAATTTTTGAAAAGAATTTTTTTTTTTTTAAATGAATTTTTGAAAAAAATTACACCTTCATGTATCATATAATAAAACAGTTATTGACTTCAGTTATCGGTGAATCAAATGGTTTATCGACCTCGGAAAGTAATGCATGGTCACCTCGGCTATCGCCTCGGTGAACATAACTGTTCCGAGGTCGATAAACCATTTGATTCACCTCAACTGAAGTCGACAATTGTATATTGTCTAACATGCGTTGATTGTACATATGTACATGACCAAAAAATGAATAAAGTTATAAAAAAAAATAAAGGACATATGTCGTTTGTGATGTGTCATTTAGTATATGATATTCACTGCTATATATTTTTAAAGAATGTAAAATGGCATAAAATAATAACTTTTTTTACACAGTAATATCATCTTGGCAAAGGTAGATCTATAGCCGTAAATGTATATTTTTATTAGCAAAGATAAAAAAAAATCTCACACTTGCTTTGAACTATACACTCAAAATTACTATTTACTTAACATTTATAGCTTCAAACTGTGTGGTGGGTGTAAATGACAGAAATTTAAATATTTGATAACATCCTTTTTAATAATCAACCGTGGTGAGATCAACCTTTTTGCAAGTGAACGTCACTAAAAGCGATTTTCTTGCAATTCAGCGCTATTTACATCATTGAGTAATAAATAAAATACTAAACGATGTCCCGTTTGATGACATGTTTATGAAACGAGTGAATGGTTTGGTATTTTAACGAGCGAAAGCGATACCGATGTCATTCACGTGTGGTGGGTGTAAATGACAGAAATTGAAATATTTGATAACATCCTTATCATATCTTATGAAAACTACATGGACATTATTAACTCAAACTGTTGAAGTCTTATACAGCTGCCATGTCTAGGCCTGACGTTTAGAAGGAAACAGTATGAGAGGTAGATATGTAGGTCATGTGTGATTTTGAGAAAGCAGACAGCAAGATGGATGACCATTCCATTATGGTGTCATTTTTTAAATTCCAGTGTTTAGGTATCGTCAGTTCATTTGAACTACCTTCGAGCGGCCATTTTAATGTGTATACCTTTTCAATTGGTGGTATAGAAAAGTTCCAAATTGTCAATGTGGTAAGATCCAAAATCCCTGTCGAAAAAAAGATATAGTGTACATCACTGATAAAACCGTTGGTTTTTTTGGGTTTTTTTCCCCCCATTAAATATTTCTTGTTTAATCTTGAAAATCCAATTCCCTGAATTTGATATCAGTAGTTTAAGTTTACTAAAACCTGGTGTTCCGAAAGAATAACATAATTTTTTTTAAAGGTAATATGACGTCATTTTATAGATTTCTTTAGCGGCAATCATTATATTCAGTTGGTCATAGTCATGTCCCTTTCCAACATGGCGACCTCCAGTAAAACGTGTTTATGTTGAAGTTGACAAGATGATAAGCTAAATAACGCACTATTGTGAACTTTCGAGGCACCAAGATAGCAATGATATGAGAATTTAATCTCATACATTAATGGACTAAATGCATAGAGCCTGTTACGCCGGCAAATATATTTTATATGAAATAAGACACAAGATTGTGAAACGTGCATTCAGCTGTAAAAACGTAAACAGAATGGCAGACAGCGAGACATCTGATAAATCACACGAGGAAGAATCTGAGGTTCAGGCCTTGGATAATTACAAGAAAACGCTGTCAAAAAGGGCACTTAAAAAGGTAACTTTTAAATGTTATTAAACATGTTAGAATAGTTAAAATAGGATAACAATTAAAAATAATGTTTTTACTTTTTTCATAGGAGGTAATCATCACAGCTGCATATATATACAGTCAGGGGTGCCATTATTATGTCATAAAATTGCTGCCATTTTTGGGGTCAAATTTATAGTGTGTCACAGAAAAGATTAAATTTAAGCTTACCTCAAGAAGTTTAATGGCTGCCCAGCTAATGCAATGGACAAGTTATATTATAATATGTCAGAATTTTTGCAATGTTTCCATAGGAGGGAAGTGATAACTCGTCCAATAATGCTTATCATTTTTCACAGTTTTTTTAGTCGTGTATCATATTGTTCTTCAAATGCAAGTATATCACTATCAGACAATGTACTTGCGACTACCTAGCACTATTTTCAAAATATAAACAAATATATTTGTCCAGAGACCATAAAATAAAGGGACTGGACCTAGCCGCAGACGGGAATATTTGTGTGCTTTGCTAGAACAAGATGGCGTCCGGGAAAATATCTCAAGTGGCGATTTTGTTTCTCTTATAACTCATTTAATATTAAATAATATTCCTTGGTTACCAGGATGTATGAGATAAAGATACGACAAAGTTTCATGTGGTGTATTGTAAATATTACATGTATTTCTAGTATTGACTTTTTGCAATCTCAGCAGGCATTAAGTCGGTCGATTACACATCGGACCAAGGCTCACATAGTTGAACTTGATGATAATCTATTGCCGAGTCCAGTCCCTTATGGCCTGATTTGTCTAATAATGGCCTTATTGATTTAGTTTGAAAGGATGGAAAAATGGAAACAGAAGAAATTTCAGAAGAAAGCACCAAAGCCTCGGAAACCCGGGGCCCCGGAACCTGGATTTGGAGCACACCTTTATGAGGAAACCGAATACTACTTTGAAAATGGTAAACTTTCTCATTCAAATCTGGCTCCTACATTGTTTGTATAAGATAGGCATATACAAACTGTCTACATATATAAAATGTTGTTATTGAATTGTCATGCTAACGTGAGTAGATGACAGTTTATATATTATTAGATTCTAGGGGTGACTATTGACCCTAAGATACTATTGCGATAACTATTGCGATAGTGTTTTTTGTACAAATACGCAATAATCAGCTAGATTTCTTATAGGTTTTAGTAGAAATGTTTAATTGATGTAAGGACTATGGAACCAAAATCAGTAAAGAAATCATAAATGAAAAAACTTTTTGTCATTTTGCTATTTCCTATCTCTAGTTATTCCCTTTTAACATTCTAAAATGAAAAATCTTGAATCAAATGCAGTGAGTGCAAATCATTCATAATTATGGGAAATTTAATAGTCTCGATAGTATCGATAGTTAACCTTACTATTGCGATAGCGATAGTGTTTTTGTATATATACTATTGATATAGTACTATTGCCAAGCCAACTATTGTGATGCATCGATAGTTAAATGTATTGTTACACCCCTATTAGATGCTGTGATATCGCCAAAACAAAGCTGGCGATGACATCATATTGTCGATGAGGTCAAATTACTATAAATGTCATATTACCCACATATGATAATTTCCTCATTTCTCATTATGCAACCCTACAGTTCTGGTTGGTTCCTCAAGTTAAAATTCTATAACACTAGGGAATTATCAAACTGCAAGTTTATTTAAAACTGTTCCTGATATTCAAGAAACAAATGATTCAGAATACCTTCAAAACAGCGACTGTTTAAAAATTATGATGTGATTGTGATGAGCTATTTGACAGTCTGATTAAAACCGACGGTGTTCTGCGGGGAAAAAAATGGCAAAATACCGGGATATGAACTCAATCGTTAGGAGGTTTCCACGCCAAACCGTCTGGTAACAGCCCGTAGACTCCCATGTTCTGACGCAATTCAGTAAACCAATAACAAGACGTCCAACAAAAGTTTTCGGTGCGAGAAGCTAGGAGGGGCAGATAACTCCAAACAGCTATCCTTTTGTCTGTTCCGAATGCTTTCAAAACAGCGACCGTTTAAAAACTATGATGTGATTGGTCAGCTATTTGACTGGGCTTTAGCTGAACACACGCCTATACGGGATGTTCTCAGACCTTGTCGCGAGGAATCTACAGCACCTGTTCGTATCCCGGTAGATATATTATTTTGCAAATTTTATTCCTCGGAACAAGGTCGATTTTAATCAGACTGAGCTATTTGGGTTTCACCTGCAACTAGTACAGAACGCGCTTCTTAGACCTTGAGGCGAGAAATCTATAGAGCCAGTTCATATCCTGATGTACAATATTTTATAGATTTTATTCCTCAGAACAGAGTCAATTTTAATCAAGACTGGTAATTTGTTTGAACTACCTTGGTAAACACTCTCCTCCCCACCCCTTTTAAAATTTCTTAATCCATATATAGTATTACAAGATGATTATGTACAACAAATAGATAGTAAATTCATTTTTTAGATTTCACCTTTTTACCCTCTTGACACTTTTTTATTTGAAACTTGCATCAATATGGGCACAACTGAAATTCCAACATTGATTATTTTCAGGCCTGAGAAAGGTATATCCTTACTACTACACCTTCACGACATACGTCAAGCAACGCTGGATTGGACGGACTATACTTGAAGTCTTCACAGCGGAGTTCAGAGCTCATAGCGAAGAACGCTATGTAAGTAATGCTAAGTATCAGATCAACTTCCCTCGCAAGTCATAACTTGTGTCAGTTGCCATCACTAGTTACTGGCCTTGCTGCACTTTGGTAGTGTTTCTGTGTTAGGGTAGCAGCACACACTTAGTTCAGGTGCGTTGGGCTGCAAAGCTAGCAGTGTCTTTCCTAGAGAAGGTTCTGGGGACATTTGTCCACCTTTTTGGCTTGGTGTCCCTTGGAGTAGGATACTTTTACCATTGCAAAGGGTCCCACTTGTCCAGAAATGTCCAAAATGACCCTCTCAGGAGATCACCTAGGAACAATACTGGCTAGCACAAAAAGTTTAAGAATTGCAGCCTTCTGTCAGGTTTCTGGTTATTTCAAACTTCTCTGCTCTTGTGAGACTGGTCTTATAATGGATGATAGAAGTCACATGAATTTGTTACGTTTTCCTAAGAATGCAAATGTGTATTATATTTATAATGATTGTGGATTAATGTGTAATTTGGTGACTGGGCAATGCCTCATTGTTTGATATGTTGATATTTTCCTTAACGATTTACTTGATAATGATTTACTTGATAATGAATTATGTAATACCTGATGAGCTAGAGAGTCATTGGGACACTTTTTTTTACCAGTAATTGATTTATAATTTTTAGCGAGAAGCAATAGAAAGTGGTCAACTGACGGTCAATGGAAATCATGTGGGCTCTGATTACCTGCTGAAAGATAACGAGCTCTTGGCACATCGACTGCACAGGTGAGTTTTACATTTCCAAATTTCATGATCTGGTTCAATCTGGTAAATTCTTTAACTTTTGGTCATGGAATATTCCATGAACAATATGAACTGGAAAATTCTTGGAATTTTGGCACCATTTGAACATTTGGGTTCTTGAATACTCCAGGATCTTTGGGTCCTTTTGCACCATTGGAATCTTTCGGTTCTGGAATATTTTGTAATCATTGGAACATTTGCGTCCTCAAATATTCCAGGTTGTTTGGGATCTTTGGGTCCTAGGATATTCCAAGATCTTTGGTTACAGTGGAACCTTTGGGTCCTTGAATATTTTAGGATCTTTTGGTCCTTGAATATACCTTGATCTTTGGGATTATTGTAAACTTGTGGTCCTGGAATATTCCAAGATCTCTGGAACCTTGCAGTCTTTGAATGTTCCAGGATAGCTTAGCATGCAAAGCTGGCAATACTGGATTATTCCCTTTCTACACAAGTATCCTTCAGATAGACCACAAAGCTGTAGAAGTGAAGAATATATGAAATGTATTTGAAATATAAAAAAATATCCCAACTTTGCTACCACTGTGAATCCATCAAGCTATGTTTAAATGTTCTCTGTTTCTATGTAAGGCATGAGAATCCTGTTGTTGGATGTCCGCTGGAGGTGCTAGTCAACACGGACGAGCTGATCGTTATCAACAAACCCTCCTCTATCCCCTGTCACCCCTGCGGCAAGTACAGACACAACTCCATCGTTTTCATCGTTGGACGGCAGCTTGGATGTTCTAATCTTAGAAGTAGGTAAAAGTTATTCATGTTTTTATGTAATTTGATTTTTAGTCATTCTTTCAAATCTTTGGTTATTGTCAGCAAAATGTGATTTTTGTTTTAGTCAACCTAATTATAATTAGATTACACATAACCCTCGTACCTTTACTCCAGGCAATCAGCAATGAGGCTAGATAGCCATCAGGTCAACTTAAGTTGACATACGAAACACAACATTCAATGCCACATCTAAGAAGTTCTCTGATTGGCTGAATTTATTATACCCCCGTTACGAAGTAAGCGGGGGTATATAGCGGTCATTCCGTCCGTCCTTCCGTCCGTCCTTCCGTCCGGTCAATTTTCTCAAAAACCGTCAAAGCTACATCAACCAAACTTTGTACAGATGTTAACCATGTTCTTCCGATCGCGCACAGACAATTTTCAATTTTCTGAGATTGACATTTTTTGTCGTTTCCATGGAAACGTCACTTTTTGGACTTAGTTTTATTGTGTTCAATGGGGACAAGTTTTCTCGGATACTGTTCAACCTAGGTGAATGAAATTTTGGTTGTGAGTACTCATGACCATACTCTTTATCGAGTTCGAAAACCAGTTCCGAAATATTATTTTTTACAGAGTTATGGCCCTTGAAACCGAAATTGAACTTCGTACCAGAAGAACTGTGATGCTCCAATGGGGACAAGTTTTCTCAGAAACTGTTACATCTAGGTGAATGAAATTTAATATGGAGGTAGTCCAGATGATACTCTTCATCGATTTCGAAAACCAGTTCCGAAATATTAATTTTTATGGAGTTATGGCCCTTGAATCCGAAATTGAACTTTGTACCAAAAGAGCTGTGATGCTCCAATTGGGACAAGTTTTCTCGGAAACTATTACATCTAGGTGAATGAAATTTTACATGTAGGTAGTCCAGATGATACTCTTTATCGAGTTCACAGTCCAGTTCTGCAATATTATTTCAAAGCCCTTGAATCTGTAATTGAACTTGGTACAAATTAACGGTGTGATGCCCTAATGGGAAAAATTAAGTTACCTCTGGGTGAATTAAATTTTGTAATAACAGTCAGTTCCTAAAATAATTTTTATGATGCTTGAAGCTTTTTTTTAAACATAGTAACCTTCACATCTATAATTCTCAATGGACGGATAGCGGATGACGGGGGTATGTGAGCCATGCTCACTTTTTTCTTGTTGAGGGGGCGGGATAGCGCAGTGGTTAGCACGTTCGGCTTCGGATCAAGAGGTCCGGGGTTTGAATCCAGCCAGGAGCACGGCAACTTTGTCTGCAGTAGAGAACTGTTCTACACGCAGTAAGGTTTGGGTGCAATGCTACACTGAATTTCAGCTAGTACCATCCATGGTTCGCTAGTTCCAGCCGCTGCTCGCAGGTTTCACCGCAGTGCATAGCCACATGGCATTGCGGGCTTTCTCCCTGCCGTAATACTAGCAGCCGCGATATAAGTGAAATACTCTTGAAAGTGGCGTTAAACCCCAACTCACTCACTGAATTTATTGAAGTTGTAAGGTCACTGTGAAGGTCACTTGAAATGAGCTATTTAGGGTAGAACTTAGACGGATAGACTGGGTAAGTTACGTTTCCGCTGATTTAAATAAGATTGTGTTTAAGTGTAAGTCACTATACACAAATATGTGACTTGTTCCAGATATATATCGCCTTGACCGACTGACGTCCGGAGTGCTTATAATGGGCAAGACAACACAGAAGACAAAGGAGCTGGAAGATCAGATACTAAACAGACAGGTGTCCAAGGAATACGTCTGTCGTGTTGTTGGAGAATTTTCAGAGTGAGATTAATACTTCGCCTGTCGCATCTGGCTCGCGTTTTGCTTTAGTTTTGCTACTCACCGATAAAGAGTTAAAGGTACAGTACCTGGTCAAAAGTGAGTCATCAAAACTGAATTCCCATAGACTTTCATGGTAATTAACAGTTGCAAGAATAATTTACATTAATTAATTATTGGTTGAATTGCTCACAAAAGGTATCTACAAGTTGAGAAATCATCTCAGCTACATATCCATAATTAGCAGCTCCGACTAAGTCGGAGCTGCTATCAGTTTTTGCGCAGTTTCCATCGCCACCGCCGCCACCGCGTTTTGTATTGGCTATAACTTTTTCCCTAGAAGGTTTTAAGAACTCATATACATAACTTCTTACTTATACCCCTGGGGAATTTTTTTGACATGTTCACATTCAAGGTCAAAGGTCAAGGTCACGAGTTTTGAAATCTCTAAAAAAATCCTTGTAAACACGATAACTTGAAAAATATTTGTGCTATCAGGCTCTTCTTTGGTGTATATCACCTATGGAGAAAGGTCAAGATTTGAAAAGGTTTTCGCTAACATCCGTCAAAGGTCAAGGTCATAGCGAGGTCACAACTTAAGCATGCTTTTGCGAAAATGTCTTTTTTCAACTATTAACACTTTGAATCATTACATGATTGTGATACACAATGAAAAGTGATCACTGATTGTGTGACCTTGAATTTTAAAGGTCAAGGTCACAAGATAGGGTCATGGTCACCAGTTCTGAAATCACTAAATAACTTCTTTCCAAGGAGGTATCAACATGTCATATACATAACTTCTTACTTATGTCCCTGGGGAATTATTTTGACATGTTCATATTCAAGGTCAAAGGTCAAGGTCACAAGTTCTGAAATTTCTAAAAAAATCCTTGTAAACACGATAACATGAAAAATATTTGTGCTATCAGGCTCTTATTTGGTGTATATCAACTTTGGAGAAAGGCCAAGATTTGAAAAGGTTTTCGCTAACATCCGTCAAAGGTCAAGGTCATAGCGAGGTCACAACTTATGCATGCTTTTGCGAAAATGTCTTATTTCAACTATTAACACTTTGAATCATTACGTGATTGTGATACACGTGAAAGTGATCACTGATTGTGTGACCTTGAATTTTAAAGGTCAAGGTCACGAGATATGGTCATGCTGACCAGTTCTGAAATCACTAAGTAACTTTTTCCCATGAAGATATTAACACCTCATATAGATAGCTTAATTTCTTTCTTATACACCTGGTAAATTATTTTGACATGTTCACATTCAAGGTCAAAGGTCAAGGTCATGAGTTCTGAAATCACTACAACAATCCTTGTAAACATGATAACTTCAAACTTTTCATTGATGGTGTGACCTTCAAGGTCAAAGGTCAAGGTCATGAGATATTGGTTAAGGCCACGTTAATCCTTCGATCAAATTTTGAAAGAAGAAATAGGTTTTAAGAACAAACTTGTGAAAAGTGACCCCAGTGATGATTAGTAATAACTCGAATAATGAAACAAATTTTGTTAAAAAGAATTCCCATTTTATTGATGCTGACGAGAAGGCGGAACAGGGAAAGGCGAGACCCTAAGTTTCAGAGCTGCTCTGCTTTTGCGGTGTCCCGCAAACGCTAATCTAGTTTCCATTTTATATTCTGATGACAATAAAGAAATCTGCAGCTATTTAAACAAAAAAAAGTCAGAAAATAACGGCATACTTATCATGTTTAACATGGCGATCTATGGAGCAGCTGTATAAAAAGCTGTAAATGTGTCGCTTAATCAGTTGTCATTCAAAAACTAATCAACGGAAAGATAAAGGGTAATTATGATTGTATAGCAGAGATGATTTCCTTGCTCTGTACAATAAGTAAAAATTAAAAACACTTCTTTTCTAGTTATGAAAATTATTCTTGATATGGTTAAGTCTATGGGATTTCAGCTTTGATGACTCACTTTTAGCCAGGTACTGTACATCCATTGTGTTGTTGGGGGTGACACATTGCAAACGTTATAAATGGTTTTACTTTATCGAGAAGTACCGACTGTTACCGAAAACTACCATTTTGATGATAGTAGACTAGCATATTGACGATATGAAGTTGAAAGTAGTGATTTCTGATTGAAAACCGGACAATGCGCAGCATGTGGTGCGCGCCAATGAGTCAAACATGAGTTTGGAATCTTATTTATAACAGACAAAAAGACAATTTTGAGTTGATAATAGGTCACAAAACTACTGTGCATGTAAATGGGACGTGCAGTTTCGGTTTCTGCACATGCATAATGGTGTTACTCAATTTTAATTGGAAACTAATAATTATGATATAGTTGGCGATTGGGGATAAATATGCAAGCTGAGTGTATTTATTTGTATTGTAGACAACACAAGTGGCGAGTTGGAACGTATTAAAGCCATATAAAATTTATGAAACACAATGGATGCACCTTTAAACGACAGTATTACCGGTAGGCTTCAGGAAAGCAGGGTATTGTAACTTGGCGTAGCAAGATGTACCTGTCATTGACATGTTCCTTGAATATCCTAAGATGGCCTGTGTTCAGCCAATGATGCATAATTTGGCTGTAAAAGCAAAGCTGGCTTGTAACCAGAGCCAAAGGGTCAGCATATTGCATAATCTCCTGTGTGTTGTCCTTGCTGAGTGCTCTCTCTCAATTTCAAGAGTAAGATTTGTCAGGGCTAGGGATTGTGCATTATATTGAGACAATATATTTCTGTCTTCATCATCAAACAATATAAACCCTGATGAGTTACAGAGCCCATGGCTCTATTTTGTTGTCATTCCTGTAAATTTGACACTCAGAATGGTTATTAATGAATTCAAATTATTCAGGTATTAAAAATGTGAATAATTTGGGAAATTTTGCCAGTGATGCAGTTTGACAACATGATTCCTGTAAATTTAAAAACTCTGAATGGTTTGACATTAATTAGTTCAAATAATTCTGCTGTTAAAAGTGTATATATATATTTTGGGAAATTTTGGAAATTTTGCCAATGATGCTGATTCTTGTAAATTGAACAGTCTGAATTCCAATCATTCAACTATGTAAATTTTTAGGGGAATTTTGTTATATGTTGACTTCAACTATCCAAATAAAAATATAAATACAATTGAAAAAATACTTGGGCACAGAAGTGTCTAAAATTAAAATCTTTGGTCTAGTAATTTCAAATAGATAAAAGTGTGAAAATAAGCACATTTATTTCCGTGCCCAAATTGATCAATTCTGAAAATACGAGCTTGAAAATGTTGGAATCCAACCAAATTCATCGAAGTAGTAGTAGTGGACACATTAATTAGAAGCTCCTACTAAGTCGGAGCTGCTATCAGTTTTTTGTGCAGTTTCCATCGCCGCCGCCGCGTTTTGTATTTGCTGAAACTTTTTTCCTATTAGGTTTTGAGAACTCATATACATAACTTCTTACTTATACCCCTGGGGAATTTTTTGGACATGTTCACATTCAAGGTCAAAGGTCAAGGTCACGAGTTCTGAAATCGCTAAAAAAATCCTTGTAAACACGATAACTTGAAAAATATTTGTGCTATCAGGCTGCTCTTTGGTTTATATCAACTATGGAGAAAGGCCAAGATTTGAAAAGGTTTTCGCTAACATCCGTCAAAGGTCAAGGTCATAGCGAGGTCACAACCTAAGCATGCTTTTGCGAAAAAGGTCTTATTTCAACTATTAACACTTTAAATCATTACATGATTGTGATACACAATGAAAAGTGATCACTGATTGTTTGACCTTGAATTTTAAAGGTCAAGGTCACGAGATATGGTCATGCTGACCAGTTCTGAAATCACTAAGTAACTTTTTTCCATGAAGATATTAACACCTCATATAGATAGCTTAATTTCTTTCTTATACACCTGGTGAATGATTTTGACATGTTCACATTCAAGGTCAAAGGTCAAGGTCATGAGTTCTGAAATCACTACAACAATCCTTGTAAACATGATAACTTCAAACTTTTTTGTGCTATTAGGCTCTTATTTGGTGTATATGAACTATGGAGAAAGACCAAGATTTGAAAACGTTTTCGCTAATATCTGTCAAAGGTCAAGGTCGCAGTGAGGTCAAAACTTAAGCATGCTTTTGTGAATATGCCGTATTTTAACTATAAACACTTTGAGTCTTTGCATGATTATTATACGCGATGAAAAGTGATCATTGATGGTGTGACCTTGAAGGTCAAAGGTCAAGGTCATGAGATATTGGTTAAGGCTACGTTAATCCTTCGATCAAATTTTGAAAGAAGAAATAGGTTTTAAGAACAAACTTCTGAAAAGTGACCCCAGTGATGATTAGTAATAAATGGAATAATGAACAAACTTTTGTTAAAAAGAATTGCCATTTTATTGATGCTGACGAGAAGGCTGAACAGGGAAAGGCGAGACCCTAAGTTTCAGAGCTGCTCTGCTTTTGCGGTGTCCCGCAAACGCTAATCTAGTGTTTGTATAGCACTCTTTTCATGCTCAATACATGCTAAAAGCAAATCCACAGGACCCTATAGGTCCGTACCTCCTGTATTCAGGTACCCACTTAAACAGCTGGGTGGACAGAGTGCAATGTTGATAAAGTGCCTTGCCCAGGGACACAACACATCTAATGTTTTGATTATTGCAGCGGCACAGTGGAGTGCAAGGAGGCTATCGGTGTCATCAGTCAAAAGCTGGGTCTGTTCCGAGTTCGAACCGACGGGAAACCATCGCACACCATTTTCGAGAAAATCAGCTACAATGGAAAGACAAGTGTTGTCAGATGTAAGCAATAACAGTTTTTTGTTTGAAGTGCATCAATATAGGAATTTGGGGTTTTGAAAGGACCTTTTGCCACAGTACAGGGTTGAAACGTAGTATATGTCATCTGACATTGTAAAAAAAAATACTTCAAAATTGTGTAATTCAGTGAAATATATATACTTGAAATGAGCTCATCCTATTAAAAAGATTGATCCAGTCAAAACCTCCTGATATTTCCTCTTTTCTATAATTATATAAATTTTATTACATGTGTACCTTACTTCACATTCATCTCTGACAGTAACGTTAAAGACTAATAATTTTTGGTATATGTACCAGTACTCATTAAATTATTAAATAAATTATAAATGTTCTCATCTTTTAGGCCGACCTCAAACTGGCAGAACGCATCAGATTAGAGTACACTTGCAGTTTTTAGGTGAGTTTCATTCATGTTCTTAGAAATATAGTTACTCATGTGGTGAATAATATTTCAAAATAATCTTTCAGGCCCAGAAGGGGGCGGGATAGCGCAGTGGTTAGCACGTTCGGCTTCGGATCAAGAGGTCCGGGGTTCGAATCCCACCAGGGGCACGGCAACTTTGTCTGCAGTAGACAAATGTTCTACACACAGTAAGGTTTGGGTGCAAGGCTACACTGAATTTCAGTGTAGTACCACCCATGGTTCGCTAGTTCCAGCTGATGGTCGCAGGCTTCACCGCAATGCAAAGCCACATGGCGTTACAGGCTTTCTCCCTGCCATAATACTAGCCGCCGCGATATAAGTGAAATACTCTTGAAAGCGGCGTTAAACTCCAACTCACCTCACCTCACCTCACCTCAGACCCAGAATTTAAAGTAAATTCCAACCATAATAACAGAATGGTCCAATTGAAACCAATCAGAAACAGACGGATCCACAAATTTGAAAAAGGGGTTTGGGGGTTCGAAATTGACTGTATTGTCAAGCCCTACTGAATGGAGTTCAAATCCTGCCAGAATCACCTCACCTACTTAATATTCACTGGGTGCTTTGTTACATTTCATCAGGCCACCCTATAGTGAATGATCCCTTCTACAACAGCGAGGCGTGGGGACCAAACAAGAACAAGGGCGGGATCATGGAGAGGACTGATGTTGAGGTAAGGCTCGAAGTTTCTACTTCGTTGGCTTGTTTGTTGCTTGGTTCATGAATTATAAGAGTTACTTCCCTTGCTTAAAAAGTATACTGTCTTAGGACAGCCAATGAAAACCATTGTCTCCATTGAATCCTACTTCCCTTGCGTTAAAATGCATTGTCTGTTATGATTGGTTAGTTCTATTCCGAACAGCCAATCAAATCCATTGTTACTGAAATAGTATTCTCTGTAGATGTCAAGAGCATTGTTCATAAATCTACCCTAGATGAAATGTCATGAGGTTTAGATATAAAAATAATTTGGATGTTCCCGTTGATCCACTCACTGTAAAATCACTTCATCATTTAAAAATATTTGAGCTAATGGCGCAAAGCAGTGACCTTGGCAATACACTGAATTTGACAAATTAATGTTGTAATGAATGGTAACAAGCTCTCTCCTCAAACCTAAATGTCTCCACTCCAGGTGTCCGATCGTTTGATGGAGCTACACAATATTGGGCACTGGACTGATGGCCAGAATCCTTTATATTCAGAGAGGCTCAAAGAAATTGAGGAGGAAAAACAATTAGATAATCCAGAGAAAACTTCAGATTTATCTTCTACACAACCTACTGATTCTGCCAGTATCACAGGTTCCACAAATATTGCAGATCCTACCAATGCCCCAGATCACTCAAATATCAAAGATCCGACCGATATTACAGATGATGATATAACAGACTCTCCAAATGTCACAGCTCCATCAGATCCTGTAAAGGGAGATAATTCAGTATCAGATGATGCTCGAGAACCACCTCACAAAAAAAAGAAGACGAATAAGTCTGAAACTCCGGATCCCGATAATGCTATGGACAATTGTGAAGCTTCTAATGAAGAGTCCACCATGTCCAAGGGAAATGAAACTCAAAAGCAAAATTTATCAGAGGCCAAGGAAGAAGGTTTTGTGTCATCTTCAAAAGTCGAAGTTTCTAAAAGGACAAAGGTCGAGGAACAGGATACATCGAAGGAGAAGGGACAAATTGCTGTGACGTGTAAAGAAGAATTAAGGTCATCAGAGTTGGAAGGGGTTTCTGATGATGTCATCATTCCTCCCTTTGACAGACGAAAATGGATACCAGATGTGAATTGTCCGAGTTGCCAGCAGAAGTATGTCGACCCGACTCCCTCCGAGCTTGTGATGTATCTCCATGCTCTCCGATACTCTGTGAGTAATTTTTTAAATCCATGATTATGTAACAAGGGTAGCCTGATAAAATCAGCACTGTTAGGCCTAAAAAAATTTTTTTTAATGTTTCTGGTCTTTACAGGCTGACAAAAATGATGAGTTGACGCAATTTTTGTTTTTTGGTTGATGAGATAAATTCATTTTATGCAAACTTCTCACAAATTAAAAAACCAAATTAACACATGAATTATATTAATAAAACATAAACCCTCTTAAAAATATGTCACTATTCCAAATGGCCAATAATCTCAAACCTACACGCCGTCTCAACAAAAACATGTGATATTTTCAATGTCCACAGTTTTTTAGGCTAAAGAATTAGAATTATCTGCCCCTTTCTTTTGTTAAGACCTAGAAAAAAAAGACCCGAGGCGTGGGTTTGAAACTGACGCAGGCGGAAACCAGAAACAAATTTTTCTTTTTCTTTTAGGCCTCATGAGGAATTGAGATACAAAATATTGAAAAATACCAGAACTTGCTCGATATATTACTTTCCACAGATACTCTCGTTGTTAATGGGCTGGAATATTGCTCAATAACCGTTAAACGATAACTCACATACGCACAGATACTTACAATTTAGTTGTTCTGCTGCTAGTTTAGTGCAGATGAAACCTAGTCATTGGCAGAATAATCAACCCAACTTCTGTACGCAAAGCATAACTCACGCCTGTCTCAATCACTGGCTAATTTAAGCCTCCCCGCAGTTCCATAACATTTATGTGCTAGCAAATCAGCTCACTATGCCGTTCAGGTGCAGTGCTTTGCTTTGTTAGCATGGAAAAGTAAAGCAAATGCTGCAAGATTTGAATTAGCCAGTGATGGAGACTTTTGCGAGTTATGCCTTTCTTAGGGACGTTGATGATGGCTGACTTAACCAACATAAGAACATGCATTTATGTGATGTTGGATAATTTGAATGAATTTTGATTGAAGAAAAACCTCCCATGTTTTCAGATTATGACACACAACTATGTCCATTAAATTTGTGATTTTGCCAAGAATATGTGAAGGTGGCTAGTTGTTTAGTTCTGTCGTGCCACAATATACAGGTCTAAAATAAATGTTTTTAAGAATTTCTATAATTCTATTCACAGGGACCAAACTGGGAATATAGCACACCTTTACCTGAGTGGGCGAAGGAAGATTGGGACAAAGACTGAGGAGATTTACCTGTGGATTATGGTTTCCCTCAATGCAACTATCTATTATGAAACGGCGTTGACTAATCAACCGGCGCTAACTCCAATAGAAATTTGTTCAAAGAGTCAAGGAGATTTCTCAGGATGTATCTTGTGATCTTTGCGTGTACCGTAATCAATGTAAATATCACCCCCTAATAAGTGCCCGTCTTACAAGTTCAAGGGGCGGGATAGCATAGTGGTTAGCACATTCTGCTTTGGATCAAGAGGTCCAGGTTTGAATCTCGCCAGGGGCATGGCAAGTTTGTTTGCCTTAGAGAACTGTTCTTCTTGTAGTAAAATTTGGGTGCAATGCTACAACCAACCATGGTTCGCTAGTTCCAGCCGTTGCTCATAGGTTTCACTGCAATGCATAGCAACATGGTGTTGCAGGCTTTCTCCCTGCAATAATACTTGCACCCGTGATATAAGTGAAATACTATTGAAAGCAGTGTTAAACTCTAACTCACCTCACCTCAAACATGTCAAAAGCAGTGTCCCAGTGTTCGGAAAGCCTAGGTTGTGATTTTTTTACATTCAGAACTTAAATTGTTAGCTCTATTTGATACAAAACTTGAAAGAGCATGTGCACTTTGAACTAGACTTTGATGTTAGCAGATCAGACAGAATTTGCTTTGTTCAGGGATGTAATTCATTCATTTTCAATTTATGTTACAGTATATCTCATTACAATATTATAGCAAACAGCAATGTCCAGAAGAAACAAATTTGAATTTATAATACCTTTATTAAATATAGCATGTAGTATACAACTTAAATACTTATTCACACAAAATTTTCAGATAAAGAAGAATGGAATACATTCCATGTTTTCAGATATTATTGTACAGGGACTGTTTTATGTAAGACAGAATAAATATAACATATATCTAATTTCCTATTTACTCTACTTATTTACTCTCGTTAACTTTTAATTTAAGATTAGCGGCCGATTTTATCTTAGTTTGAGACAATTGATGTCAGAAACATGGCAAAGTCAAAAAAAATTTCAAAACTTGTTATTGACTTGAAAACAAAGTCATGGTCAACAAAATTTTGATGGGCCTTGAATCCAAAGTTTGATTAACACTTTGACATCATTTCTTTCCAGTGCAAATACATACATCATGCTTAGTATTATGTACTTTTTTATTTAATAAACATTGGCCACCTAACTTGAAAGCAAAATTATAAGGTTTTTCAACTCGGAAAATAAAAATGTTACAAGGCCCTTATTGGGAGGCAGCTGCTTACAAGCCCCCTAAGCCTAAGGTGGATTAAATCAGTGTTATAACTTTGTGCTAAGGGTGCTCTTAGCGACTATGCAAGTAAGTCCAGAAAAGTTAAAGATTTAGGGGACACAAAGGTCAAACGTTGGGCAAATTTGCCTTGGACAATGATGCCATTTTCTGAACACCAATGACATAATTAAATCCTACTTTTTTCATAGGCAACTGATTCAAGGGAACTTAAAATCGTAATTAAAATGTAGGTAAAACTTATGTAAAACTGGGTATATTTTGTTACACCTACATTTTAATTAGATATCAAGATTTTACTGTATCTCATCCTCGGTTACCCAGGGTTTTATATATGCTCCATTACTCTCCACTATATCACCCCTGGGAAACTCCCTGTACTCAAATTACCCGCCCTTGGCCGGCGTGAGCCAATCAAACTGCTACACAGCTTGGACCTGCGAGCCAATGACAATTCATATCACTTCGTTGCAAAGCACGTGAGATCATTTTGTTAGCCATCCGTCACCGGTTATCTCCCTTGACCATTTCCGTCTTATCCTATTGAGCATGTTCTTTGGTTTCTGACTTTGTCACGCTGGCCAAGGGCGGGTAATTTGAGTACAGATTTCTCTGATATAGTGGAGAGTAACGGAGCATATATAAAACCATGGGTAACCGAGGATGACTGTATCTGTGTGTGCCCACCATCTCTTATCACAAACATACATTAAATACAATAAATCACAATACAATATTGAAGGCATTTATTACTGCAAAAGTAATATGATTATGTCATATTTACTTACATTATAGGCATGATGGCGATCACATGAAACAGGAATTATAAGCGAATATTGCTATCACATTGTCTTTTCCAACATCCTGCTCCATCAGTGTATTTGTATCCACTAAACAACTACAATACCCTGATTCCAATAACTCTTATTTTGCTGTAGGCTGGTCACTCATTGCTATTTAGAATATAATTTTTTCAGCCAATGAAACATCTCAATTTTGAAATCGACAATCGCTCATCGGTCCTTTTATCCGGTACTATATTGCTCAAATGCAAGTTATTTCATTGGCTGATTATTAATAGCCATACAACAATTATAGGAATCGGGGTATTGTAGAAGTTTATCGGATACAAATACACTGATTGAGCACGATGCTTTTCCTAAAACCAAAATAAAGTTTACAAATAACAAATTGTTATAGTTTTCCAGCAAAACAAACCATCTGGATATAGTTCAACAACCTGATTTGCTTTGGTCAAAGAATTACACAGGAAACATACAATTTATCATATTTTCTCTAATAAGCGCCAGCCTCCAAGCAACGGCAATAAGCGCTGACTGTGCAGAATTGTCACAAAGAAAATTATATTGGGATATACAATGCACAGTGTATCAAAGTGTATTTTCGGTTTGTACCGCATAACTATTTTACGTTATTGAGTTTATAAAATTTTAACATATTCGTAACTTTCCATTGTTACATTCAGGAGACTTTTTCGAGAAGAATGTGTTTTGTTGTGACTTTAGTTTGTTGCATTCTTGGGTCCCAACCAAACTGAAAATGTTCTATACCTCAATACATTCCATACTCAAGTGTACTGTTTCACCCCAAATAAAAAGCACCAAATATAACCTGTTGGCGTCTGTGTGGAAATATGTTACACAATTGAATATCTAAATTATTTTCAAGTATGATACAGTCACTAGAGCAATATGGCAAAAATTATTGACAATATACACAAATATCTACATATTTGACCCGATTCTGGTTCATGGTGGATTTTGTAGGAAGAGGAAATATACATTATTATTACTGACACATACAAAGCAACCATTATTCAGGTTTCTACCATGGGCGTATTTTTTGTGGATACCAAACTTCTGGACTTAACTCGTTATTCATTCATGCTAAATACATATGCCATTTAGATACAACATTTTAATAGTTAAGTTTCAAAATGTTTTTTTAAAATCAGAATTATGCTCAAAATTTTCTTCGTAAAAATATCTATGACCTTTGAAAAATATTTTCCTTCATGTAAGAGATACTTCCACCCTCGTGTGCCTCGTATTTAAAAATCAAAGATCACAGACAAAGACATCCTCGGTTACCCATGGTTTTATATATGCTCCGTTACTCTCCACTATATCACCCATGGGACATCTTATCAGAGAAATCTGTACTCAAATTACCCGCCCTTGGCCGGCGTGAGCCAATCAAACTGCTACGCAGCTTGGACCTGCAAGCCAATGACAATTCATATCACTTCGTTTCAAAGCAAGCGAGTGTGTTAGCCATCCGTCATCGATTATCTCCCTTGGCCATTTCCGTCTTATCCCATTGAGCATTTTCTTTGGTTACTGACTTCGTCACGCTGGCCAAGGGCGGGTAATTTGAGAACAGATTCCCCTGATAAGGTTTCCCATGAGTGATATAGTGGAGAGTAACGGAGCATATATAAAACCATGGGTAATCGAGGATGAGACAAAGATGAAGCAGGCAGATACCTTGAAAGTACCATATTTTCTCAAATACAACCCAGGGCTCCAATACAACCTTTGAAAATAATGGGGTGCTGCGGGAAATACAACTTGAGTACCGAGGGGTAAGGGGGTGCCGTACGTAATAGAACCCTGGGTTGTATTCCAGGAAATATGCTGTCAATGGGGTGAATTCAGTTGAAACATTTTGCATTTAAGCAGAAGTTTTGAAGAACACTTAAATCTAATTTATTATTTACAAAGCATTACAGAGTAACAAAAACTGAAACGATAAATATTGAGAAAAAATAAATATTAGATATTTCAAACTACTAGGAAAGAATTGTGAAAATTTAAATGCAAATATATATCTTTTAATCTGCAACATTAACGCTTTCCTTGCTAAATTGTTGCAATTAAAGTGCTTACAATGCGTTGGATCTTACAACTTGGTTACAGACAACACATTGAAGCATGCATTCTGAAGATCATCACGAAATATTCCTGGGTCAGCATTTATTTCTCATCGTATGACAGCACACAAGTCTGTACAGAAACACATTCACAATCTCGACCTTGTAGATCTATGTTCACAAGTTGTCAATAGTTTGCCATCGATGCTTTAAGTGCCTCTTGCAACATGGTATCGTCATCTCTTTCGAAATCCTGGAAAATAAATATCAAAATTGTAGATAAATATTCTGCAAATATTAACATTTTCGTTATGCACACGTCAATAATCAATTATTTAATAAGACTCAACTAGTACAGTTGAACATTGAAATTGACTGAACCAATGAAAATGCATTAACATAAGGATTGAACTTTTGTTAAAAAGCGGTAAGGTTTTTCACCAGTTGTATGTCTTTGTAGCTCAGGGTCGTATTCCAAGTTTTCGCTTTGGTCCTTTTTTTCTCCTGTCATGTTCATGGTTTCTAGTATTGGCCCAGTTGCCGAATCATGTGGTCTATATACTGTAAATGCCATACTATTGAGAGTTGATTTATAATATATAATTTTTGCTAGTTTCTCTTGAAATGACACTTGATATGTTCCATATTGACCAACTTCGTCCATGCTTGCCCTGTATTGTCCGATTTCTTGTCTTCGTGCCGTTTTAACCAAGTCTTCCAGCATCGGTTCGGTTTGTCTTGTATTTACCCAGTGTGTATTATCGAAATTTGTCTCTGTTTACCCAGTTTGTCTCATATCGACCCACTTTCCTGTATTGGCCAAGCTTTCAAGTATTTGCCAAGTTTGTCCTGTATTGACCTAGTTCTTTTTGTAATGACCCAGTTCTTCACATTTTTGTGCCACATTGCCTTGGTTTTCCTGATACTCACCAATTTTGCCCTGTATTGACCCCGTCTGTCTCATATTGACCCTTGTATTGACCAAGTAATCCCATATTGACCCAGTTTTACCCTCATTGGTCCAGGTGTCATCTGGTCAAGTGGGCAGTAGTAAAATACTGTACTAATGTAATCATTATCAATATGTAATTATCGCCGCTAATGGCTGCGATACTGCCGAAGCGGCGTTAAAGGTTCATCCATTGTGTTGTTTGGGGTCACATATGCTAAAAATAAATTGTCTTATTTTATCAAGAAGTACTGACTGTTGCCGAAAATTGCCATTTTGATCTTAGTCGGCTCAGTATACCGATGATATAAAGGTAAAAGTATCGATTTCTGATCGAAATCCGGACAATGCACTGCGTGTGGCTCGCGCCAATTGGTCAAACGTAATTTTGGAAATTTATTTACAACACTGAACAGACTAAAAGAAAATTTTAAGTTGATAATGTTTAATAGGTCTACTGTGCATATAAATGGGACGTGTTGTTTCGGTTTCTGCACAAATATAATGATGTTGCTCGATTTTAATTGGAAACTATTAATTATTATATATTTGGCGATTGGGGATGAATATGCAAGTTGAGCGCAAATTATTTGAACTGATATCAGCACATATTGTATGTTGGCATGTATTAAAGGCAAATACAATTTTATGAAACACAATTGATGCACCTTTAAGCAATAACTCACTCACTCACTCAACACGTAATTAAACTCACCACGTATGTTTCGTACTCGAACCTGTGTCTGAGATTGAGGTGCTGCAGCAGATTGGCGCTGACGTGGCTCTCGTCTCCCCACGGCATTGAGGCACAAACTGGGCACACCTGAGAGTAGAAATGTTGAAATAAAATCATTCAAACTGCCACGCCCTTAATTTTGAGAGAAGGGTAATGAAATTAACAAATCTTAGTCTCCATCCATCAAATATCATATTCCCAGATTAGAGTTTTCTAGCATTACTGGTTCTTGGGGAAATGATTTTACGGTGGATCTCCTGCCACGCCCATATTTGAGGGGGGACCAAGACGAAATGATCAAACTTAAATCTTCATATAACAAAGATGTTAGTCTGAAAATTTCAGCTTCCTATGTCAACTGGTTTCAAAGAAGAAGTCATGGATAATTTTCATAACGCCTGCCACGCCCATATTTGAGGAGGGGCGAGGACAAAATAAACAAATTTATTTCCAAACAAAATTTCAGCTTTAGGGGTGTAAGAGGAAAGGTAAAAATCATGAAGAGTTTACGGATGCCGACCGCTGTAGGGCCATGCCGTTAGCCCATCTGACCTTTCAGGCCTGGTGAACTAACAATCATAATAATCATGATGATCACATACCATTTGTTGGGGACCACTCTTGTGATATTTGTTACAATGTTTCACAAGTGATGAACAGTCGAAATTCTTCTCTGCACAATATGGGCAACAGAATGTGGACCTGTTTGGCACATTCCTGGAAGAAAACAAATATCTATAGCAAAACATGGCAACGATAGACAGAACAGTACCAGAGTTATTAACCTTCTTTAAGGGGTATTTCAGATGTTGTATAGATGAAGGAAAACCCTGATCTATTACCATTTAGCTCCCGGCGGACTATTCGAACACCCTAACTTTCTGCAAGGTTTTGCCCTATTTATAAAAACTCACAATAACTCACTTTAAAGGGACACTGCGTCAAGGATAAAAATGAGTCTCATCTTTATCTCACTAAGCTGATTAGAGTGTCTGCTAACAAGTTACGCTTCACTTTACTGTCTACATGCAGTAGTTTTTATTACCAATTACGTCAATTGTCTGAAATTCGGTGACTGTGACTTGTTAGCAGACATGTTAATCAGCATAGGTAGACACACATGGTCTGATTTTTACTGTCGACGCGGTGTCCCTTTAAAGACAACTTCCAACTGTAACCAAATCCTGTGGATAAACAGGGTCTGTATTTCTATCCCGGGCGAGCCCTGGACTTGCAGGTTAAGGGTTAAACATGATTGTACTCACGACGGAATTGGTTGTGATGTTTCCTTCACTGGTTTGAACTTAGGAATACTTTGACTAGTGCTCGGACAGCTGGAGGCGTGGTCTCTTAGCTTGCTTACAGTCATCTGCAACATTAAAGATCTGATGAAATGCATTTTTCTCAAGAATGACAGATGATTACCTCTACGTATATTGTATATCGGAATCAATTGAGCATAAAATCGAGACAACATACACTTGTAATTGATAAATAAGACGATTTTAATTCACCCATTTTAACACTACTGCAATTAGTTGGGGGATTCATTCTTAAAATGCTCACTGAGGCGTGACTGTGATAAGCGACAGACGGGGCCGGCTAGACAGCTACTGTGTCGAGTCTCGGTAATTAATTACTGATGATTATCACTGCCACTAAATGAATTTATGAGGTGTATTACATCGCCAAAAAGACATGTTTATGTAATAATTGTGTAATTGTCATCTGTGGAATTACCTAGTTGGATATCTAAACATTCGATATATGGGAATTTTAAGTTGGTTTATTGAAGATTTCTTTGTGAAATTAACAATCAAAATTACGTTGAATTATGACTATCACCGAAAATCAGATTCCTCCTGATACGTCACAGAAGTTATCCCTTCACGGGCCACACCCCCGCAGACTTTCATTCCGGTCGCCGGGGTTAAATCAGGCGTTTTTTTAAAAAGCTGTATATAAGTAATTTATGGACCGATTTCAGAAATTTAAAATCGAGCAATTGTCAAATTGACATCCCATGTTAATGAATCCGATTTGGACCATATGTCATTGCATCTATCCATTAAGCTCCTGCACGCTAGAGGCCACATTTGCGCCCACAGGATTATTATATATTGACACGTCACTGACGTTTGACCCTTTGACATGCATACGACATAAGTGTGTGACAAAGTTCTGTGATACATGAAAAAGTTCACATTTTCCGAATCAGAAATCAATGGACTTTCACGTGTTGTAATTAGTATATCTGTAAAATTTTATTTTATTGAGAAATGACGAATTAAAAATCTTGAACGTATTTTCAATCACAAAATTGCCTGCAGGTGCGTGTTTGACGTCATTATGAAATTGTTACCTATTCGATTCAAAGGGTTGAAATTCTATAGTAAGTGCATGCCAAATGCATAAATTTTACATCATTATGTTCAGAATATTGTCACCTAGCTTATTAAAAAATTTAGACATTGAATATAATCTTGTTAAAAAATAATGACAAATTTGCGAAAATAACGGCAAACGAAAACATCAATCGATTACTTTTTGTAAAATCCATGAAAATAAATACAGAACTTCACTTACACTTTTTGAATCTCACAATCTTCCACAAATAAATAAAAATGTATCTGTGCATTGTTTGTCAATTCTTGTTTCCAAATATAGTAATATATCCAATGTGTCATCAATAGCAGTGCCAAATCGGCCATTTTTCAATGCACCCCATGAAATATTCCCGCGATTTTCTCATGTGACGCGACGCAAAGTGAACGTCAAGCAAACAGTAGCTGTATCTTTTTTTAGAAATGATCGTCGATCTAACCATAGAGTGTTATTAATTGTTTAAATTAAACAAATTGACACCCAAAACGATGTTGTTTTTATAAAAATCGATCTCAAAACAAAAAAATGAGGTTGTAATAATTATTTCATCAGTTCGTAGAGTCAGTGTCCTTGACCCGATAAATTTGCATAAGTTCACCAACCTCCCGGATGTAACATTGTTTTTACGATTAAAATCACTGTGAGTAAATTTGCATTTTGATTATAATTTATACATATATGAAAAATAAATGTCATATCCTACCATTATCACAAATCGTGATCATGTATGAGTTTACATTCGAAGTACGAAATGTGTTTGACATGACATGGACCGACTTTCTGGTCTGCGATTTCACAAGTTGAAATGGAGCCGTGAAACAGTAGCAGTAACCCTATCTCGCTAAAAAGTAAATTACGAATTAACAAGTCTCGTCTATGTGAAATAATTGTATGAATACAATTGCTAAATGATTCATGTTGATTATTTTAAAGTTTTCATTTGGAATTTGATAGAAATTATACCCGTTTTCAAACGAAATCATAGATAGACCTGTCAGTTCGAATTCATTGCAAATGGAGGCCATTGTGTCGTCTCGGCTTTTTCACACAATATTTTGTTCTGATACGAATTAAATGAATGCACATGTTATAACATCCATGAAATTAACAAGAATGACAAACAAATACGTTTCAAAGAATAAATGTGAATAACTAATGTTTGAATCGGCGAATTTACAGTGAAATGACAAACGAAACATAGATGGTCACATGATCAATTTTGTACAACCAAGCTAATCACGTGACATTGTTTACAAATACGACAACGCTACCCGAACGAAATTTTGATTGTATTTTTCAACTTTTCAAGACCATGTTTACATTAAATATTCAACATACATTTGGAAAAATGTGTTCTTACTTTGGTTTTAAATGGATTCTTTACAAAATGATTTAGATCATTAGATTTGTTGATTTGAACAAATCTGTAATCGGCGAAGGAAATGCATAACAATGGCGAGCGCCGAGTGTTTGTTGACTGTCATGTTTCGAGATATCGATGACTGATTGACGTCGGAATATATAAAAACTGTAATGTCATATGCTTATATTTGGAACACAGAAAAGTGAATAGATGTGTTAACCTTTTGTGTAAATTTTATTACGATTGATGCATTATTTTACAAATATTTCTCACGGAAGTAAATGCATTGTTCATTGAAGAATATCCATTGTTACAAATTACGTCGAAATTTTATAAATACAACGGAGATCGTTTATGACGGGCTCTTGTTTTCTGAAAGGTAAACACATACCATCAACATAATTTTTTTCTGGTATAAAATTTAATTCTGAACAAAATGGTTTAAAAATTGGGCTGCATAAATAATTATTGACAAAATAATTCAAGTTTGAAAATGTAGTACAATTCTAGAACTACTGTATTATTTCATTTTTCCCATAGACAAGTGTAAAAATAATTGATATTTGAAAAATATTACACTAATTAATAATTTTTTATGACAATAATAAGTTAGAAAAATATGTGACTCAGATATTTATTTTAATTATTTTAAGATTATGTTAATTACTAAGGCGAGAAAAACTTTAAATGAAGGATACCCATGTGACGTAATTGTGACAAATTTACAAATCTGACGCTCTCTGCAAAAACCTGAAAACAATCCAGCAGGCTAAAGGTTAAATGAAACCATTGTGTATTTCTGAAACAATCTAACATTGTTACAATAGGGATAACACTACCTTAGGAAAAGCATTTATATAGGCTATTGTAGCCTATTTGCTTATTCTTTTTTCATTACATTTTCTGAATTTATTGTATGTCATTTTCCGGAAATAAAATACTGTTAAAATCAACACTGCCTGCAAAAGTACAAATTGTTGTAATTTTTGGGGTCGAGTCTCCTGCGGGATTAGAAGCCACGCCCTCAGTCAGACAACTATCACCAGCACTAACCTACCATCACCTTACCACATGACAAAAATCAAGGTCAAACAATCTATACTATAGTTTTACATACATTACCACCCTGACATATGGAAATTGGCACAGATCCCAAAGCTGAACGCATAAGTTCAATGTTAGATTTGTTCACTATCTAAACGACATGTATGGGTCATTCTCAGAAAATGGAGCAATTTGGTGGATGTGATTACAAAAATAAAATCATTCTCCGTTTCAATTAAATTTTTTACAATTTGAACAAGACACCCATTGGAAATTAAATACAGATTATGCAATCTTAATCTCTTTTGACAAAAAAATTATTTACTTTTAAACATACATATCTTATACCCGAAAAAGTATAAGAATTTTAGTATTGAAGGCAGTGTTATCCCAAATGTAGAATGTTAAGATTTGTTTGATATCTAAATGGCATGCATTTCTAATACCCGAATTTGTACATTGAGGATAGTGTTATCTCAAATGTAAAAATGTTAGACCTACTATCTAAACGGCATGTATTTCAAATGTACAGTATCTCTGAATGGCTTTCTAGAAATTAGAATAATGAATGAAAACAATATTTATGGACATACAACTTCTTCTTTCTGCATAATGCAATATAAAGAAGTTGTATATCCAACTAAAATCTTTAGTCCGCTGGACAATAGTTAACTAACCATTTTTTGGCACCACTGACAAGTTCCTTTCCTAGTTCTGAGTATTCTAACAACTTCATCTGCTCTCTCAAACTGTGACGGATCAAACTCACATCGACATTCAGGGCAGGTTGGGGAGTCAGCTGCTTGGAGGGATTCTGCACAGCATCGACAATATCTAGCAAACACAAGAACATATCAATTCAATCACAAAGTACAATTTTGTATTGCATACATGTTCAAAAACTGATCAGACATTATTTTTTAGCTATGTAAATTCCGCTTATGTGTATCTCCTTTTGGGAGATAAGAATTTTGTGTATCAACTTCTTTATTTTGAAGAGCAAGATTCATTTTAGGATAGCAGCTATATAAGTTAAAAAGCAGGTCAACTGAAATATTATAATTGTACCAGTGTTAATAACAACCCCCAACATTACAGTCACACTCCCGTGACCTCTGGATCTGACACTGTGTCTGTGATCTACATCTATGAAAGGCATGCATTCAAACTTCAAATATAATACAAACTGCACAAATGGGTCCCTTTTTTATAATACTTATTTGATGTCACAAAACAAACTTATAAATGAAACTAGAAATATGTGCATGTGATGCACTGTGATGTCCCCCGCTCCAATTTTCAATCAAAACTAATCATCTAACCCTTACTTAACAATGCCAGAGGGAAAAAAACAACTTTACTTTAATCTAAAAAGGTTACTCTATTAGCATAAATCAACTGCACTTAAAAAAAGAAATAGATGGTAATTAATCAGGCAGGTCCCTACCCCCAATTTGCACTAAGTTGAAATTGTGTCCATGGAAAACAAGAAATACAAAATTCAGAATAGCCAAAGTAGCAAAAGGCACCACTCCACCACTAGGTCTAACCACATACCAAGTTTCGTGAAAAAATATTGAACGTTTTTTGAGATATGGCACGGAAAAGAAAGCATTTTGGAATAACGGAATGACGGACGAAGGTGGAAACAATATGTCTCCCGAAATTTTTTTCGGGGGACATAAGTAGTGAGTATGGAACTTAAGCCGGAAGCAAATAATAATCAACTGCAATCATGCCCTGTCAACAATTACACTTGACAAACTAAACTAACCCTAACAGAGTTGACATAGATCCAAGGGTTTTAAAATAACACCTAAAGGCTGAAGAAGACAGTCTTTTGGGAATCCAAGGGCTTGAAAGCTAGTATAAAATGAACATGACCAATGTCACCGAGCAAAAAGCATTCTATCCCAAAACGAAACTGTTTAACTTTTATTTTCCTGATGTTGCAAACTTGAGTTCTATTGATAATACCCACTATGATAATATATGATGTGAAAAACTGTTTCCAACGTAACGTAATAGTCTTCATACAGATGTCATTGAAAATTAATTAACTTCAAACGTATTGAGGTATTTCAACCTTAAAATAAAATCTCAAAACCGAAACTAAAATTAATTAACCATAATACAAACCAACGACATGATCGAAATCCGGACAATTAGGAAGTAAATCGAAACTTACACATGTTTGTAAGGACAAGATATTCTGACAGGGTCCTGTAAGATATCAAGACATATAGGACACGTATATGATGCACTGGTATTGTCTGGTGCGTCCGCCATTCCACAGATAGGTGGTTGTTTTCCTTCACTTTACGGTGTTCATTCGTTTACTTTTTGTTGACAAATTTCAGACAGATACTATTTTCGTAACAACTACTTTTCTTGAAGTGGTTTGTGTAAACCTTCTGTTGGCCTTCACTGGTTCAATTTCTCATATATGCATTAATACTATATTAGATTTTAAAACAGATCTTGATTTATAAAGACAAATAGACCAAATGAATTAAATGTCGATGGTGACAACATATTAGAATTTCTTAATAAATTAAAAGTCAAGACAAGATAACTGAGTTATACATGTGTACCTTGTCGATCCTGTATCTATCACTGCAACCTCCCTACTAAAGAAACAACCCGCGCTAGTCTCCATCACTTTGTCGGGTTTCCTTAATTTCTTCTGTGCTACAAATCAGAATCCACTGTACAGCCTGTCGTTATGTTAGCACAGGAAAGTAAAGGAAATGCGGCAAGGCTTAAATTAGCCAGTGATGGAAAATGGCGTGAGATATGCCTTGCAGATGAAAGGGGATACGGACGAAACGGCGACACGGCAAAACGGCGACAAAATTTGTCTGAAACGGCGACAAATTGGACGGAACTTTATTATAAAGTCTCTCATAACACTATACAGGGTTGCTCGTAACTTTTTATACAACTTTTATAACTTTTGTGATATGGGTTTTATTAGAATGTATATATATATATATATATATATATATACTATAGATATATTTTACAGTTATGTATGAATCCATTTTAATGAGGTGATACGATAATAAAATATCTGTCTGTAATAAGGTTTCAAGGCTTAGTAGGTATAGGCCCAACCCTTAAAATGTGATCAACCATGAATACACGATTACTGATTGATTTAATTAATTAACACGGCCAATTGCTAATACCTCGTTAGTCGCTAATTTATGTAAACAATAACCGGATTAATTGATAATTGCTTGTGTAAACATTGGTTGGAACTACCCGCATGTTGATTTCTCCTTACTGAAAGGAAAGTACTATGCAATGCATAAAAATGAGCTTGTGATTGAACCATAGTTCGCAGAATAAGCATGATGTATTAATACTGAACAATAATATTGCGACAATAAAAAATATTGTTAAAATGTTGTTTGGGGTTCGGCCCTTATGACTTGGAACACGGTTTCTATGTTTCGGTTTTTATATCCTTTTCAAGTGACATTGAGTCCGTCTATTTAACTTTTAATTAACAATTAATTCATGACAAACAAAACAATTAATCCAAGGACATAAGCATAAAGACAGATTGGATTATAGTCGTATGCAATTAAAACAACATCTCACGCACATCAGAAATTCTTTATTTAACTATGTAAACATCGTGAATAAACATCTCAGACATGAAAGATCTAACAATATAACTTATAAAAACTATTTTATAAAAAAACTATTGTCGCCGTTTAGTCCAAATGTGTCGCCGTTTAGTCCAGCGATTTTGGTCTTAAATTCAGTAAGAAATCTGTTTCGCTGTTCTGTCTAGGAGATTTTTTCCATCTGTCGCCGTTCTGTCCAAATTGTCGCCGTTCTGGCTTGTCGCCGTTTTGCCGTGTCGCCGTTCCGTCCAGCACCCGATGAAAGTAGCCATCTCTTGCATCAGTTTTATTCCATCGGTAATTCAAACCAGTAGGTTCTATCTGATCAAATTCCATAGCAGTCGCATATTTTCCCCATGCAGTAATTTTAATGCAGGCTAATTTACACAGCGCCCAGTGACATATGACATTGGAGTAACATTTAACCTCTGAAATAAAAATACATTTTAAAAGATTCAAAATTGAAAATGAAATAATAAAGTGAAAAGGAGCCTCCTTATCACATCCCCATTTCTCTCTAGACTTACTTTAACTAACTTTAACGTCATACCATCCTCGGTTACCCATGGTTTTATATATGCTCCGTTACTCTCCACTATATCACCCATGGGAAACTCCATCAGAGAAATCTGTACTCAAATTACCCGCCCTTGGCCGGCGTGAAGAAGTCAGTAACCAAAGAAAATGCTCGATAGGATGAAACGGAAATGGTCAAGGGAGATAACCGGTGACGGATGGCTAACAAAATGACCTCGCGTGCTTTGCTACGCAGTGATATGAAATGTCATTGGACCGCAGGTCCAAGCTGCGAAGCAGTTTGATTGGCTCACTCCGACCAAGGGCGGGTAATTTGAGTACAGATTTCTCTGATGAAGTTTCCCATGGGTGATATAGGGGAGAGTAACGGAGCTTATATAAAACCATGGGTAACCGAGGATGACGTCATACTTGCTTCGGGTGTAACCGTATTTCCTCTAAAAAGCGCCGGATCTCAATTAAAGGCAGGACCTCTCAAAAGCGCCGGACCTCTTATAGTCGAAACAATTTTCTATTTAAGGAATAATCACCGGGCCTGTAATAAGCTATGGGGTCTCAATATAGGGGTCTGGATGACAGACTGACATTTGAGTGAGTGCCATTAATTTACTATTCTAATCTATTAATTTCGGTGATAGATGCAACCTCCTACGAAAGGCACATATCGAGTGAAGAGGTCTCCTATCTGCCTGGGGTTGGTAATAATTGCAAAAATTAATCACTAACCTGAAAATCACGAAACACTAGTAACGAAGGTATACGTAACAAAACGAAAATAACTTGAAGGGCCCGTCATTGGTTTTTGTTATAAATTAAAAAATGAGGCATTTAAAATCGCCATTGGGCACAGAAAATGTTAAAACTGTGGCAAGCAGAAATGGGAGTTTGGTCCTTGATTAGAGAGAATTTCGCCATATGCAAGAGGTTGTACATGTGACTTCATAGCCAAGAAGTCTTTAGAGAAACAATGAAAATGGGCGTCCTCTTACGCCACTTTTAGAATTTTCTTGGTAAGATGTATCATTGACATTAGGGAAACAAATTTGTTTACTTCCATCTACGTATTCATAAAAGGTTGATGATTTTGATTGTTATGATAAATAACAAAAACTTTTCATTAAGCTTCAGTTTGGTTTTTGTTTTGTGATAAATATTGAACTATCCTCAATTTATGTTGTTTTTTTAAAAATTGTTATTCTAATAATGTTTATATAAACAAAATAAAGTTAACCAATTGGTAGAACAAAATTAGCTATACTAAATATACCAAGTCAGCAAAAGTTCGCGCATAGATTTTGTTTATCAATAATTTGTCATTAGGAAACCACTATTACTGTAGATTATCTCCCTTCACGCAGACAGCCGATAGAGGGCAGTCGTTGAAAACTTCCATATTCTTTCTGAAAGAATGTGAGTCGACCGAAAACGACTAGGCTAACAGTAATAAGTCAAACTTTCCGACAGTGTTTGGGGCGTCAAACATAAAACAGGTATGGTATCCCATTTACATTATCTTTCATAACTACAGGTGTCAAATTTATTAAAATCAAATACTGTAAATAACGTTTTATATTTATTTTTTCTTCGACTCTGTAAACACAACACTGAATCGATCAGTGACATTTGATTTTATTTTCATGATTTCACTCAAACTTTGTGCATAATTTTGTAAAAATATATCCCATAAATATGATAATCAAGTTATTTCCATCATTTTTCAGAAAATGACGACCTCAAAGTTGTTGTTAACGTTGTTTGGAGTGGTTGCAATAGTGTGTGTGGCCGAAGCGTGCAACGAGGCCATTTGTGCCAGTAGGGTCAGCAAGTGCATGTTGATTAAATGCTGTGAATGTCCAATGGAGGATAAAAAGAATTGTTCCTGTTGTACCGACTGCTCTATGTGTTTGGATGATCTCTACACTGAGTGCTGTTCTTGTGTTGGTAAGTATAATTTTTTATTATATGACGAGCAGTGAAATACTGGGATTTATCAGTGAAATAAACTGTCTATCAAGCTACAGTGAAAATAACTTATATTTTCACTGCGAACGGTGACTGATATAATTTGACGTCATAAAACAATGGTCTCGTGCGGCGATTTGGCTTATGATGTCACAGTGTTACCGTGGTGACGGGCTGTTCCTAGCGGCCGCTCAGCGTGAAAACTACCCTTTTCGGACGTAATTACATGGATAATATCATATAATAAATAGAATATCCGTCAATTCTTGACAAATACCATGTTTATCTCATCTCGTGAGGTAGAAAGATTATATATTTTCACTCGTGGCTGCGCCACTCGTGAAAATATAACCTTTCTACCTCACTCGATGAGATAAACATGGTATTAATCAAGAAAAGACAGATATCCTCTATATATACAGCATTGTGGTGAAGTGTTGCAAGAATCCCTTTCCCATAACATCCCATGTTATTTAGTGTAGCTTTAAAAATGTTCATGATCAATGACAGTGAAGGAAAACGTATAAAATTCAACATGATTGTAATCTAATATCATGAGATTATGTTTATAATTTTCAAATTCATTAATTTTAAGCATAGCTTTGGAATGTGGCAAAATAATAACTGAGTAATTTTACAGCAATGGCATTTCCCCATTGCAAGCAGGCCTGAAAAAAATTGACATAACTCAGTAGAGCGGGTGAGGCAGTACTCGGACAGTGGCAGTACTCGGACACTCGTTAATAATCAACCAATAACCAATATAATTAATTGCTTATGTGTATATGTTACACCCATAGATTTTCCTTTTCTATCCGGCTATCACAATAAAATCGTCTGCTCGAGGTTACTCTAACACGAAAGCAAGCTATTTTAACCTTTTTCATTTGATAGCCACGCCCACACGTTTTTTTCACAGTTCCGTTTAGCATCCGGTTTCCAGTTTTAAGATCACATATTCCTTACTACTTATTTAAGCCGTGTTCCAGTAAGAAATAAAACTTCTGCTGAATGTAACGGTTAGGAAATGTCACATTACGGCGTGAAATTCTAAAAATAGAGTAAACAGTCGGCTGTCCGAGTACTACCGCAGTGAATTAAAGCAGTGAGGCAGTACTCGGACGCATGATGAATAAATGTAAATGAACCCAGGATCTCTGTTCTCTTACTTATCTCTGTTAATATACACAATAAATCAAATCGGAATCACAAAGACTGTCAAAAAGAGGCGTACATGGAACAGAAACCATTTTTCATTTGCTGGTTGAAAATGCTGGTGATGGAATACCATATGTTTTCTCCATTATTTTAATCAACAGTTTCATACGATCAAATATTAGACTTAATTGATCCTGACTTCCCTTTGAAAGAGTAAATTAACTGTACAGAAAATATAAATATATAAGTTTATATCATATTCATTTATTGTCATATATTTTTAGATTATATACTTTTTAGGGGCGTAAGTTCGTTAATTCATCTACAACAACATAAAAACGAATGATATTGTGATTTAAATGAAAACATATGATTAACGTAAGATAAAATGACTGAATTCAATAAATTGATAGAAAACTTATATAAAACATTCGTAAAAACACACAATAAGGACAAGCTTTGCTGTTTAATAACACAATTGCACATTATTAAATCAAACATTGAATTCATGCTTATAATTGCATTTATATTGCCATTTATCCATGCGAGAATTAAGACTGTTTACCCACCTCCCATTAACTTTTAAACATGATTTGTTTTGCATATACATTAAATGCACCGTTCCAA
This sequence comes from Gibbula magus, assembly GCA_936450465.1. NCBI lineage: Eukaryota > Metazoa > Mollusca > Gastropoda > Trochida > Trochidae > Gibbula > Gibbula magus. Next base: position 72,170,983 of record OW388299.1, on the reverse strand, counting down.
CAATTCATATGAGATTCTGATTCAATGGTCGAACATCGTACAAATCTTCTCAGTTATCTTAAGTTTTGGGGAGGGGTCAGGTGTCATTGTGTCTTTGGATTTTAGGTTCAATACGTCTAGTGCCATTCGAGATGAGTTTGAAAGAGCAAAATACTGTACATACCATTATATAGCATCAAGAATATGAAAAGGGCAATGGAAGCTATTAAACAGAGAAGAATGTCGGTCAGAAAAGCTGCTGCATCCTACAACATCATCAAAAGCACTTTATTTGATAAAGTAAAGGAACATGGAGTGTCACAAAGCTTGTTGTAAAATTGATTACATTTATGACTTACGTAAAAAATGTATACCCGTGTTGATATTTTGCATTGGGTTTTATTTCCAGTTCAAATTGTTATAGAATTGAATAATTTGTATGTTGGAGCAGAAAGATTATCCCGTGCCAAAGGAACAATACCTGCAATGGACCGCCAGGAATGGGTGCAAATACGCATGCATTAAACATCTCGCTGAACACTAAACTGGTACTTTATGTTTTATTGGTAACTTGAAATATAGTTTGGAAACGGCAGATAGAAAGGCAAATTTCGATAAAAATTATATAGTGAGCGATTTGCACACATGTAGATGACGTTTGTACTCGGTTTCTACATAATATATGTATATTCCTAAATCAGTTGTTCGATTTTCATTGAAAATGTTTATTGTAATATATTTGCCATATCTTGATGATTCGTCAAGTCGAGCAAAACGATTTGAAGTTGAACACATGTGGTACGTATCAAAATCAAAACCTTTTTCATTAAACGATTTTTAGGACAGGTGTAACGATACATCGGGGTATCGAGATATTGTAATCGTGACCCTCGCAATATTAAGTATCGATGCAAACTAAGTATAGCCAATATATTGTGATACAACTATCGGGAAGGTTGGCAATATATCGATGTACCACCATCATTGACGATATATCCCAATACCGTTTTCTCACAATTTATCATGTATTTTCTTTCAAAATCAATTGCACTTAGAAAAAAAGTCTTCTTTCAGAGTTGAACATCTTCAAATGACTAGTTTTAAACAGTTTGCATCCGAAATACAGTATTCCATGAATAATATCAGCACTATCTATGTTAGGTTTAACCACTGAGGTGAATTCCCTTGTGTTTCCAATTAAGAAACAGGTATCGGAATATATGTATATCGTATCGTCACTTGCTCAATACATCGTACCACTAGGTAAAACTGATGTTATGATATATCGTTACGTATCGACACAGTGACCATAATACACAGCTCTAAGATATCTACAGTGAGTATTTTTTTTAAACATAGGCCAACTCACTGTACCTACGCACCATTTGAATACTGAAACGCTCTGTGATCCGTTCTTTATTCCTTGTAGGTATCACAAATATGTGACATCAAAATTAAATATTTTCTTCTTTCTGTCACATGTTCCCTATGAAACGGTCTCCTATATACGGTGACACTTGAGGTAGACAATGTATTTGGTGATTTGTATGAAAATGCTGTAGGCAGCTTGTTCGTGATGTTGCGACTGTTGGTCGTGTACCTCGTCAGTTGTCTTCCGTCTTGTCTCCACTTATTGTGATAACAAACTATTGTGTATCACTCCTTTTTTGGACAAATAGAATGACATAATATATATGATATGCATGACGGTCTAGCTAGGGGTGACCGTCCTAAAGTAGATAGATTGCTTGTATCAACTAAGAGTCAAGCCAGAAAAATGTATACATATACATATAAGGTGTTGACGAAAACCAATGTGTGTTTGCTAATCCTAAATCAAGATCATACAGATCTTGATATCTTGTAAAGATTAATAAAATTATTAACTATAGTAAATAGATAACTACTGTTTATGTAATGCTGGAGAGATAGGCCTAATTCACATTGAATGGTCACTATATTATATTAACGTTATCTTGTATGGCATTTATAATGGTTTCGTTCTGTACATTTGATTTAAACCATGAAGTTTAATGTAATTCAACCATTTATTTAACAAATTCTTGACTGTCCGAGTACTGCCGCAGAACTGTCCGGGTATAGCCGAAGCTGTCCGGGTACTGCCGCAGCGATCGTTTGGGAAGCAGTACGTCGTGAGGCTCGAAAACACTGCTCAGCAGCCATATGTCGATTTTAACTCATGCAGTAGTTGCCTCCCTTTGATTGATCGAAGTTGGGTTGAATTTTGACGACTATTGGCAGAACGCCATTGGTTGGACCCTTATGTGTCCGAGTACTGCCTCACCCGCTCTAATCATTTAAAGGTTAGATGAAATGACATATGGTCAAATTCGTATTCGTTGAAAAGGGGTTTCAATTTGACAATTGCTCGATTTTAAATTTCTGAAATTGACCCATAAATTACTTAAATACGGCTTTTTAAAAAAGTGCCTACTTAAGCCCCGGAGACCAGAACGAAAGTGGGCGGGGTGGTCACTGAAGCATATCGTGTTGTGACGTACTTAGAGGAGCCTCATCATGGCCGCTAATCTTAATTTAACGCGTTTTCCCAACTTTTAAACTGCTCATATAAGACAGAAAACTTCATCAAAACAACCCCAATTTTAGATAAACGGATTACTTAACTATTCAACTAGCGATTTCATATGGTTACAACAACTGGGGCGTGCTTCATTAGAATGCATTCTGCGCTTTTGTATAGTATATTTGTAGCAATTAATCGCGGAAGGGAAGGTATGACAGTTCAAGTGACACTGAAACAAGGGAAGAAGACTATCGCGGGAATCGGGTGAAGAGAGATTAAGTAGCATCAATTGATCAAATTATGTTGAATAATCGGCATGTTAATTTTGTGTTGTATGTATTAATAAATAAATATATATGGTAGGTATAATTTCATATACACTGAACGATTGACTGTTCAAACAAGCGAGTCAACTTTGCAGATTTATAAATAACATTCAGTATTTAATATAAAAGATTACTGTATTTTAAGTTTGTCAATTAAAATATTCTATATATGATGTTATGCAATGCAAACCATTTTCACTTCACTTTCATGAATAAATAAATAAACTGGATTGGTCAACAAGCTCAATGAAATTTACATGAAGATTGCTCTATTGTACACGCTAAACATATATACATTATGATAACACAGATTGATATAGATGTGACAGGGACATACTATGTATGTCTTTATTGTAATTAGTTAGTGCTAATTAGCTTTTAAGTATTGTAAATAATCATTTATAATCTATCTTTATTTCAGCATCTAAGAGACGCTGAAACCATGTAAATACTATTTTAATGTGTCGCTTTATTTCAGCACATCACAGCAGCTGAAATGTTAGTTAGTAATTCATATGTTTTAATAATCTACTTGATTTCAGCTTAACATCAATGCTGAGACATCAAGGACAAGTATTATAATCAAGCGCCTTAGTTTTAATCATAATACAATAGTGTTCACTCAACCATGACAGTACCCGTCATGATTGGTCTATTCAAATCTGCATGCTTTTTGTATGCATGAGCACCTCGCACCCTGACACGTCACTTCGTCACACGACATGACAGACGGACGATCGTTCATAGCGCAAATGTAATATCTCATCAGCTTATGTATTAGCATCGTCTGCTATGGCAGCCAGGAATGTACACGGGCCCCTGTGCCATACATAGGGGTTTGAACTTTCTATTGTGTACTGATATCGTACCTACCACTCGGAAATAAAGCCGAACTCACCCAGCATTCACCTTGTGTGTTATCATCATTGTGACCCTGCTACATAGACAACGAACATTATCGAATTAAAGAATTACGTTGCCAGTAGAATCTTAAATGAAAACGAAATGGTTTAAAATATTGTCTGATAGCCTGTATGTGTCACTTCAGCACACCAACACACAATTCTCAGGTTAGCGGACCATATAGATTTTTCTTCCAGACAGATGTTTGTTTTGTTTCACTTCCAGATCAAAGGGGAGAAGTGTTGTTACAGCATATTAGTTTACGCAATTAAGAACAGGGGTAGACGCTTGCTGGAAATTTTTACTAGACCGAAATGCTCTTCGGGCTAGTGACATATGTTAATCTGTAGTGATACAAACAAATTTCACTAGCCCTTCTGAATTTTCACTGGCCTCGGGCCAGCGGACCAGTGCGAGTGTCAATCCCTGAAGAAGCTGAGTATGTGAGAAGGAAGGAGTGTAATTATGTTTGTACAGATAACAAGTTTACTGGACCGATTCAATTATATAACAAATGGCATGTCGGTGACCGGCATGTCATATATGTTTATTGCCAACGTCCTGTCTTGGTGACACACAATACACTTAACGCGACATTCAGTCTAGAAATTGTCAGCCAATGAACATATCTCTATCAAATTATCCAATTAAAACTCTTGTTTAAATAACGTACCAATCAAATTATTTTTAGTGTAAAATCATCATAACTATTTGGTTTTCTATCTTGCCATTTGCGAAAAGACATTTGCTGAAAGAGGGTTATTATTTGACCATCTTCTGTTTCCAAGTACTGTCATTGATGGAGTTGTAGGTTTACAATTTGTGTCTAATGTGCATTTGGATATTCATATTGTCCTTTTGGATACGTTCATAAGGTAAGTTTCTTACATTAATTGACACTCTTGATGAAATGTCAATTCAATACGATGTTTATTTGATCTTATTTGATTAACCACACATTTTATTGAAAACATTATTTTATTATCTATTAGATTCTGAATGTTTTAATGTGTCAATAAGTGATAACTAAATCGTAAAATGAAACATGTGGATTCGGTGTTTTCGTAGGTGGATTCGTAGATGTATTATTTATCGTTGCTAATGAAATTCTTTTGATGTTTTAAACTATGTGATGAGTTACTCTGATTGTTGTAATGTACAGTTAGTAAATTAGGTTGTCGGTTGATTAACAACGTTTAAAAACAGGATGTTGTGAAGTGCTTTTATTGTCGATGGCTGACAATAGGGCCTACTTCGCCGGCGTGCTTATCTCACGTTTTTTGTTTTACACAAACATTCTCTCACAAAATATAACAACAACGACTATCTGATTTCGTTGTCTCGACTATACTTCGTTCATATTATCATATCTTGGTTTCATTTTGTCATATATATCATTAGCATTGAATTATCCTATGTCTACGAACGTCTATGAATCCACCGTCTATCACTAGTTATATCAATTATATTTGATATATACCGGTATAACGATATTTTGGTACATTTGTCAAGTGAAACTTGACAATTAACCCGAACAGTTTACAGCAGAACAGCAATGTGGCATTATTGCAAAGCATAGATATAACAGATTAACTGACCGATTCCCCAGTGTTTGCCATTGTAAATAGTAAGCGAATGTTTACACCCCGTCCCTTCACGTACGTCACATCCGATATCTTTCCAACTCTCTAAGCCCCGCCCCATTTTTGGTTTGTTGGTCACGGGTGAAAAGCAGACAATGTTTTTCGGTGTTTTTATGTCGCTCTAGTTTAATATAGGAACAACATATGGATTTTTTTGGGGTCTCGTTTTTCACAAAATAGTCTAATAAACCAATTGCAGTTAAGAATTCAATAAAAAAAATAATTTATTTCGGCCTTCCTTTAACTATTAAATGTTAAATAACGTTGTATCCAAGATCAGAAATTTGGTATGTGTTGCGGAGTAGACTTCTTGTTTCCATGTAAACTTTGCGAAATATTTTGATAATTGAGATTAAAATTAGCAGCTACACTGAAATAACTTGGGTTCTTATGGGGGAAACAGCGATGCTTGAAACACTGTAGGACTGTCCTCGACATTTATTGAAAATAAATTCCTTATTTTTTATAGCGATCAATAATAATAATAATTGCATTTGTTGAACCTAAGACTTGATTTAATGTTCGATGAGTTTCTCAAGAGATGAAATTTTTGCCCATACTTCACCCGCTAAATTATGTCAGATTTATGAAATAGACCACATATGCATGCTGTCAGTGTGTTAACGACATTTAGATGGCAAGATTACCACTTTAATCCTCTTTTCCTTCCTCTATGATGACAATTATTGTCATATAATGAGAGGTCTTTCATAAAAGTTGGGATTTTTGCATTATCAATTGTGTCATCAGTACTTTACAAGGGCACAAGACTTTTATTACGGGAAATAATTCTGTTTATTCAGTAATATTGCTAAAGGCTTCACATGTTTTGCTGAATTAAAGGGATAGCCCATTACCTGGACAAGGCAAAACCGTGACAGATCACTAACTTGGCTTTGATGTGACGTGATGTCTGCATTGTAAAATTTATGCTTTACCTGCAAATTAAAGCGATTATTTGTTTACTATGGTACAAGAAAACATTAGTCTAATGATTATTTATTACTCTTTGAGTATTCTATTTTTTATTATTACAAAGTTTTTTAGTAAAAATACAGGATTTCTGCTCAATTCTAGTAACATAGAATGGAGACATTTTCTATGATAAATAGCTCTTTATTCCTTTTAGGTGATGGTTTGACATCTAGCAAGTGATGCCACTGGCACTTGCTTGACAAAAAGATTAGATGTCAACATGACACTTACTTTACTACGATATTAGAATCTACAGTCTGATTAAAATAGATAGTTTTCCGAGGAATAAAAGTTGCAAAATAGTACATTGATCTAACTTGTATCGTTCGAAGCTATCCTCGCAAAAACGTCTGATAACAGCCTGTATGCTTGCAAGTTCTGATGCAATTCAGGGCTAGGTACTTTTTCCCAGAACTCGAAAATGCTTACTTCCTTTTTCATTTGGAAATTTTGCTGACATTTTCATTTCAGAGACTAAACTTAACATTTTTCAGAAAATTGTATAATTTTAGTCATTTGCTCTGATGAGTTTGGCCGATTTGCCTCTAAGCATGTTGAACATTTGACAAAAAACCAAGTCCCCAACTTCCAAATCTGTTGTGCTCTACCATACACGTCTAATGTTCACTTTCTGTGCTGTCAAAACAAATGCCTTTTTCGTGTCCTTGGATACCTATCCGTGACAACATTCTTTCTTTTGTGAGAAGATTTAGCTTTGTTTATTTATTTATTTATGCAGTTTCATCCAAACAAAAATCAATAGTTCATCCTGCTGAGAGGAGTGTTTCTGTCTATTTAGGAAGCAAGTGTTAACTCACTGTCAAAATATTCTGTTTTGTCAGCACCAAAACATTTGTGTAAATCTTTATTTCTCTGGAAAAAATGTGAATTTCTTTTTTTGATAACCACTTTTGGACTCTGTAGAGATAGGAAAAAGAGATGCTTATTTCTATCTCTAGCTGAATGCAAGGTACGATTATAATGTCTAAACTTTATGTCAATAACTCATTAAACTATTAAAAAAAGGATGAAAAGGCCATCAATTGAAATTTTTGCAATTCCATGGAAATTCTACTCTTTAGCAAGTTCCAATTCCTGTTATTCAACAAACACAAAATTTAATCCTGAGCCAAAAAAAAGTAAAAAAATTGGCTGCATAAATAATTATTGACAGTTTGAAAATGTAAAATTTTAGAACTACGTTTTTATTTTTTTTCGTTCAAAGACAAGGTTAAAAACAATTCATATTAACAAATATTTCATTAATTAGTAATTTATTATGGCAATCATAAGTGAGTAACAAATTTATTCAGAAAACTATTTTAATTTAAAAAAATAATTATGTTAATTACTAAGGAGAGAAAAGCTATAAATGAAGGATACCAATGTGACTACCGTAATTATCACGATTTTACAAATCTGAGGCTCTCTGTAAAAACCTGAAAATAATTACTCCCGAGATTGTTGGCATATCAAAATCATTTATTAGGTGAAGAATTTACAACGCAATTCTTATTTCTGATTATTTCTAAAAATCAAATAGCATATTTCGAGGAAAACACATTAAACGAGAAAACGTTTGTCTTACGTTTATTTTATCATTATGACGTGTCATTGGCAAATGTCACTTTTACAACGGCGTCGCTGATTGCACAACTAGATTCAATTGCAACCAATCAGGAGTCTCCCTTTTATTGCGGGGAATCCAGCCCCAGATTTCAAGCATAAAACAACAGAGGGTAGGATCAGAAATCTGAAGGGAGTAACCTCTGTGGGAAGAGAATGATCTGACCCATAAACCGTACATACTTCAAAATTGATCAAAATAAAGAATATAATATAACAACATAACCATTCATAATTATCCTACATTCAGGGGTAACAAATCTGTACGTCTGATTTCACCTTAAATAGTCAATAAGAAAATTGACTAAATTTTCACACAGATCTTTGTGAGTTTGCGCACAAATCTGCTAAAAGTCATTGATTTATTGTCTCTGAATTTTTTTTTTAACTGAACATTAAATGTTGCAGGTATGTGCCCACCACCCGACCCGGAGATGGGCCTGATCAAGACGAGCTCTGTTGAACCTCTGCTCGACCCGATCCCTGACCTGTTCAACGTATTGACGGAGATACCAGACCACCAGCAGCGTTGGACGACCTTCACCTTCCCTCGACACCAGCCAGAGGAGACACTGATGAAGTATGCCATTGCCATAGGTGAGGTTTTCTTCAGACCTAGGGGGCAAGATAACCCAGTAGTAAGTGCGTTTTGCTTCGGATCAAGAGGTCCAGTGTTCGAATCCCGCCAGAGGCAGGTCAACTTTGTCTGCAGTAGAGAACTGCTCTACCCGGAATAAGGGTTTGGTGCAATGCTACACTGAATTTCAACATAGTATCATCCATGGAGTGCTAGTTCCAGCCGTTGCTCGCAGGTATCACTGCAAAGCATAGCCACATGGCGTTGCGGGCTTTCTCCCTGCCAAAATACTAGCAGTCGTGATATTGAAAGCGGCGTTAAACTCTAACTCACCTAACCTTCTTCAGATCTACCTTTCTTCCCACAGAGATGACTCCACATAGTTCTATTGTAACCTCTGTTGCATGTAGAGCATATTTCACATTTCTCTGATAATTAATTGCAAGTGTATATTGTCTCGATTTTATGCTCATTTGATTCTGATGTATAATGTACAAAGTCATAGGGATAAAGAGCTGTCATTCTTTACAAAAATACATTACATTTTCAGGTGAGAAAGAGAAGAAGTCTTCACCCCGAGCTGAGGAGGACACGAACCAGAATTGTACTGTCGCCTTCTTCTCCCAGTGTCTCTCCATCGCTAAATGCAAGGCCTCGTGCAAGTCCATGGGTGCCGCAAAGTACCGCTGGTTCCACGAGTACGGCTGCTGTCAGTGTGTCGGCGACACCTGCCTCAACTATGGCCTACCAGAACCTCGTTGCCTCACGTGCCCTATCGCTGAAGAAATCGTCGAGACTGAAATCGAAATTGATGAGTCTGAAAATGGAATGAAGGTCGAAACCGTTGCCAAGATGGCTGTGGGCGGAACCTAAGTTTTGATTGGAGAATTTCCAAACATTTGATTGGTCGAATAATTTGGACGATTTGATTGGACGATAGTTCAAATTTGATTGTATCGAGCAATTTGATTGAACAAACAGTAAGGTCACAGTGACATTGAGATGGTGTTTTATTTTCATTGTTTGCATTGTAGATGCATTTTGGAAAGTTCTCAAGTCGAGTGATTCTGTGAAGTTATATTTATATTTTAAACAGATTTGTCGACCAAATATTACAAAATGGTCAGAATTGTGAACTGATTAATGGCTGAAGTTTTCAAGTTTTGAAATGGCCTTTTTGGACGTCACCTGCATTAGCTTACAGCCGAGACATATCATAAACATGTTTAGTTACTTACGAAGATTTCAGAATATTGATAATAATTGTAATCCCCGATTCTTACAAAACATAGTGCTTGATGACTTAAAGAAAAGCATTTGCTTTTTTGCGTTTTGAAAAATGACATTTTTAGAAATATTTTCAATAAATAGGAATCACCATACCGTCCTTTATTATTTTTCAAAGACAAAGCATTACGGTAGCATTTCATGATTTCAACTTATACTTAATATGTACAGGGTTTTTGTTTGCCTTTAACATTTTTACAAATATAGTGCTATTCGTAACTTGGGCCTGTTGACATAGAAACAGTTTATCATTATTTCATACTGCATTTATTCATGTCTCATTCGATGTTTACCGGTAGATGCATATATCGCTGTTAGCTTTAACGAAAGGGTCCAATTTGACCAAAGGTGTTTTTAAATTTAAATTGAGAATTTTAAGTGGGCCGATTCTTGGACGACTCTTAGGAGCCAAAAATGATAACCAATATAGTATTTAATTCAGTTAACACCAAAAAAAATTAAAATGTAATTGAAATATACAAGTATTCAATTGGTGCATCCTTGATCCTCAAGTTTTAGGGTTAGGCTGTTCATCAAAAGGGTTATCAAATTAACCCCAAAATATTTTTTTTATCATTTCAGACTACAAAATTATGAAAAAATCACATTCTTTCCTCCCCAGATCAAAATTTACAGTGATAAGTTATCGAGATTTGTTTCAAGTAGATCTACAGATCAAAAACATGACAATCTAATAATTTTTATAATCACCTTTATTTTTTTATGACAATGAAAATGTTAAGTTTAACATTTAAACACAATGTTGTAGGGGTAACATTTCAATAAAAGCAGACCTAAAATTTATCTTGATTTGCAATGCTTCATTTGGATGAAATTATTGACAATATTTCATTTAAATCTGAGCCAAATCTAGGGCAATCTCCCTAATATGGAATAAATGACGTCTGTTAAATAAAATCTAGTGGTGACATCCTAATTAATGCAGTGCTCAAAAAATATCTAGATGTGCATGTTTCATTAAAGGTGCATTTGATTACATCTTCATGATGAGTGTTAATTCGAATAAATACTATATTGGTTTACTGGAATATTGCTGAGGTTGTTGTAGTGTGTGCAGGCCTATTTGTGTATAGAAGCTAGTAAATAAATTATTTCCTTGGTTGTGGTCGAAATACAGGTATTTATGGTTTTTGAAAATCCTTGAATTTTAAAATCAATTTACTTTGAAAATTTAAATCGTTTAAATTTTGTTTTACTTTAAATTGATTTTTTTTTAATTAAGGATGTAAATTTTAATATAAATTTAATCAATAATAAAAAAAAATAAACAATTGTTTTAAATAAATATTAGTTTTCATATTGTTTATTTTTTTTCAATAAATAGACATTATATTTAAAGATCTCTAAGCAATTGTTCATGACTGTTTTAAATCTCACCATTGTAGAGCAAATATTTAGAGCTTTAAAATCAAAATATTTACAAGTCATTCAGTTGGATTCTCAAAATCTATCATGAAATCAAAATTTATAATTAAAACTTTATGGTTTGCATTTGTTTTTTTATGTTATGTCACAACAGTGTTGATAGCACTAAACTAGAATATTTTAATCATTTGATTGTAAATGTACATTTTGAAACTTACATAATTTGAGAAAATATGCTTTGTAACCAAAGCAATTCTCGGCCAGTGTTGAAAAACTAATGTTTTATAATTGGATAGATAGTATGTGTCATATATATAGTATTTTTTTCTCCATCAATAATGGAATCGCCCAAGGGTGTCTAACACCATATCTATGTACAAGAACAAAAAGGCGACAATGATAAAATGCCCCCATACATCAGTTTAAAACTTGTCTGTCTTAGTGGCTCCTTTGTAAAGGGAAATTAGCTTTCTGCGAAATGTACAGCTTGTTAGCGCTTGTGAAGCATCTAATCATTCTCACAGGTACAATATATTATATTTAAAAATTAGGCTCTGTGAGGGATATTGATATGCCATGGAATTTTTGGTAGAAAACAAATAGTTTGATAAAGTATTTGAAAGTTTTTGTTTAGGAGGATTGTTTTTTACTAGAAATTACTTAATGCAATTTTCCAACATTTTATTTTGTAAATCTTTTTTTTTTTTAAAGAAAATATTTTATAAGTTATTTAAATTGAGTGTTATTATTATTGCATAAAAGTTACTATATTACTCCAAATCATTTTTGATGAAACGTGATAAATTCTTTCCAATAGATGTAATTACTTAAAATTATTGTTTTACATCATATTCGAACAACAATTATAAACAGATCTGGAAACATTTTACAAATAAGTTTTTATTTCACATCCTTTCTGTGCAATGACATTGAGTTCTTCATCTGGTACATTTAACATTTGTAGCTAATTTTTCAGCAAATGGCTGAATAGCAGTCCACAGGTGGTCACAATATCTAGATATTTAGTGAACTGTATGATTTTAACCTATGCAAATGACATGATGTAGATTTATATCTTTTTGAGAATCTATTGCCTATATATTATCTTTACACTGTGTTCTTTAGCATCTGTGTCAACTTCTTGTTGAAATAAAGTTTTAGAAGAAATTCTGTTGTTACTTTTATTGTAGTGAGGATTTGGCATGGCCGCTGTCTGTCGGGTGTCATCGCCGCTAATGGCTGCAATACTGCCGAAGCGGCATTAAACAATAACTCACTCACTGTTGGCGTTGTCTGTAAACTTTTCACGTTTTCGACTTCTCCTCCAGAACCGCTGCACCTTCAAAGCTGGAATGTTGTGGGGATGTACCTTGCACCTAGGGGATCTTAGTTTGTACATGTGGGACTGTCCGGACCTCAAATATGAGCGTGGCAGTTAGTTTCCCGAAAACCTTTGAACGACTTCTTTTCAGAAACCAGTTTGCATAGGAAGCTGAAATTTTCAGAATAACATCTTTATTATATGTAGTTTCAAGTTTGTTCATTTGGACTTGACCCCGTCAAATATGGGCGTGGCAGGGGTCCACTTTAAATCTTTAAACGATTTCTTCTCAAAAACCATTTGATACAGAAAGCTAAAATTTTCAGAATAACATTTATTACATGCAGATTTGTAATCCTTCCTCAAATATGGGGGTGGCAGGGTGTTGAACTCAAACCTTAAATTTCACTCCCAGTAATGCTAGGACGCTTACATTTTGAGAAGATGATATTTGTACGATGGAGACCGCAAACTGTAATTTTCATATTTCTACTGTGAAAAATAACGATTTTAGAGCTATTATAAAATTCAGTTTTTTCCCCCTTACCCTAACAGGCCATAAAAGGCTGAGCGGGACAATCTATTTCAGTCTTCAACATCAAACGTGTCTGTAGCACCAATAATAAGGGGGAAAACTATTTAAATATTAACACTGCCATCTTTGCCTTGGCGAAGAATGGATCTTTCAAATTAAAATTTTCGTTTGATTTATGTTTCGTTTTGTAGATGCTGAACTGGTTCATACACAGTTAGGCGACCTTTCAGTTCGTGTCATAACAAAGAGGCCGAAATGGAGGTTCCACCTTGCCCAAAACATTAGGTCAAGATTGAAGACAAGTGTTGTGCAGATTTCGTATGCGTATTTCAAACGTTTCATCTTACAAGGAGGGCTTTTAAAGGCAATGAACACGTTGTTAAATGCTGAAAGTTGTCATTTATAATACAAATTTATGCAGTATATCTTTACTTTTAAAAGAGAATAAAACAGCTCATTACGCGACCCAAATATCTGTAGTCGTAGAAACGGCGTGACGTATGACAACCGCCTGCGGCAGAACAACTTTTAATAATTCGATGATGGGTAAATGAATCCGTGTCGCTTAACTGAACCCATCATCGATAATCCGCTTGTGTCTAGATTTATCGGAACGATTATCGAAGATGAACTGAACCATAACCGGAGGGATTTTTTGCAATCGGTAACATTTCTTTTCCATTCGTCAGATCTCTCAGAAAACGTGCTACAGTTCCTTTAAGCCTCCTGAAACAACACCGGACACTGAAAACTATGTCCCAGAAACTTACAGAAAGTCGCCTAAAAGCAAATACTTCCTCAAACCATGCAATGCGAATGAGTTTAAAGAAATAACCACGTCTCTAGCAATGTCCATTCTATCTAAGACATCAACATAAGGTCGTATTTCGGCTTTAAAAAAACGGAAAAAAAAACATTTTAAAATCAGAAAACACATATTTTGTGATAATTACCGACTGACACCGGGGTGTTCAAGTTACATGAACCATCATGCACGTGAACCATGAACCCAATAATGAACACCTCTGCCCTTGAATTATATACAGTACTCAATTGTGGCTTAGTATTGAACTTCAACACCCAAATATAACAAAAGAGCCACTGTGTAAACATATTTCCCTCTTTTATTGTGATCAGTGTAACACTAGGACCCTGAACAAATATTGAATAGGAACCTCTTTTACAGAAATCCCATTTTTCAGTCTTCTTTTTTATATTTAATAAAATGGTGATATTTTAAGACTAAATACTGTTTTCAGAGTCTGAGTTAAGACTACGTTATTATATGATGACAGATCACTTTATGTAATAAACATTATACACAGTAAGTTAAGAAATTCTTGTAGTTCCCTAAACGGTGATCTGTGTCGTGTCAATTTATCTGAAAGTAAATCTTGCATTTGTGGTGCTTTAGTTGAAGATGTTTATCATTTCTTCTTGAGATGTCCAAGACATGCTGATCTTCGTTTAGAATTAAAGCAAAGATTTTATAATTTAAAGGCAGACTTTGATATTAATACAATCCTGTATGGAAACCCAAATCTTCCACAAACAGTCAATGAAAACATATGTCACCATGTTCATACATTCATTGGAAAGAGTCAACGGTTCAAATAATACATTAATACTAATGTACGTATTTACCATATTCAAAGTGCATTTTGTCATAAGAATAACATTTCCAATTGTGTGTTGCCTTAATAATGTATATATTACATGTTTACCCACTTCGTCACTTGTAGATTTCTTACTTTCTTGTTATGTGTTCTAGCCTTGTAAAATAGTTGTTGATTACCTGGAGAGGGCTTCTATAAGTTTCACAACTTGTGCCCAATTCATTTCTTAAATGAATAAAATATGTTTTCAATCAAAATGTAATAACCAGTGAAACTTCCCAATGCAAGGCATAACTCTTGCCAGTTTCCACTACTGGCTAATTTAGGCCTTGCAGTATTTTCTAAGAATTTGGCTTATATATCCAGGCCCACTATGCATCTCTCGTGCAGCGATTCACTATCTAGGCACAACAAAGCGAGGCCTAAATCAGCCAGTAATGCAGACTGGCAAGAGTTATGCCTTGCGCTTGAAAGTTGTAACCAGTGTTAATATCTTTTTCTTTGAATTTTATAAGACGTTATTATTGCCATAAGGATTGCATATCATAACGATGCACGAAACACTAAAATACACAACTCTGTCTCTCAGCACTAGAGTAGCCGAACCTGCTTCACAGGTGCGCCCCTCAAGTGAAATCCGTGCGCTATCAGGTGGATTTGAACACCTGCTTAAACATTGCCAGGTAACTTATCGGCGTTGGGCGACATTAAACACCTGTAGTACACCTGTAGTACTTGAAAAGCGAGGCCAGGCGTGAACTAAACGTTAGCACACATGGATTCACACATTCTTTTGAATAGTTTGATACAATGTTCGCCGGGGTTTATTTCTTAACTTTATGTAGGAAATACGCACGATATCGTATACATGTACTATGCAGGAAAGGGGGACGTTTTTCAGGATTTTTAAAAGCTCCTGAGTTTGTTAAACGTAAAAAAATCAGCTTTTGTTTATTTCTTTACAAACACATGTGCATAAAACGTAGTTTCCGTGTAAATGTAAAACGAATGTTCTTCTCGTTTAAGTGAAAAAGGGAGAAGGTAGAGAAAGATAAGTAGTTAGTGATACGATTCACGATTACATAAGGCAGAAATGTATATTCTTTGTTGGTCCTTTCATAAATTTTGCACAATGACCACTTTCTTTTGTTATGGTGTTTGTGGTGTAACATTTGAAACAAAGTATACATTTTGGATTCAAATTCGAGTTGCACATGGCAAGGGGTTATCTTGACCTTTTGTATTTTGGTATTTGCGTAACACAATTTTATGTAGAAACAAAATGACATGTCTAATGTTGAATATATTGTTTACTTAAATTTTGGACAAGACAGGGGCGTTATCTCGGACCCATCTTATTTTACTTTTTGTAACAAAAAACAGCGGGGAGAAATATATCTGAGAAAATTGTGATCAATAACATTGTAAAATGAGTAGTGATATATAAACAGCTGACGTGTCTGGAATATTGTCATCAAAACTTATTATTTAATACTAAACATAAAATAAATTTAGATATGGAAAAACACGACATTGGAAACGTATGGACATGTATGTATAACCGGAAAATGCTACGATATTATTTATCAGAGAGAAGCCTGTTTAAATGTAGAAAACTGTTGAAATACTTATTAACACTAATTCGTAGAATCTCGTCAAACGAAACATACTAGATAACTGATAACCGTAAATATTCTAGTTGTTAGAAAATATTTTACATGAAAAGTTAATAAGCATTTGTTTGTCTGAGTACATACCATATATCCACGAATGCAAACACTAGCCTTAAAGGGGCAGTGGCATGTTTTTTCGCTAAAATAAGTCGATGAAATGTATTTGAACATGTCACCAATAGTAAAACACCCTTCTCTCTTCAGAAAATCAAGTTTAAAATGCGTGTACATGGTTCCGTAAGGTCATGGGAATAGTTTTTGTCATTCGAAAATAATAAATTGTGTTCACAATAAAATGGCCGCCATGCAATTGTTGCTTTATTCGCAGCACACTTATTACCACTACGGATAATTGGTTTATGTAATAAGATGATTTAGCCTGAAAAGTAAATATAAATGACATAAACTAGCATTATAAATGGGAAATTGAAAAAAATAAAATTTTCAAAAAACGTGCTACTGCCCCTTTAAAGTCTTTCAGCACTTTACCCATTTAGATCGAGTTATAAATCTAAGTTAGAAATCCTCTTAAGGATGTTCGCTCCTCAAATTTATAGTATTAAACTTTTTTTCTAACTTATATTTTTTAAAAGATCAAAGTATATGATTGAAAAATCAGCATTAAAAAATAGGGGGTAGTGTGGTTTTTATTTTATTTTAAAGCTTTGACACAAAATGTACCTGAAAACCCCCCCTTTTTAGTCAAATTTAGGCCATTTATGCTGTTTAAGCAATTTTTAGAGGTTCTAAAGTCACATTATCTTTATTTAATTTATTTTTTAAAAGTAGGTAGATGATAGAATATCATGAGGTAAATAAAAATGACAAAAAATCTTTACTTAATCATATTTCATTTTTGAAGTTCAACAGGAAGGAGCGAACATCCTTAAGCGTCCTGTGAAAGATGAAGTCGCTCCATCGTGTAACACCGTGTTATGGTATAATACTTACTTATTTCATTGGAGATTTTACAAGCGCTTCCAGCAGAACTGATTTGACCCTTTGATTCAGCGGAATCTTTAATAAAAGGCCAAAACGATAGGAACATGAGAAGTTTCTGTCAAACGGTCCAAATTCCACTCTCAATGTAACCAAGTCATCTCTAGACTTACATTTAGTCTAAGAAATACGTGTTGTTCCTTTCAATAACACTATTTTACAAACAATTAAATAGTTACACAAAATGGAGCCCTAGCCCTCTGCCTTGAGCATATAATCTAGACGTCTTCCCATGTCGGGTGCACAGTCATCGTAATTAAACCGACGTTTATATTATCTGCTCTACCTAGAGTGGAGTAATCTAGACTTGCTATACTTTTCTAGACTGGGCTGCTCGTCAATTGAATATTTTGCTATAAAGTCTGAGTGACAGACTAAGTGATCTCCAATAGCGTATTATTTGGTATTCTGCATGAAGATGTGTGAAGTACGTATACTTTGTTGGATTTATGAGATGTACTATGGGGGAATTGAACTTAAGTCACATTTCAGGCTTTCAGAGGAATACAGGAATTACTTGGAACATGATTGGTTTTTTAGTTCATGACATTTAGTAGATCCCCTTAAAGTGACATAGACTAAGTTGAGAAAAATAAATATATATGCGCATTACTGAAATTATCATTGAAATACGAATGTATTCACATAATTTTAAACAGACTCTTTCGACCACATGTATTAAATATGCTTATG
Source organism: Gibbula magus (assembly GCA_936450465.1). NCBI lineage: Eukaryota > Metazoa > Mollusca > Gastropoda > Trochida > Trochidae > Gibbula > Gibbula magus. The sequence continues at coordinate 72,152,899 of OW388299.1, read as the reverse complement.
CCGGAATTATTATTCATAAGGAGATAGTCATTAGTTTATATTTGGATTTGCTAAATTTAACCCTGCGATTATTCATGGCAGGCGAATATTTATTTCAAAGAGGGCGTAGACCTGGCGATTATTCAAGGCAGGTGATTGTTTATTGAAACGATGTTATGTTGTAGATGATATTTTTTTTCTAACGATTGATATAATTTATGTGAATTGAATAACTTGTGTGAGAAGATTAACATACAGTATGTCCCTTTAAAGATACATCCATTGTGTTTCATAAAATTTTATTTGACTGAACTATGTGCCAACATACGATATGTGCTGATTTCAGTTCAAATAATTTCACTCAACTTGCATTTTCATCCCCAAAAGCAAATTATATCACAATTACTAGTTTTTAATTAAAATTGAGCAACAACATTATTCATGTACAGCAACCGAAACTACACGTCCCATTTACATGCACAGTAGTTATAAGACCTATTAAACACCATCAACCCAAAGTTATCTGTTTGTATAGCGAAAATAAGTTTCCAAAAATCGACACTTTTACCTTATATGGTCAATATACTAAATTGACTATCATCAAAATGACAATTTTCGGTGACAGTGAGTACTTCACGAAAGATTGACATCATTTATAACGTTTGGCATATATGTGACCCACAACAACACAATGGATTTACTTTTAAGCTAAAAATCCATCATAGGTAAGGTGTGTAAACCATAGCTCTCCATCACTGGCTAATTTAAGCATTGTTGCATTTCCTTAACTTTCCAGTTTCTAATTTTGTTTACACAAAGCCAATCAGGAGTGATTTTATTACTCTTCCTTCACTTGTTTATGAATATTTTTATCATCGAATCCTTTCATGTTGTTATTGTTAAGCTTCATTATTGTGATACCATTACTTTTGTTCCCAGGTACATCTTGACTGGTAATCCATCTGTTCATTCAGGCCTGATAAGCTAAAAATTCTGTAACTTCCCATAAATTCAATAAAAAAAAAAAAAAGATGTTTACACATTCTTTGGTTAATATTTATTATCAAAATTCAAAGACAGATACATATAAATGGCTCACTTTTTAATCTACAAAATCATTGTTAATAGAAAATTTAAATAATTTCTTATGTGTTGTCAACAACTAGTACTGAACGTCTCGGATAACCATCCATTTCAGCCACTATGTACCGATATTCATAATTTCCTCGATCATTCTGAAAAAGAAAAAAATCAAGTTAAAACAAGAACAGGAAGATTTTCTGGATAACAACTTCTTTAATGTGAAAATACACGACGTTTCGGAGTACATACTCACTCCTTCATCAGGTGGAATGTAAGGAAATGACAAAATATGGTACATTTATATAGCAAACAAAACAATGGTGAAGGAAGTCAATCAGGGAGATTAACATACATGAGAATGGTATACAATGGGGATTTGCAATATAAACATGATGGAGATGAAGCATGAGAATGATGAGGATTTGCAATACAAACATGAATGGGAGTAAGTATTGAATGGGTGTAAGTAAGATTTGGGAATAGTTTTTTGTAATTCGAAACAATTAAAGGTGTTCATATTAAACACACCATGCAATTTTTGTTTTATACACAACACCTTTATTACCATTACGGATAATTAGTTTGTGTAATAAGATGTTTTACCCTATAAAGTAAACAAGAGTCATCAGAAGATGACATATCCCAACGGTTCCACAAAATTTGTAAAACACATCTTGTGTATCTACTACCGTACTTCAGTTAGTGGGTATTACAGATGCTGAGTTTTAGGTATGTTAAGGGTTTTAGACCTCTGCTCCAGAAGCAGTCACGATCAACAACAACCAACATCCCTCTCATGCTTCTATGGAAACAGAAAAAAATTAATTTTTCAGAAAAAATCTGAAAATATGAAAAGGCACCACTTCAGTTAGTGTGTAATACACATGCAAAGTTTCAGGAAGATATGATGAACGGGTTTGGAGCTGTGCTCCGGAAACGAACCTGTCTCTGAACAAAGTCCAAATTCAACAAGTTTCTATGGAAACGAAAAAAATAAAATTTTCAGAAATGTGAAAATATCAAAAGGCACCACTTCAGTTGGTGGGTAATACACATGGAAAGTTTCAGAAAGATATCATGAACGGTTTTCGAGTTATGCTCCGGAAACGAAATGATTACGGACGGACAGACGGACGGACAGACGGACTATATCCCACGGTATTATGTATACCGGTGGGATAATATATAGACATAAACTATCATTATAAATGGAAAATTTGAAAACAATAAAAAACCTGCTACAGCCCCTTTAATTAACATGAATTTTGAGCAAATTTTGGAGAGAATATATATCAACACTCTTCGATTTAAGTAGACAACAGCATGCTAGACAGAACAGATGTGCAGATATGATATATATGACATAAGTTCTGTTTTACCATGGGGGTAATGATTATCATTATCTTTGTCATTACCTTTTTCATCTCGGCTGTTACTGTTGCCTTCCCCCGCGGGCCTTCCACATAAAACCTCATTCTAAGGTGCATCACCCCACCCATCTCAAACTCTTGGTGGCTGCAAATATATCAAATCAATCGATTTTGTACACCCTGTTGGCAAATATAAAATAAAGTATATTTTGAAAGTTTTTTAATTGGTTTCTAACATACATTCAGCTTTTCAATGACTGAATGTCCATACATTATACCCCATATTGATGTCTTTAAAGGTGCATCCATTGTGTTTCATAAAATTTTATTTGGCTTTTATACATTCCAACACACCACATGTGCTGTTTACAGTACAAATAAATTCACTCACCTTGCATATTCATCCAAAATAATCTTAATTACCAGTTTCCAATTAGAATTGAGTAACATCATTATGTGTAGAAACCAAAACTGCACGTCCCATTTACATGCACAGTAGTTATATAACTTATTAAACATTATCAACATAAATTTGGCATTTTTTCTGTATTCCAAAATTATGTTTGACTCATTGGCGTGCATCAATCACAAAGCATTGTCCGGTTTTCGATCAGAATTCACTACTTTTACCTTCATATCGTCAATATACTCAGTCCACTATCATCAATATTGCAGTTTTCGATAACAGTCAATACTTCTCTATAAAGTTGCACCCTTTATAACGTTTGGAATATGTGACCCTAACAACACAATGGATGTACCTTATACACACAATTAACAATTTTTCCATTTTGAATTATACACCTCTTTCTGCAACTAGGTATAAATCAACTCTTTAACTGTAGGTACAAATTAGACGAACACAGTAAGACATTATAGATCTGATGAAGAGTTCAGATCTCTCGGAGAGTGTATAAAGTGGTGAAAGACAGTGGCCATGTTACTGACATAGATCTGTTTCAGACCGATCATCTTCATGGCATCATACATATACTGACCAGTGGTCAAGCGCTTGTAATTGATGATGATGACCTCTAGGGACAACAGATGTTGTTCAAAACAGGGTTGCAGATTAAAATTTTTGCCAGTCTGACATTTAATTTTTGATCCAAAAGACGAACCCGGAAGTGAATTTGTTTTTATTAATAAAGTATGAAAAAGTATTACTATTTATGGACTCTTCGTTTATTACACACTAGCTATTAAACATAACATGGTAGCAAGTAAATAAAAATACTAATTTATTAATAACATGCATAAAAATGGTTCATAATTTAAAATCAAACTATGTACGATTCCGACAGTGCTGGTTTGAGTGAGTTTTACAAGCGAATTTTCGTCGAGAAAGACGAGAAATAATTTAATCACACCTAGTTTATTAAAACTTCAAATTATCGACCAAATTAATTGTACTTTCTAAATATGCATTTAAATTCGAAAGGAACTCGTTTTCAAGACTCCCATATCAGCCCGAGACTCCCATATCAGCCCGAGACTCCGGGCCAGAGGGCTGATATTGGTCGAGGGCTGATATGGGATATAGTATGAAAAATTACATGTTGTAACCTTTTTATCATATATCATACTTTTCTTCTGAATCATGACAAAATATTTACAGAAATATTAAGAATTTGATGTTTCAATTCGAAAGTTTATAATTTGAGAAGATGAAATACCCTAAATAAGTGGGTTTTTTAAAAAAAATGATGTGAGCCTTGCCTTTTATTCAACCTTCAAATTGATGGTATTTATGATTCAATAAGTTAAAAGCGTCAACAGCATCCTTGTTTGGAGGCTACTTTGAAATGAGCAAGTTATTCTGACACTGCTTCGCTTGTGACGTTACTCTGTGTTAGCCTGCCTGTGAGCAAAGGGAGATCACTCTGACCTAACATTGCCCGGGCTGATATTGATATGGATTTGCGGACCGGGCAGCGATATATGGGTGTGGTGTCCTAAAATCTATCACATATGTAATACATCCCATATCTTTGATAGGTAAACGATAATCTCTATTAACGACACGGATCTCATTGGATGGTCAAAGTTCTTTTTCCTTACTGGAATCATCCTAATCGTACCTGACATGCCTTCTTCTGCCTCTCCTGGTAGTTTCTCCGTACCCTTTCATCGGTTCACCCAGCATACCGATCAACTGGAATAATGATATACAAAATCTAAATGGGCTGTGACACATTTTCTTTATTCAAGATATTGTGATCCACTAATCTGTATTGTATTACAACAGTGTTGTAACTGACTGCAAAGTAAAGTTGATATTTGAAAGTGTTACTCTCAGACTGTAAAGAAAAGGTAAACAGGGAAAACAGGATGTTCATTAGGGGATGTGCCCCGTTTTCAAAATTTTACCACCAAGATAATTCTCATTACATACTCCCATGAAGGATACTTAGAAATCTCTGTAAGAAACTTTCCACTGTGTAAGTAACAAAACATCTTATGATTTTTGTTGTTGAGAATTTAAATTCAACATCTTTCATACCTGATCACTCTTCTCACATTTTTTCAACGCATCACCGAAAATGCCGCTCGGACTTTGAGAAGAGAAGAGTTCCCGTCCAATCATGTAGAACATGATCCCTGTAAAACAGATAGTTAGTGGTGGATAGAAATCTTTTCATATTTTATATTACTGAACCAGTTGGCATTAAAATGATAGCAAGAGTCACTATGAAATACATAATATCATTGATAGAGTTTGACACAGGGGACCCAAACAACCACTACATGGCTCTTAACGATTTATATTAATGTGAATGAAAAGATAGAATCCAGGTACATCACGAACCTGTAATTCCTACACCAACAGCAATGACAACTGCATAAGATGCATCTTTTCCAGCCTCTTTTACTGTCAATGAAAGTTAAAGACAAATATCAAAATCATGTGAGCAGTACAAAATTTCAAATCTAATTCTTCTATTGACAACTATAAAATCGGCTCATTGAAATTAATATAAACATTTTTTCAATTTGGAGTAACTCTGTTCAGCTTCACCAACAAATCATTAATGTAAAATGTAATTTTTGTACAACTTCATCATGATAACTGAAAACCAATGGAGTTCTTTACTTTTTTGGAAATTTACATTTCCCTCAGCACTAGTACAAACTAAAATTTGATTTGTACGTAAACTGGACCAAGGCCTGAAACATATACAGTAAACTCTTATATATAACATTTGTGAAGAATATTTTAGTTATGTCTCAGTGGCGGGATAGTTCAGTACCGGTAATGGCAATTGGTGCTTGACTCTAAGGGTGTGGGTTGGAATCCCGCAAAGATATCCATCAGTAAAGACTTTGTAAATTGCAAAAGGTGTGATCCAAAATATAACCATGCAAGTAACATTTTAATTAACATGGGAGACAACATCTCTGACAATGCCATTATATCCCTACACTACAGATTAAGGATGTTATGTCTAAATTAAAAATGACGTTAATTGTTGTAATGGTAGCACCATACTAGTGTTTCCTTTTAAATGGCAATAAACCAGTAACTTTGATACAACATGATATGCATTGTATGATTTAATAGAATAAACTAAATAAAGTTTGCTGACAAAATTTAATTAACAGTATTTAAAATAAGCAAACTTGAGACATGCCTTTTTGACCAGTTGTTAGTCCTGCGTATGGACTTTCTTTGCTCTCGACGATGTCTGTTTGGGAGCTTTCTGCTTTCTTGGGGTTTGCATAAAATCGACCTTGACAGGCCAAGACATTTTGTGTTCGAAGCAGTGATATTTTATCTGATTGTTTCAAAGTGCATACTCGTCTAAATACATATATACTTGCAGGATTTTGTAAATAAGTTGGTAATACACTTGGATGTAGTGATTTTGAATGTCTACAAAGATTTAAAACTGCACGATTCATTATCGCTGCAGAGATAATTGAAATTTTACATTCCAGTTTGCATGCCGCGTGAGGTAAATAAATGAGAGTTATCTGCCCTTAAACGACATATTGTACCCCCCTACAACTAGTTTCATTACCGTAGTTTTCAAACAATCTCAAATGACTTCTACATAGAAAACGATATTAAACACTGCACGTGATAACCCATAAAGTGTTAATTGTTATATTTGCTTAAACACATCACATAAATCGATTAAAATATGTATACAAGTGTAAGACAATGTAGATTAGCAAACGTTCTTAGTGTCATTCAGTTAAATATATCGTTCACGGGCAATTTTCTACTTTTAATTGTTTAAATGAAAAAAAATGAATAATAAAGATAAACATACATAAATCTCATATTTCAACATGTTCATTACGATGTTTAACTCTTTGAACTTGATTACATACTTTTACTCATAAATTGTCAATTTGCAGCTGCTCAAATTAATGCACTAAGATCTCTCCAAGTTCAAAGGTTGCCAATCACCAACGCACATCTTATTCCAGATTCCAACGCCTTAGGGAGGATAAACTCGTGTAACCATTAGGTACACTAAGACTTTCCCATCATTCCATGCTATAAAATCAGAGCCTACTTTATGCAGTTCAGGTGTAGCGCGCCGCTATGTTAGAACAAGAAAGTAATGGAAATGCGGCAAGGTTTAATTAGCCAGTGATGGAGACTTACGCGAGTTGTCACTAACAAGGCTCCTAACACGACTAACCCACCAGGGCCAATATTTTCGAAGCAGTCTAAGTGCTAAGATAGCCGTAAGTCAATGTTAATGTATGGAACTTACGACAATCTTAGCGCTAAGTGAGCTTCGAAAATATGGGTCGAGGCCCCAACTGTACGCGTTTTTAGCATGTTCAGCCTTTGATCAACAATCAATGGCGCCCACAATGCAGTTCTGGTGTAGGGTGCCGCTATGTTAACACGGAATAGTGAGGGAAATGCGGCAAGGCTTAAATTAGCCAGTGATGGAGACTGGCGCGATTCATGCCTTGCGTAGGGATGTTGGCATTCCACAGGAGATCATGTGCTCGTTTTTACCGTAAACTTTGTAAGTCTAACCAATGACTTATTAGTCTTTGGTCTAACTAAATTCATGAAATTAAGATCGTTTGCAATTCCTTTGAATTCCATTAAATTTCCTTTGGTAAATATGACAACAGACAGGGGGAACTGTTCGTATACACGTGATTATTTATTTTCATATCGAAAGAAAGATCAATATATATTAACTTTTGTTTAATAAATTTATTTAAAATGACATCCGTAATGATCAATTTGTCGGTACGTGAATGAGGAAATGATGAATTCGTTGGCGAACTCAAAAACCCAAAAGGAGTAGTGATCGCGATCGAATTCGTTTCCACCTTTAAAAGAATTTGGGGTTGACAGAATCGGAAAATTTGGAAGTACTGGTATGACGTAACGTGTGAAATCTAAATGGAATTTTAAGATAGATAATAAACTTTATATACACGGATAATATGATAGGTATAATCTCTCAAGCCTTTCAGTTTTCAGGGGCGGATCCAGGATTTTTGAAAGGGGGGGGTCCCAAAACAATTTTTCTCCACTCAGTGGGGGGGGGGGTCCCAAAACAATTTTTCTCCACTCAGTGGGGGGGGGGGGGGGGGGGGGGGGGGGGGGTGTAAATGTATATCCCAACTTATACATGGATTTGAAAAGGGGGGGGTCCGGACCCCCTGAACCCCCCCCCTGGATCCGCCACTGGTTTTAATTTCATTTTAAAGGGCCACAATGCGCTCGCGGGTCAAGGCGAATCGACAACCGTTATGAGACCGTTACGTACACGTACAGAGAATGTTAAAAATAAATGTATCAAATCATATTGAACCATTTTTGTAATTGATATTTTTGGTATAAAATGTATGTAATATAAACATAGTTTAATGGCAAATTGCATGTGAGAAGTGAATGTGACATTCATTATATAAATTGTCCAGGCGAAATAGTCGTGTGGTAAGCTGCTGGTACGGTCAGTGCTGGTGATAGTTGCCTTACTCTGAGGGTGAAGGTTCGAATGCTACAAGGACTCGACCCGAAAGAGTACAAGAATTTGTACTATTGAAGGTAGTGTTATCAAAAATACAATAATGTTATATTTGTTTACTATCTAAATTGCATGCATTTCTATAAATAAAGTGCACTGTTTTGTGTTTATTTTAAGATTTCTGAATTAAAAATTATCAAAAACTTTGTTTAAAATTATATTATACTTACTTTCATTTAATAAATTGACCGTGTATATGTCTTTTTCGTCGTTTTGATGACAACAGTAACGCTGTTCCGTCTGAAGGCCGTTCAATACTCTACGTATACTGATTGTCGTCACGTAAGTAGAATTTATTCTCAAGGGAGATAACTCTACAAAATAGAGGAAGTCAGTCGTGGACCGGTGTCAACATGAATATTTGTATCACGATTCGATTTCGACGAACCTCAGTTTGATATCTCACACGGATCTTTCATTTATTAAAGTAAAGCTTAGCTTAATAATACTTTAAATGATTGTATTTTGTCTATGGATGATCTGCAGATTATTGATGTTTATCTAGGCAACGGATCAATAAAAACTAAATAAGGTGTAACCACAGCTGTAGTGTACGTAACATAGCGCAGGACGTAGCTAGTACATTTCTGCTTTATATTTTGCTTATATTGTATTGATAAAAAAGAATAACTGAATATACTATGCTTTCATTGTAGAATGCAACAAATTAACACAATAACAACCATGGAGATATAAATCAAGAGTTATTATTAGTAGGGCTGTGTTTTGCCTCATATTTCGTATTGCGATACATATTGCTGAACTGTACTGTATTGCAATACATACCACAATATATTGAAAGATCCTCTGACAATGAGATATTTCTCTAGAAACCATTTTAAATTGTGCCAAGGATATTGCAACATGCTAAATGAACTCTACATTCAACTTTTATGCTTCATTTTGCAGTTTAAACAAGACACATTTGATAAAATGACTTTCAGATCTTTAAAAAGATCATTTGTAATACAGTCCATCACACATTCTAGCACTTCTAATAATTTTTGTAATGCAAGTTAAGCCAGTAAATGTGTCTTTTACAAGATAAATGAATAAATTTGACTTAATATTTGTTGGTGCAATATATTGCAATATGAAAATCGTATTGCAATACATGTATTGCACAACTCTGTATTGCAATATATTGGTATTGCAATAATATTGCACAGCCTTTATTATAAGCCTTTAGATTTGTAAATAAGGTTTTTAAAGGCATAATGACAGTAAGAATTAATTTTGATAGAGTGCAAAATTTTATCCGGATCTACCCTACACTTCCCTTTGATTTGATAGCTTGACAAATAACTGCGCATTCGTTTAAAAGAAAAACAAAACAATGAGAAATGAAGCCATTAATTGGCGCTAGGAGTGTTGAAAGCTTTGCTAAGGCATAACGAGAGATTGTTGATCAGTCTGATGGTAAATTATTTTTTGCGGATATTTTACGTTTTTATGTTTCATTTCATTTATGTTATGTTCCAAAAACAAAATAGTGATTATCTTATACAACCTCTTCTTATGAAATAATTCCTTCACAGACTTTTCACTGTAAACCTATATTCATAAAGAATTTTTCATTGAGGAATAGGGGGCGGGATTGCGCAGTGGTTAGCGCGTTCGGCTTTGGCTCAAGAGGTCCGGGGTTCGAATCCCGCCAGGGGCACGGCAACTTTGTCTGCAGTAGAGAACTGTTCTACATGCAGTAAGGTTTGGGTGCAATGCTACACTGAATTACACAGCGTAGTACCACCCATGGTTCACTAGTTCCAGCCGCTGCTCGCAGGTTTGCAGTGCATAGCCACATGGCGTTGCAGGCTTTCTCCCTGCCATAATACTAGCAGCCGCGATATAAGTGAAATACTCTTGAAAGCGGCGTTAAACCCCAACTCACTCACTCATTGAGGAATAAAACATATTCTCTGCATATAAATTGTCTCCTATTGAAGCCAATCATAAACACAATTTGACTGTTTTGTTTGTTCTTCTTTGTAATTTTACGTTTAATTTCTATTTGCAGGCTGACAAGATGAATTGAAAAAGTCCAACAAGAAACTTCTTCAGCAAGGAGACTGACGTATAATGGTTTTTGCTTTTAATTACATGGAGTATTTAGAATCCATCAAAATGCCAGAGCTGACTTTTCTGAATCTGGTCAATTGGATCGCTGCAAGTGCAATGGTATTTGGAGGTGTTGTGCCTTTTATTCCGCAATATATGGACATTTACCGAACCAAAAATGCAGAAGGTTTTTCTCTGTTTGTGTGCTTGACTTTGCTCATAGCCAATATCCTCAGGATATTATTCTGGTAAGTTTGTTAACAAAATCTTACACGCATTTTAGTCTCATTGAATAGGAAAGTTCAGGGGCGGATACAGCTTTTTTGGAAACAGGGGGTTGCATTTTTTCAGACCTCGAAGATGTCAGTGGGGGGGTGGGGGGGGGTTGTAGTAACGGCTACATATCAAAATACATTCAAATGCTCTCGTGGGGGGGGGGGGGGGGGGGGGGGTCCTTAATGCATGCTAAGTGAAAAAAGTAAATGTATTGGGAATATATGGTGTAAGTGTACCATCTCTGTGGCATAAAGGGGGGATTTTAATGGTCATTTTAATAAATCTCGCATTAAAAGGTGGGGGGGGGGGGGGGCCTGCACCCTCCCTCTGGATCCGCCCCTGAAGTTATAACAATAAAGAACATGACAAGGTGCTGTTTGGGCAAATTGAATAACAGAGTTAGACATTACACAGAAAAACCAAGTAAAAACACAAGAGAATGAAAAACCCAGGTCTCCCGTAACCTAGGGATAAAGATGAGAATAAAAAACAATTGCTAAGCAGTTAGCCCTATCTAAAAGGGACACTGCGTCAAGATAAATATGAGATCAGATTTATCTACCTATGCTGATTAACGTGTCTGATAATGAGTCACAGACCCCCAATTACAGACAGTTTAGTAATTAGTAATAACACTTCTGGATGTAGACAGTGAAGCGAAGCGTAACTCATTAGCAGACACGTTAACCAGCATAAGCAGATAAAAGTGATCTCATTTTTATCCTTGACGCAGTGTCCCTTTAACAGTAAGCGTACTGGGTGGGTGGAAGTTACTGGAGTGACGTTACAGCAAAGGGAGTTAACTCTTGTTGGCTTGCTAGCTAGGGGGACTTATCAAAATCCTAAAATGTATTTTAACATTATAAAATAACAGTATGTTAGTATGACAAAAAAATTATGGATTCTACAGAGGTTAGGATAAAAGAACTGAGTGGAGTAATATCTAGGGAGAAGAATGCTAGGCATAGTCATTGGCAAATAGTGAAATATATAAAAATAAAACAAAGAGTTTGTTCAACAATAAAGTAATTTTACTGAATCCTATACTTTCAGTGTTCATGGGGGGCGTGATAGCGGAGTGGTTAGCGCGTTCGCTTTCAGATCAAGGGGTCCGGCAACTTTGTCTGCAGTAGAGAACTGTTCTACACGCATTTAGGTTTGGGTGCAATGCAACACTGAATTTCAGTGTAGTATCCCCCATGGTTCGCTAGTTCCACCCGTTGCTCGCAGGTTTCACTGCAATGCATAGCCAAACGGTGTTGCAGGATTTCTCCCTGCCGTAATACTAGCAGCTGCGGTATAAGAGAAATACTCTTGAACACCTCAGTGTTCATGAATTTCCCTTAAAAAATTTGCTTACTTATAGATACTATCGCCAGGTCGTATTTTATCCTATACATATTGAACATTTACAGGTTTGGAAAACACTATGAGCTTCCTCTTTTGGCACAAAGTGTCATCATGATTGCGTGTATGCTGACAATGGTTCATCTCTGTGTTAAAGTCAAACGAAAAGGGGAGATAATTTCGTCAAAACCACGGTATTTCATGGGTGAGTCAAACAAATTTTAAATGTTTGATATTTTTGTCTTATTGTATGCATTCTATTATTATGTCCTTTTTCGGTTGATTGTTATCTATATTATATTCTAACATGACACTATATTTAGAATGAAAATACTGCTTTCTGATTGGTTCCTCGTATCAATTTTGGAGTAATTATTTTACCGATAATCACCTCTAAATATTTGCGACCGATTCACATTGCTGAAAATCACGGGGCACAGAAATCAACAGTCGCTCGCTTCATACAACAGCGATTCATCCAATGAACAGAATCGGCGTTATTCCTCTATTTTGCAAAATTCTTCCACTGCCTCCAGTTCACAATCCCAAATGACCCCATTTCCTACCACGATGTCCTCAACCATGACACAAAAAGCGTTCTTGTCAGGCTTTCTTCAAATCTCAAACTGTTCGCTTGTAGACTAGTGAATAACTACTTTGGTTGACTTCGGGCGAGACTATTGTTGACTATCGTCGATCTAAACACCAAACGAACTGAGTTGGGTCGCACCATAATGACGTCATTTCCGATCTATAGCTCGACCCACGTCAAAGCGCGGGTTACTCGTGTTCCAAGATGGCGGCAAAGTAGCGGTCCTACAAATGTGCAGTTATGTTTTTAACAAAAAAAATATGAAAAAGAACTTAAATGGAAATATTTTTCTATGAGCTTAATGCCTGAAGACTTTTGACCATCTTGTCAAATAAAAAAACGCGTAATATGTCTCTAATGACGAACTTATCACCACAATCAATCACATCAGCTTGTTATTCTAAACGTTTTATTTTATATAGATGTATTAAAAGCTGTGTATGGTCATTTTGAATTTTCGAATCCCATTTCAACATTCTGGTGTCGCTATTATCGATCTGTGGTCATTTTGACCTTCAAAATTGTCGTTTTGTTAGTGTGCCCATTTTGACTAGGACCTGAAGTGAAGTAAAAAAATCTCTCTTAGAAAAACAATATACAAAATGTTAATATGTTATTCGGAGAGTATTAAAGTTTAGGTCTTTGAAGTATTAAAGTTATTTAAAATCTGAAAAAATATTCCAGGCATTCCTGCAGATTAATGCTCCCATATCCATAGTTTCAGAAAAAGTTGTCTGCCTTCATAGTATTAGATGTAAATTAATGTTTTTAAAGAAGGTAGCTCTGTTAAACATGTAAGTAATTTTGATCAATACAGCTAAATAAAAAAACTCAATGTATTGCAGATGTCAATGTCAGACCAGGACTTGGCACGGGAACACAACATACACAGGTGGACTTGCTATGTTTGCCACATTCCACCTATGATCCATTGTGAACCCCCCACTGCCTTAATTGAGTTAAAAATCCAGCCCAGTTTTGATCGTCATCGTTCATAAACTCGTTAAGTAAAATGAACAGTCTGTGAAAAGTCCGAAAGGACGCCATGTTTGTTGACAAGCAGACGACCAGAGTGAGTTCCGGCGAAACCCAAGCTATGTCATGCGCAGTTCACAAACTCGAGACAAACTTTAGTCCACACGCGAAGTCAACCTTTGAGAGTAGCGCCCCTTGAATGGGATTGGTCCTTGTCGGCCTTGTAGGGGAGATAGGTCGGACTATGTATTTACTTGAAAATCGCTTCTGTGAGTCTGATGACTTCCAACATGGGTTTTCTGTTGATATTATCATCAATTGAATAAAGATAAGTTACATTGAAATAAGTTTTAGTGTTTGTTTTGATATTTTGATTGAAGCATGTTCTTTGAAAAGTGAACTGCACCGAAGGGTCGCGGGCGAGTGAAACCAGTCTGTACTGGTTTGACCCAAGCACAGCGCTTTGGCGCAAGACGAAAGAGTTCCCCATTATTTTCCTAATTAGTCATGTTAGAATGGAGATAAATCCATTCTGTTTTATATTTTGGGGTTGTATGTTGTGCATTTTTTACCCCAAAATTAACATTTCAAACCTCGCAAGCTCGGTTTGAAATTAAATTTAGGGGTAAAAATGCACAACATACAACCCCAAAATATAAAACAGAATGGATTTATCTCCTAATTTTTAGCAATATCTAAAGATGCGTTTGTCCGTAAAAATGCAGTTTTTCATCTAAAAGTGTTGAGATGAATGAATTGCTTTTAATTTTCAAAATACAGATTTGCTATACATCCCTGTCTGTGTCGAAAATGTATCTGAAAGGATTCTTAATTTATTATACCCCCGCCTTACAGCGTAAGCGGGGTATATAGCGTTCATTCTTTCCATCTGTCCGTCCGTCCCAAAAATTTGTGCGGAGCAGATCTCCCAAACTATACATGCTAGCATCACAAAACTTCATACACATGTCAACCATGATCCCTAGTTGTGCCTTTTGAGGGTAAGAACTATTTCTGAATTTCATTTTTTTCGGTTTCCATGGAAACGTGACTAAAAAATGACTCTTTGAGGAAGTCATTTTGTTCGGAGCAGATCTCCAAAACTATGCATGCTAGCTTCATCAAACTTCATTCACATGTCAACCATGATCCCTAGTTGTGCCTTTTGAGGGTTAGAACTATTTCTGAATTTTAATTTTTGCGGTTTCCATGGAAGCGTGACTAAAAAGTACTAAAAAGTAACTCTTTGAGGAAGTCATTTTGTGCGGAGCAGATCTCCAAAACTATGCATGCTAGCTTCATCAAACTTGATATACATATCAAACAGGATCTCTAGTTGTGCCTTTTGAGGGTTAGACCTATATCTGAATTTTATTTTTTGCGGTTTCCATGAAAACGTGACATAAACAGGGA
Source organism: Gibbula magus (assembly GCA_936450465.1). Lineage (NCBI taxonomy): Eukaryota > Metazoa > Mollusca > Gastropoda > Trochida > Trochidae > Gibbula > Gibbula magus. The sequence goes on along the minus strand of OW388299.1, from coordinate 72,137,792 downwards.
CTCTATAGAGAAGTCTTGTTGTCCGGACCATATCTCCCATACTATGCATGTCAGCTTCACTTAACTTGATACAGAGGTTAACCATGATCCCTAGATGTGTCTTTTGAGGGTAAGACCAATATGCAAATGCTATTTTTGGATGGTTGCTATGGAAACATGACTTCAACAGTGACTATGTAGAAGTCGGTTTGTCCTAAGCATATCTCCTGTACTACATTTGAAAGCACCACAAAACTTGAAACACATATCAACCATGATCCCTAGATGTGCCTTTTGACAACTGGACCTTAATTATATAGCTTACATCTTCCAATGTTATGTAGAAACATCTGAAGCTATGTGATCCACTTCATCAAACTGTATTGATATGTTAATCAATAGCCACAGATTTATAATTTGCTTATTTGAAACTTCTTTGACCTAAGCGGGAAGCGGGGGTATGTGAGCTTTGCTCACTTCTACACTTGTTTATTAAAACATTTGCATAAATAAAGTAGACAAAATTGGTAAAAAAAAATCCAACTTTGTTAATGGCAGTAAAAAGTAACAATTTATATTATGAACCCCAAATTTCTTTTAAATTTGGATAAAAGACATAAACTTGCTATGTGAAAAAATTAACAATTTCTAAAATAAATTATTTCTTTGTCCCATCTCTCCAGTATGTGTGGGATTTGGCCCTTGTGTATAAAACTTTCCTCGCAAAGTGAAATCTACACTAGTCGAGTGATAAGCTAAATATTTCAAGGGGGGGGGGGGTCGCTTATTGAAAGGGGGGAGGGGAGAGGGGGATTCTAGGGGTTCATAAAATTTACATGTAAAATTTGTCAAGGGGGGGGGGGGGGGGGGGGGGGTGGCGTTTAAATCCCGATCTGGATCTGGATCTGGATCTGCATAATATCAAATTTGTCGCTTAACTAGTGCAGATTTATCTTGCGAGGAAGTTTTCCCTCGTGTATGTAACTGACAGTGGTGAATGTTGCTGCAGATGCTAAACAGTTGACGAATGAGGAAGACAGGTCTCATACACTGTTCGGTAGGATTCTTTCTTCTTTCCATCTTCTCATTCCTCTGCCTTGCCACTGCTTTCTTCCTTCCTTTGCTCGCATCGTTTTCACCCATCCCTGGCAGTGTTTGAAATAGCTCTTTGCAATCTCATTAAAATGGAAAGTATTATGCGTTCCTTGCTGTTTTTTTATCTGAATACTTCTCTGCAGTGATCATGTCTCGTGACCTTTCACTCCAGCGGAGGATTTGTAATGCATACATGAGGGGGTAAAGCATGAGAATGGTATACAATGAGGATTTGTAATGCAAACATGAGGGGGTAAAGCATGAGAATGGTATACAATGGGGATTTGCAATACAAACATGAGGGGGTAAAGCATGAGAATGGTATACAATGAGGATTTGTAATGCAAACATGAGGGGGTAAAGCATGAGAATGGTATACAATGGGGATTTGCAATACAAACATGAGGGGGTAAAGCATGAGAATGGTATACAATGAGGATTTGTAATGCAAACATGAGGGGGTAAAGCATGAGAATGGTATACAATGGGGATTTGTAATACAAACATGAGGGGAGTAAGTACTTTATCCACCACTCAAGTCCTTACTCCCCATTATGTTTGTAGGATGACGGCTTTGGAGGGGGTTCTGCAACTTTGTCTGCAGTAGAGAACTGTTCTACATTCAGTAAGGTTTGGGTGCAATGCCACACTGAATTTCATGGATCACTAGTTCCAGCCGATGCTCGCAGGTTTCACCACAATCCATAGCCATCATGATGTTGCAGGCTTTCTCCCTGCCATAATACTAGCAGCCGTGATATAAGTGAAATACTCTTGAAAGCGGCGTTAAACCCCAATTCACCTCACCTCTTTTTGATGCTAGAAATAATGCCTATCTGACAGTTTGGTCATCTGCTAAAACTGGTAAACTTTGGAGTTTATAAATAAATTGCCTTGAAATTGCCAAAATCATGCTATCTTACAGGCTTATTTCAAACCCTGTTAATTTTGAAGTTATCAATAAATTAATTGATCCCTATAACATTTCAGATTTTTTACATTTGCAACTTCAAATTCTTTTCGTCCAAATTCTTTATTTCAGTATTAGTGGCCTTAAGCCCAGGGTACAAACGATATACATTTTGTAAAAGGTGAAAATCTTTACAGGATACATGATAAGTAAATCCCAGAAACATTGATCAAAAGCAGAACATTTAACTAGTGGCAAATCACCAAAAACTGTATAGAGATACGATGTAAATCAAACTCCCACTTTGAGAGCATGGTTATCTCCCTTCCATCGTCCTGTGACATTCCCAATTTTCTCTTCTTATGAAGTAAAAGTGATAAAACGATATGAATCGTATGTATTGAATTGATTTGACATGACAAGCTGCATCTATTCAACTCACATGCATGAAATTATTAAGGGTTTAACAATGCCTGGCCCCGCCTGCATGATTCCCCTCCCTCCCTCCCTCCCTCCCCTCCCCCATCTAACTGCATTTGTTTGAAAATAACACCTGGTACACATCTGCTTATCACAAATAATTATTTGAAAATGACAAATTGTTTGGACACTTCTTTTCATTGTCATTTTGAACCAAATCTATATAAACTAACTCTTGTTACTTCAGTGGTGGGGATTTTATATTTGAAAAATGTTCCATGTAAATTTTTAATTCTAAGTTGACCAATGACAATATGAACACCTATCCTTTGAAAATTCTTGAATCTGTGTATGTGCTAAAAGTCCATTTACCATGCCTTCTCTGTCTGTTCTGTTTGCTTTTTTTGTCTCTATCAATCAACACCATTGTCTCTCATTCTTTCACAGTTCATTTGTCCTATTTCTTCTGTCCTTCCATTTGTCAGACTTTCTTTTTTACAGTGGTTTTTTTGTTGTTGTATTTTGACCTTGACTTGTTCCATTCACACCTGGATTGTTGGCTGAATTTTCTCATTTGATCTTAATCCATTTGTCTTATTTTAATCAAACCCTCATTTCCATCCATCCTTTCATCCATCCATCGATTCTTCAGTCCTCTCCATCCATCCATCCATCCATCCATTCTTCTATCATCCATCCATCCATCCATTCTTCTATCATCCATCCATTCATCCATTCTGCCATCGTCCATCCATTCATCCATTCTTCCATCGTCCATCCATCCATCCATCCATTCTTCCATCATCCATCCATTCAGTCTTCCATCCATCCATCCACCATCCATCGATCCACCATCCATACATCCACCATCCATACATCCACCATACATCCACCATCCAACCATCCATCCACCATCCATCCATCCACCATCCATACATCCACCATCCATACATCCACCATCCATCCATCCACCATCCATCCACCATCCATCCATCCATCCATACATCCACCATCCATACATCCACCATCCATCCACCATCCATCCACCATCCATCCATCCACCATCCATACATCCACCATCCATACATCCACCATCCATCCATCCACCATCCATCCATCCATCCATACATCCACCATCCATACATCCACCATCCATCCATCCACCATCCATCCACCATCCATCCATCCACCATCCATCCATCCATCCATCCATCCATCCACCATCCATCAATCCATTCTTCCATCCATCCATCCATCCATCAATCCATTCTTCCATCAATCCATTCTTCCATCATCCATCCATTCTTCCATCCATCAATTCATTCTTCCATCCATTTCATTTTTTTATCCATCCATCCATCCATCCATCCATTCATTCATCCATCCTTCCATTCAATCTATTGCATCCACCTAATCTTGCATTCCGCTATCCATTGTACACCTGTTCAATTTCCCTATCCATCCACGCTTCCTATCATCCATCCATCCATCTATCAGAACTGCAGTGTTTGAATGTTGTCTGTCAATCCTTCATCTGAAGTATGTCTGTCAAAATGATTGATGTCTGCCATGCAGTATATAAGCTCATATAGAGGTCATACAAGTGCATTGTGATTAAATACACTTGTACATTCCAGTAATAATCCACAACCATCATACAACAATTTACTTATATTTACTGTGTTTATGTGTATGGCAAAATGTCTTCATCATTCCATGTCTACCGTATGTGTGTATGCATTTTGTGCTTGGTGTACATTCATTCACCTGTCTAAACAATTCCGAGTAATATCTAATATTATATAAGTAGGGACCTGTCTGTTGCCTGTTTGTCCGCCTGACAGTGAATGAATGAGAATGAAAGTCCTCTGCTTCGTGTTGTTGCTAACTCTTGACCAACACAACTTCACCCGCAAGTCATAACTCGCCAGTGTCCATCACTGGCTAATTTAAGCCTTGCTACATTTTGTTACCTTTTTGTGCCATTTTAGCAGCACTCATTATGAAGTAAATATACATATCTCTTTTTGGGTAAGAAGATTTTATGGATGTTTCTTTGAGTTTTGAAAACAAAATGGATCAGTTTTATTTATGCTAATTACAATATTTACGTATTATTTGTACCTTTGGTAATCTTACTTAGGCTGTGTGTCTCTAATCTACACTAACTTACCAGCAAAAAGTTTTTTTGGTTCAAAATGTGTCTTTTAATAGAATAACTTCAAACTTTTCTTCTATTTTTTACATTGTTTAATTTTCCAAAGAAATGTTACGTTATTTAGTTATTATTTATATTTATTTCTATTGTCTGTTGTATATCCATGTTACAGATTTCATTTTATTCAAATTTGCGTCAACACATTACTAGTATATTGATAATTTTGTAATAAAAATGAATGAATATCAGTATATCAGTAATAGCATTGACATTATATCAAATATAAAAAAAATTCTAAATTTATATTTTATCAACCATATCCCTTCATTTACTATAAGGGCAAACATATTGAGGGTGATAATTTCATATGATGCACTAGAACAAAATATTAAAGTATGACATGCTCACTCATATAATATCCTCTTTGTTATAGATTTTGACATGGAATATTTCTGGAAATGGACGGATTTCCTTAGTTACGTGGAATTCCTAGCAACCTTCACCATGGCAACGGGCGTCCTGACCTACCTGTTGCTAGGGTCAAGTATCTACGTGGAGACGCTCGGGTTCATGGCCGTGTTTGCCGAGGCAATGTTAGGAGCTCCACAGTTTTACAGAAACTACCAGAACAAGTCTACTGTGGGCATGAGGTGAGACAATAATTGAAACTAATATAATCTCAGCTTCAATTTAATTGTCACCCATTATTATAAGGACAGAACAACGTTTGACTGGCACTGCACTTTGGCTGCCGGGTGCAAAATGCACAAACCGAATTTCCAATTACATTATATTGCGGACAATAAAGTGTTCTTATCATTATTATTTTTATTAACCTACAATTAATTTGTAAGCACAACTGACTTTCACACCGGTATGTAATACCATGGGATATAGTCGTTGACCTGTCCGTCCGTCCGTAATCATTTCGTTTCCGGAGCAGAACTCGAAAACGGATCGTGAAATCTTGTTGACACTCGGATTTTGACTTTGTTCAGAGATAGGTTTGTTTCCAGCTCCAAAACTATACATCATATCTTTCTGAAACTTTGCATGTGTATTACCCACTAACTGAAGTGGTGCCTTTTGATATTTTAAAATTTCTGAATTTTTTTGTTTTGTTTCCTTTATATCATGTTTGATTAAGACTTTGTTCAGAGATAGGTTTGTTTCCGGAGCACAGCTCCAAAACTATTCCACATATCTTCCTGAAACTTTTCATATGTATTACCCACTAAATGACGTGGTGCCTTTTAATATTTTCAGATTTCTGAATAATTTTTTTTTTCGTTTTCATTGAAACGTGTTGATTTGGACTTTGTTCAGGGATATGTCTGCCTCTGTAGCAGAACTCCAAAGCCCTTTATCATACCTGAAACTAAAATGTTTATAACCCCCTAACTGAAGTAGTAGATATACAATTATCTGTCAAAGATGTGTTTTATAAATTATGTGGGACCGCTGGGATATGTCATCTTCTGACTCTTCTGACTCTTGTTTAATAAAAGTACACTTAGCCACAAATTAAAAGTGGAAATTGTGAGCAAAATTAAAGAATTTTCCATAAAAAAATTAAAAAAATCATTGAAAAAAAAAAAATGAATTGACTACCTTTTTGCCTCCATTTCTCTTCTCCCAAACAGTAAGAAGATGGTAGGATTCTGGACAATGGGCGACATCTTCAAAACAGTTTATTTCATCCTGCGGGCCGCCCCTGCTCAGTTCTGGATCTGCGGGATGCTGCAGGTGTCCATCGACATCTCCATCTTCCTGCAGGTGTACATGTACAGACACCACATGCCGGGCAAGGTCATCAAGGCCAGGAGTTGACCAAAGGTCAAGGTCACAGAAATTCCTCAAAGGGTTGCAGAGTGTCTTGGAAATAAGCTCGGAGTGTGAAGATGTCCTTTGGTTGATTTAGTATTTTAGTAGGGACGTGGATTGGTTAAGGGGAGGGAGGGCTTATTTGAGAGGGGGGGGGGGGGGGGGGAGATTGATACAGACACAAAAGGAACTTATTTTCAGAGGCGGTGAGGAAAGACACGATATGCTAGATGTTTGGTGATTTTTTTTTCTCTCCACAGAATATCACAGAATCATTTTGCATTTTGTGAGTGAAATCAAATCGTCCTGTATGTGTGTCATTTTGTCAATCTAAACAGCAAATTAAAGAAAAGCCTAAAATATGAGTCCCAATTTAATGTCACCAACTAGTGGACTGTCTGCAGGATCACATTTTACACATTTGTCATTTTGTCATCCATACCATTGCCTTAATTTCCTTTTGGCTCACAGTCACAACTCGTATTAAGTCCCAATCGAAAGCATTTAATCACAGGGGTTCAAATCTCAGTTTTTGATTTATCTAGAGTAATTATTTCTTCACCGATTTTCTTTCAATTTGAAATATAGATTTATAAAAATGTCCATAGATTTTTTGCAAAAGTAAAGGAGTGATTTGAACAGCTGTGATTGACTGTCTCAGGTACGGTCTGTTGTTTATAGTTGTGATGAATGTTTGGTTGATTGAGAGGAGAGAGGGGAAGGGAGAGGGGAGGGGAGTGAAAGAGAGGGTGAGGGGAGGAGAGAGGGAGGAGGGGGAAGGAAAGAGGGGAGAGATGGAGATGAGAGAGGGGAAGAGAGGAGAGAAGATAAGAGAGAGGAGAGGAAAGGAGAGCGGGGAGAGGAGGCAATATATTAAGGCTAGTGTAGTTGTTTTACAACTGATTAAAAGATGGTTGGAAGAGATGGGTGTATGAATGGATGGGAATAAGGTGGTTCTGATTGACAATCCACTGGAACATCCTGTCTCAGAGTTTCCCTCCATACAGTATCTTGTACCCGATTAGGCTTATATAGAGAAATGATGTATGGTTGTGGGCAGTCTGATTAAAATCGACGGTTTTCCGTGGAATAAAAATTGCAAAATAGTGCATCTACCGGGATACAAACTCATATCAGTCGTAGGTTCCACGCCAAACCGTCTGATTACAGCCCATAGACTCGTGTGTTCGAGCACAATTCAGGTAGCCAATCAAAAGATGCAACAAATGCTTTCGGTGCGAGAAGCTAGGGGCAGATAACTCCAAACAGCTATCCTTTTGTCTGTTCCAAATGCTTTCAAAACAGCGACCGTTTAAATACTATGATGTGATTGGTCAGCTATTAGACTGGGCTTTGGCTGCGCTAAACTGGTTCGGAACACACGCCTATGCAGGATGTTCTCAGACCTTGTGGCGAGGAATCTACAGAACCTGTTCGTATCCCGGTAGATATATTATTTTGCAAATTTTATTCCTCGGAACAAGGTCGATTTTAATCAGACTGGGTTTTTGGTTTCTTGGGGATTAATCATGGAAGAAAGATGTGGTGGGTGGTGTTCATTTGGGAGAATGGCGATCAGCGTGGATGGGTCCAGGTGCTTCTGATGTTTTCATTCAGTGTCTCAATATCTCATGTCCATCTATGCATTGTATAGATTAGAATAAGATTGCAAATGTCTGAGATTACAGTAGTGAAACCAGAGATGTCCGAGTTCAGTGCTGAGTTCAGAGGTGGTGAGAGTTTGAGAGCGAGGAAAGTATTGTTGCAAATAGTATGTATAAGGGAGTAGGAATTGGAAAAAGGGAGAAATATGGCTGGAGTTTGTGGAAAGAGTGATAATGATAAAGAGATTGGATGGTGAGGGATTGAGTGAGTGAGAGATTGGGGAGGGGAGGGGCTGTTTTTAGGGGATATGTAAGAATGAGAATGAATGAGAGGAAGGTTTTAGGGGAACGGGGGAGAGGAATGGGAGGGGGAATAGAATGGGAAGTGGGTAAAAGGGGAGTAGAATGGGAAGTGGGTAAAAGGGGAGTAGAATGGGAAGTGGGTAAAAGGGGAGTAGAATGGGAAGTGGGTAAAAGGGGAGTAGAATGGGAAGTGGGTAAAAGGGAAATAGAATGGGAAGTGGGTAAAAGGGGAGTAGAATGGGAAGTGGGTAAAAGGGAAATAGAATGGGAAGTGGGTAAAAGGGGAGTAGAATGGGAAGTGGGTAAAAGGGGAGTAGAATGGGAAGTGGGTAAAAGGGGAGTAGAATGGGAAGTGGGTAAAAGGGAATAGAATGGGAAGTGGGTAAAAGGGGAGTAGAATGGGAAGTGGGTAAAAGGGGAGTAGAATGGGAAGTGGGTAAAAGGGGAGTAGAATGGGAAGTGGGTAAAAGGGAATAGAATGGGAAGTGGGTAAAAGGGGAGTAGAATGGGAAGTGGGTAAAAGGGAATAGAATGGGAAGTGGGTAAAAGGGGAGTAGAATGGGAGGGGCGAAGGCTACAGCTGAGATATTTTGTGGTGTATCTGACTGAAAGAAGACGGTTTCCAGATTTTAATCCTCTGACATAAGTTTTTGATCTTTTACCTTCTGTGCATTTTCTCTTCAAATCTGAGTCCAAATCCATGCTTGTATGAAAGGGAGGTAACCGACTCCAGTTGCTGCTGTTGTTTATCCCGGTATAAAAATGGAAGTGAATGCTGACTGCCTTGCATACATCTTCCGCACGTATCGGGCGAGAGACGAATTTACAAGAACTTCATATTCCTTGCGACAACTCAACGGATAAATTGAGACAGGAAGTAGCCTGATTATTGAGCTATGGTGTAGGACACTCAAATGCGGATACAAAACGCACTTCTGTCGTGATGTTTTACCAACAATTAAGCGGAGGCAAATATTTTTGGAGTCATTTCTGCTTATAAATCAACTATTTTTAGTGACATATTTATGCCTCTATTTTATTACTTTTGTCGCAATGTAACTAAGGGATTAATTTGAAATTATTTCTGACTTTGAACACTCCTTATTTAAATGGGAAAGACTGGGTTCGTCATGAGCGATTTGATTGGTTAATGGAAGGGACGTAACTCTGTCCTACAGGGGGCGCTGACCCAGTCACAAGTTTTCCTGTCGAGTTGTCGCAAGGTTGATTGTGAATTTCTGGTAAATGCATATCTCACCTGATGTGTGGGGGAGATGCCTTGTTAGATGTGTATGGAGTATTTTATTGTGTACATAATGAAATTGTTACAAGGGATTATAATTACATTTTGATGTTATCACTTGCATAATGCTCTTGAAGACTTGAATGATAGTTTAAATTGTGTGTTGCTTCATTTACCCAAGATATAGCGTCCATGTGAAAGATATCAATACCAAGTATGTGTAAATCTGACACGACTTTCTCTCATGAGGATAAAGTTTGGGATCTGATGTTATTTCTCCATGTTAAATAACTTATAATCCACATCCTGCTATCACATCCTGCTATCACATCCTGCTATCACATCCTGCTATCACATCCTGCTATCACATCCAAGACTATTAACTCCCCTGATTGTGCAACAAGCTTTTGCCTCGTATCATACTATAACAAAACTAGCCGGTGACTTTCAATTGAGCGATATTGACAGTGAACAGATGAGAAGAATTATGAGCATAAAATCTCTTTATTGCATAAGCAGCTTTTCCTTTGAATCACGTTAGGCCTAAAAAATAATCTTTACAGGCTGACAAATGATGCGATGCCGCGATTTATTTTTTTACGAAATATTTTGGGGGGGGGGGGGGGGGGGGGGAAATGAAGAGTTAAACAAACAAAATGTATACAATTATTTGTATACATAAAGCACAAACCCTCTTAACTATGTGTTACTATTCCAAATAGTCAATAATCTCACCCCTACACTCCATCCCAAAGAAAGGAGTGACATTTTCAATGTCAAATGTTTTCTGAGATTAAAAAATTACAGTTATCTGCCCCTTACTTTTTTTAAAACTTAAAAAAAGGAGACCTGAGGTGTGGGTTTGAAACTGATGCGGGCGGAAACCAGAAACAAATTCTTTTTTTTTTGGCCCTTATAAATAACCAACAAATGACTAAATCTAGCAATATTTGAAGTGGCTGGATGAAAAAAGATGAGCAATCAAATTTCAATTCAGGACATTAACTTCACTGACAACATATGATATATAGCGATGAGGAACAATCTTTAGTGGTACTAGGTGAAAGCTGTTTACACAATCAGGTGATTATAGTATACTTGTAGATACAAATACCCTGATGGTCAAGGGGGTGTTAATCATTTTTATCTTCACAGAAAGATTTCTCAAGCCATGTAAAAGCATATCTGTTTTTGTTGAGGGCATTCTTGCCAATATCATGTGTATGTTTTGTATATAAACTGTTAATCTAGTTAATCTAATAACAGCATAAATTTTAATTGGTGAAGTTCTTTGTCAAACTGGACAGCAGTCTGATTAAAATACAGTAGTCTAGAACAAAGATATAGCGAACAAACGGATATAGCAAATGCATTTAAAAGTCCCATCAAAAGCCATATATAATATGCCAAATGTAAAAATCGAAAAGCGTATATAGAAAACTGAATTCTCTTGGCGTTCGTTATATCCGTTTTCTACTGTAGACTGTTTTCCCCAAAAATGAAAGTTGTCAAATAGTGCATCTAGCGGGATATCAATTCATATTGTTCGGAGGTTTTCTCTCCGGTCTGATCAAGGTTTAATGTTCAAATGTTCTTACGCAATTCAATTAGCCAATCACAAGACCTCTAAAAAAAGTTTTTGTGCAAGAACAGGGGCAAGTAACTCCGCTAACCTTTCGTTTATTTCCCTATCATTGGGAATGTGTTGACAAATGATTCCAAATGCTTTTATAATGGCAATCGTTTAAAAACTATGATGTGATTGGTCAGCTAATGGGTTTTGTCTGCGTTAAACTAGTACAGAACACGCGCCTGTCATCAGACCTTGTGACGAGGAATCTATAGAACCAGCTCATATCTGCTAGATACCCTATTTTGCAAATTTTATTCCTTGGAACGGGGTCGATTTTAATCAGACTCTTGTAAAATGTGGCCAGCAAGTAAATATGGGTTGTGAGCTTTTGGCTGAAGTTAGCACCAACACATTGCATAGTTTGAGAAGAGCTTTTCAAACCACAAGTCTCTAGTGCCAGTAAAGACTTAAATGTATACTGAGGACAAATTAATTTGTTTATTAACAAGATAATTTATGTTAATGAAATACGTAAGATAACAAAACCTTAATTCTCTGTATGCAATTCACAACAGTCATTGTTTTAAGGGTGCTTAATATTTTAAAAGATAAAACAAAAGTAACATTTTTTTAAAAACGATCTAGTTATGATAAATTTATGATATTTTTGATGAATTCAAATTATGTACAACATTGTAGTATTTCACATTAACCTTTTAACTTTAGAGTAGATCATGATATATGTTTATTCTTCATTTGTTTGTGTTAGGCAACCATGAAAGCATTTTTGGTTTCACCACTTTGTGCATGCTCACCCAAGCAAGAGGGAATTTCCTTAGATATATCATTGATGGAAGCTAGATAACATTCTTTTTAGGGTAGAATTAGTCCCACCAACACTTAATTCAGTCATTTGTTTCCATCCGCATTCATTGGTGAAACCCCTAACTTTCAATTCAAGGGAAACCATGGAAGTCAAGGCACACGCTCAGTCTGATTAAAATCTTCGGTATTCCGCGGAAAAAATTTGCAAAATAGTGCATCTACCGGGATATGAACTCATATCGTTCGGAGGTTTCCATGCCAAACCATCTGGTTACAGCCTGTAGACTCCCCTGTTCTAGCGCAATTCAGTTAACCAATCACAAGACGTCCAACAAAAGCTTTCGGTGCGAGAAGCTAGGAGCAGATAACTCCAAAGAGCTATCATTTTGTCTGTTCCGAATGCTTTCAAAACAGCGACTGTTTAAAAACTATGATGTGATTGGTCAGCTATTAGACTGGGCTTTGGCTGAGCTAAACTGGTTCGGAATGTACGGGATGTTCTCAGACCTTATGGCGAGGAATCTACAGAACCTGTTTGTATCCCGTAGATATATTATTTTCAAATTTTATTCCTCGGAACAAGGATCAGATTGGGCACAAGCTTTACATTCTTCCTGGCTGCAGTTTGATGCCTTTGCAAATCAGGTTATAATAGAAACTGGTTGTCCAATAGAAAGTCCTGTTGCAATACCTATATCAGATATCATAGTGTCAGTAATTCTATCAAAATCATCATCTTAGTGGTTTATTGATAACCACAACACTAAAAAGCTCCAAAAAGCCTGTTGAGGTTTAAATGGGTGCAAGTATAAACAGTTTGAATATTAAAATTATGGCAGGAGAAAACAAATTGTAAAATATATCAAAGTTTAAATGGGTGCAATTATACACACTGTTTTGAAGAATATTCTAATTTTGCCAGAAAAAAAAATGTAAAATATATTTTTCTAAAATCCATAAAATTGTATTACCTTATACTGATATAAACAAAGTGAAATTAAATCTCACTCCATGGTTATTAAATGACTGTAATTTTCCTTTGATCTTTTCACTATGATTAGTTATTATAAATATCATCAGTTGTATCCTCAAAGGCAGAACTAGACCCCAAACCGAATGCAGATGAGACAAAGTTGTATCATAAAGAAAAGGCGGTTCTGTTTGATGTCAATGGATAGGTACATTTGGCGCCCATTGGATAAAAACAGATCCATGGTTGACAAAAGTGGGTGTATAAACATATCAGCTTGCTATCACACCACTCATAATTTATATAGAACGCTTATTGCAAGCACTGGTGCCAAGAAAAAGATTCAAATTGCAGCAAGGTAGAATAGTGAGATTTTTGTTTGACTTAGCACTTAGCCTTGTGTTGGAAGTTGATAATCCATTTATTAGATGATGATTTTGTGAAAGCCTACTTGTAAAGATTTATCATATATATCAAAGATCATATCATACATTGACATTATGAGGGAAGATTTCATTGGCTGGCAGTGGACTAGCTAAAATCCAAGAAATCAATGTATAGATTAACTTATTTAATCATTATTTATAGATGACTTTGTCTCACACTTTTTAAAAAAGATCATGGATTAAATTCAAATTTCCAAAATATATGAGAATTGTAAGCATTATGTTTTACATCCTTTAACTGTTCTTTGATAATTCATTGTCCAGTATTATTTCATATTTAATTTTCATCTTACCATGCCTGCATATAAATATGTTATTCATGTAAATTTGTAATGTGGTTTTGTTATCAAGGGATATATGAGATACCATAAGCTTTCTTAACTCTTTTATCGCACTCTAGCACAACCAAGGGAGACAACTCTATCACACTAATCTCACTATCACAAGTTTAATTCTAAAACAACAGTTGTTTTTTTCTTTCAAAAGACGTTAAACCCCTAAGATTTTCTATCGTAACCTCTGTTAAATATTGGCGATATTTCCCTTTTCTCGTTGACATCAACATTTTTGTAGTGGCGTTAAACAATAACTCACTCTCAATATTCTTGCATGATCCCCTCGCGGAGAAAGTTTGTCATGTTAATGTCCTTATATTTGTCCAATCAAATCAAATTCTGTGTGCTAAACAGTTTGTGCACATGCATCGTTGACAGTTACTCATACTAACAGTTACAAAATGTTTCGGTAATTGCAGGGGGCAGGATCAAGAGGTCCGGGGTTCGAATCCCGCCAGGGGCACACCAACTTTGTCTGCAATAGAGAACTGTTCTACACGCAGTAAGGTTTGGGTGCAATGCTACACTGAATTTCAGCGTAGTACCACCCATGGTTCGCTAGTTCCAGCCGATGCTCGCAGGTTTCACCGCAATGCATAACCACATGGAGTTGTGGGCTTTCTCCCTGCAATAATACTAGCAGTCGCGATATAAGTGAAATATTCTTGAAAGCCGCGTTAAACCCCAACTCATCTCGCCTCATACTGACATTTACGAAATGTTTCGGTAATTGCACAAATAACTTCTGATTCAACTGATCAGGAATCTATTTCCATCCAAGAAAGTGCTTGCAATGTAACGGAGGTTACTTTAGAAAATCTGAAGGGAGTACCTCTGTGGGAAGAGAATGACCCCTTGGATGCAGAGGATAAAATGGGAGGTGAACTGGAAATTAAAATTAAAGCCATTGATGATAGTTTATTATTTGTCTTTAGATTACCGGGATAAAAGGATAAAATTTTAATTGAAATTCTTCGAAGGCATTTAGAAGTTGTGTGATAATAAGACAATATTATGGATTACCACTTCTTTGTTTCTCACAATGTTTCTGGGGTACTTCTTGCATGCCCATCTGTATTTTCTTTTAATTAAGTTGTTATCAGCGTTAACACTGCCAAATTGAAACCATCCAGTTGGATCTAAGGCAGCCCTGTCTCTTACATCATTCTATTGTGAATAAGATTTGAAAGACAAACAAATAAAAACTAACAATTGCTTGTAGTGCCTTTTACCAAATCCTTTTGAGAGCTATGCTTACTTGATGTTGTACTATCGGTCTATTTCATTCATTGACGGGTTAAATTTCAGGGTCTAGATTTTGGAAGCTCTCTTATCGCTAAGATATTTGTAAGCCTATTTTAATGTTCAGGGAGCTGTTGCACAAAACAATCTAAACTTTAAGGATAAGCTTAAGGTCACCTTAGAGATTCATGCAACAGGACTCAGTTCTTATGACTGTCTTAGCGTTGAGATAGCTTTGGACATACGGGCCCTTTTTGGGTCCATGACCAGATGCTATTATTTTAATAAAAACAGTTCAATTGAAATTGAAAATATTAATCTCTATTCGAAATAAATTGCATGAGAAGTGAATAGTCATGGGTTTTTCAATGGATAGGAAAATTATAATGTAAACATTTATGTTTTAGGGGTAAACAATTAAACTTTTGGAAACACTTGAATGATATTTACAAAGTACTATTACTTAGACTTAATTAATCATGGGGTTTAGATTTGAACTAGTCAAAACTGTATTCTTTGTACAAAGGGGGCGTGATAGCGCAGTGGATAGCGCGTTCGGCTTCGGATCAAGAGGTCTGGGGTTCGAATCCCGCCAGGAGCTAGGCAACTTTGTCTGCAGTAGTTAACTGTTCTACACGCAGTAAGGTTTGGGTGCAGTGCTACACTGAATTTCAGCGTAGTATACACACCCATAGTTCGCTAGTTCCTCCAGCCGATGCTCGCAGTTTTCACCGCAATGGAATTTTCTGATCGAATTGATTAACATCATTGGTGTGAAAATATCAAAACGGTCAATGTATATATTATTTTCATGCAAATGGGTTTAAGACGTTAATTTGTAAATAGTCTGTGTATTTCTAAACTGGAAAAAATTTGGTTTGCTCAGATGTGAAATTTGGGATGTTTTAGTATTGTGACACTGGAAACAAATTTGGATTATGGTTATATTGGATTACAATTTATAATGTCAGTGAAAACATTTATTTACTTGTTGATAGTCCTCTTGAAAATTTAGAGGCAAATGCAAAGTTTTTAGGTGCCTCTTTAGTCTATAATTTTTACTATGTCTAGATTTAGCAATTTTGTGGTTCCTTTTAATTCTATTTAATGATAACATAATGCATTTACTTTGACAGTATACACAGAAGTATTATATCATTTTCATAAAGTATATATTTATTTGTTGGGTGGTACTGATTGTTCTAGAAGAAGTGAAATAAAATATTATTTTCGAATTGTGATTTTAAACTATGAATTTAAGAGGAAAAAATAACATTTTTACATGTGATATTGTTAACAGGGACCAACATTGCTGTAGAGTTTTGCTCAAAACACTGCTTTGTCATTGGCTTCACTATTTTTTATAAATGCAACTTGAAATGGACATTATAAGAATAAAGAATAAAATATTTTCTTGTATTGGCTTGTTTTTTTAATCAGGTTGAATATGATGAAATGTACATATGAGACTATCCACAATGGGAAGTTAGGTAATTGTAAACAGTGATGTTATCATGACGTCATGGATCATGATGTCACCCATAGTGTTTCTTTGCACCCATAGTGTTTCTTTGCACCCATAGTGTTTCTTTGCCTCTGGAATAGAAGACGGGAGTCATGAAGGGGTAGTTGCAATTGTCTGGTTCACTTAAGCGAAATTAAAAAAAATAGAGCTATGGGCTCTGTAGCTCATCAGGATTTATATTGTTTATAATGATGAAGACTGAAATAGATTTTGAGGTCATGGCTTGAGGCCCTTATTTGAGGCACCACTGGGTCTCCAAGTCTAAAATTTAGAAACTATCGGCTAAAGAGTCTGCACACAATATTACAGCCTTCTAGGTATATTTGTTCTGGAGTAGATGAAAATAGGTTTTTAAGGATGTGAACCCCGTGACCCCATTTGGGTTCAGGGGGTCACGAGATCTACAATTTAGAATCCCCATTGGCCAAGGAGTCTGCGCACAACTTTTCAGCTCTCTAGACCTTTTGGAACTGGAGAAGAAGATGAAAATAGGTCTTTAACGATGTGACCCCTCTGACCCCATTTGGGGTCATGGGGTCACGAAATCTACAATTTAGAATCCCCATGGGCCAAGGAGTCTGCACACAACTTTTCAGCTCTCTAGACCTTTTGGAACTGGAGAAGAAGATGAAAATAGGCTTTTAATGATGTGACCCCTGTGACCCCATTTGGGGTCACGGGGTCACGAAATCTACAATTTAGAATCCCAATTGGCCAAGGAGTCTGCACACAACTTTTCAGATCTCTAAACCTTTTGGAACTTGATAAGAAGATGAAAATAGTTTTTTAAGGATGAGACCCCTGTGACCCCATTTGGGGTCACGGGGTCACGAAATCTACAATTAAGAATCCCAATTGGCCAAGGAGTTTGCACACAACTTTTCAGCTCTCTAGACCTTTTGGAACTGGAGAAGAAGATGAAAATAGGCTTTTAATGATGTGACCCCTGTGACCCCATTTGGGGTCACGGGGTCACGAAATCTACAATTTAGAATCCCAATTGGCCAAGGAGTCTGCACACAACTTTTCAGCTCTCTAAACCTTTTGGAACTTGATGAGAAGATGAAAATAGTTTTTTAAGGATGTGACCCCTGTGACCCCATTTGGGGTCACGGGGTCACGAAATCTACTATTTAGAATCCCCATGGGCCAAGGAGTCTGCACACAACTTTTCAGCTCTCTAGACCTTTTGCAGCTGGAGAAGAAGATGAAAATAGGTTTTTAATGATGTTACCCCTGTGCCCCAATTTGGGGTCAGGGGGTCACGAAATCTACAATTTAGAATCCCCATAGGCCAAGGAGTCTGCACACAACTTTTCAGCTCTCTAAACCTTTTGGAACTTGATAAGAAGATGAAAATAGGAATTTAAGGATGTGACCCCTGTGACCCCATTTGAGGTCACGGGGTCACAGAATCTACAATTTAGAAACCCCATGGGCCAAGGAGTCTGCACACAACTTTTCAGTTCTCTAGACCTTTTGGAACTGGAGAAGAAGATGAAAATAGGTTTTTAAGGATGTGACCCCTGTGACCTCATTTGGGGTCATGGGGTCACGAAATCTACAATTTAGAATCCCCATGGGCCAAGGAGTCTGCACATAACATTTCAGCTCTGTGGAGTCATTGGTTCTGGAGAAGAAGTCGAAAAAGCGAAAAGTTTACGGATGGACGGATGGACGGACGGATGGACGGACGCCGGACACCATGCCATGCCATAATCCCATCGGGCCTTTCAGGCCTGATGAGCTAAAAATAGAGCCATGGGCTCTGTAGCTCATTAGGGTTTATATTGTTTAATGATGAGGACTGAAATAGATTTTTTGGTCATGGCCCATCAGGCCCTTATTTGGGGCCACAGGTCACCAAATCTACAATTTAAAATCCCCATTGGCTAAAGAGTCTGTACACAATAGTACAGCCTTCTAAGTCTTTTTTTTCGGGAGAAGAAGACGAAAATAGGTTTTTCGGTCATGGCCTGTGATGCCCCCACTTGAAGATGAAAATAGGTTGTAAGGCCGTTTTTTGGGGCCACTGGGTCACCAAATCTATACTTTAGAATCTCCATTTGCTAAAGACTCTGCACGCAATATTATAGGCATCTAGGTCTTTTTGATCTTGAGAAGAAGATGAAAATAGGTTATTAAGTTATGGCCTGTAATGCCGTTTTTTGGGGCCACTGGTTCACCAAATCTACAATTTAGAATCTCCATTGGCCAAAGAGTATGTACACAAAATTCAGCTCCCCAGACCCAGTGGTTCTGGAGAAGATGACAAAAAACGAAAAGTTTAAATACTGACGGACGGACGCCGGATACAATGCCATGCCATAAGCACATCGGGCCTTTCAGGCCTGATGAGCTAAAAATTAAATATTACCCCGGCATCGGTGCATCCCTTTATGTGTGCCTAACAGCTTTTAGTTTGGCATTCCAAACAATAAATTAGGAATTTGCAGCATCAGTTTTGCTAAATCCCAAAATTGATGTATCCACCAAATGTATGGGTCTGCAGGAACGCATGTGCTTCTGTTCCGTATTCTTCTACCACTTCTATGCAAGTTGCAATCAGCTTCGGATCAAGAGGTCCAGGGTTCAAATCCTGCCAGGGGCACTTTATTTGGGTGCAATGCTACACTGAATTTCAGCGTAGTACCACTCATGGTCGGTTGTTCCAACCGATGGGGGGCGGGATAGCGCAGTGGTAAGCGCGTTCGGCTTTGGATCAAGAGGTCCATGGTTCAAATCCCGCCAGGGGCACGTTCTACACGCAGTAAGGTTTGGGTGCAATGCTACACTGAATTTCAGCTAGTACCATCCATGGTTCGCTAGTTCCAGCCGATGCTCGCAGGTTTCACCGCAATGCATAGCCACATGGTGCTGTGGGCTTTCTCCCTGACATAATACTAGCAGCCGCGATGCAAGTGAAATACTCTTGAAAGAGGTGTTAAACCCCATCTCACCTCACCTCTATGCAAGTTTTATTTTAATGCGAAAAATGTACTCATCCCTCGTCATTATTTTCTCAACAAAAAGTCCCATCGCCCTCTTCACTTTTGACAAAAATGTGCCCGGAAAACGTTGAACCTTTATTATGCAACATTTCCATTTACTTTATTATTACAGATTTAAAAAAAAAACTCTTAATTTTTATAAAACCACGTTTATACCAAATTAAATGTTTTTTTTGGTAAGATTTATACAACTTTTATTTATTGCTGATTTGATATCATTATCATTCATCCTGTAATATGACGACACAAAGGAATATTTTACTGATTGAAGCGTTCTTAAAAGAACCGACAAAAGCTAAAAATGTCCTGCAATGGATCTTGGCTTGCTGCATCCATTAAAGGTACATCCATTTTATTTGGCTTTAACACATTCCAACTCACCATATGTGTTGTTTACAGTACATATAAATTCACCCAGCTTGCATTTTATCCCCAATCGCCAAATATATCATAATTACTAGTTTCCAATTAAATTGAGTAACATAATTATGCATGTGCAGCAACCGAAACTGCACGTCCCATTTACATGCACAGTAGTTATGTGACCTATAAAACATTATCAACTCGAATTTGTCTTCTTGTCTGTTATAAATAAGATTCCAAAATTACGTTTGACTCATTGACGCGCGCCACACGCTGTGCATTGTCCGGTTTTCGATCTGTAATCGATCAGAAGTCTACTATCATCAAAATGGTAGTTTTCGGTAACGGTCGGTTCTTCTCAATGAAGTAACACCATTTATGACGTTTGCAATATGTGTGACCCCCAGGAACACAATGGATGTACCTTAAGTCAAACGTAATTTTGGAAACTTTAATAAAGTACCGTATTTCCTCTAATACAACCCCGGGGTTCTATTTCATTCAGCACCCCCTCACCCCCCGGGTTCTATTAGAGACCCGGGTTGTATCGGAGGCCGGGTTATATTTTTTCAGACATGAATTGACGTTTATATTCTTCTTGAGGTGACCTACTGTAAAAGGAGAATTAATTGAACAAGACGGATATTTGTTATCATGGACCTGCTTTGCTGAATCTCACACGGTCACACCAATATTTCTCCTCAAAACGAGTGTATAACTATTTTATATTGCAACACGGAGTATTCAGTTGTTACGTGAAACACGGGTTCTAATAGAGACCCGGGTTCTATTGGAGACCCGGGTTGTATTTACCTCAGCACCCCTTACCCCCCGGGTTGTATTGGAGGCCCGGGTTGTATTAGAGGCCCGGGTTGTATTAGAGGAAATACGGTAGATAGGATGCCAGATTTTCATCTATAACGTTTATAGGTCTTGTAACAAGTACATACGTGAGACAGAGCCATAATTGTTTGCTTCTACACGTGTACTAGACCGTTCCTTGGTTTCATTGAAACATATATTTTTGTTATATATTAAGCATTTGGGGGTGAATATGAAAGTCGAGTATGAATATATAACCTAAACCAGCACCTATTGTAATATGGTACATTTTAGAACAAAATAAAATATCATGCAAAACTGATCATGCATTTTAACAAATTAAGAAACGACATTAATAATTCTTCTAAAAGATCTCCGATAGCATAAGCGTTCGGTTTACAAACATTTTGTTCTTTAAAAGGTGAAATTTGCAAGAAAAATTAATTTTCAAAGCATCGATTATATTTGAAACATTTATAGAATTGACATTTAGTAATGCTTTCTTTTGAGCTACACCACTGGTGTAAAACTGATTTTTAAAAACAGTTTCAAGTTTTGAAATCATCCATAATGGAGGAAAATCTATGTTATATGCTTGAAAGACATTTTGGTATTCGACTTGACAGAAATACACATGTATACATCGGTGAAGGTGCTGATTAATTGTTACTGCGTTATGCCATAATTTGATGTACCGTAAATCCTACAATAAACGCGCGCATGCCTTGTATAACCGGGTTAACTTTAGCGAATGTAAAAAAAACTAATGAATATGTGTGTGTATAAATACTTCCGGTATATACAATGTAGACATAATTATGCAACGTTTAATCCTATGGCAAGACCTGTGTTTACAATATTCACATTATAAAAATCCGATAATTATGTTTTATTCTAAATGCCCTTCAAAGACCTAATTATGTTTTTGTTTCGTGACGAATTGCATATACAAATATTATGACTTCGAAAAAAAACATCGCCTACCTCGAACTATCACCTGCCTTGAATAATCGAGTGGTGTTTGAAATTATAATTGCCGGGCGAATACTTAAGGATGCACGGTATATCGGCTCATCAAACTCACCATACCATGCCATTTTTTTTATAGAGCGTCAAAGGCCAACAGCAAGTTGTTCCTTTTCAAATCATCATCCTTCACAACCATGAAAGAGGACTGACATGTTTTGGTATCAAAATACGTTAAATAAACAACCAACTGATAACGTCTTTTTCATGAGGTGAGGTGCGGTGAGGTGAGGTGAGGTGAGGTGAGGTGAGGTGAGGTGGTTGGTTTAAGGGCGCTTTCAAAAGTATTTAATTTTTTATCACGGCTATTATTATTATTATTGAAGGGGAAAAGCCCGCAAAACCATTGTGGCTATGCGTTATTATAAAACCTGCGTGTCGAATGGAACTAGCGAACCATTGGTGGTACTGCGCTGAAATTCAACGTATTGCACCCGATAGGTCTTTGGGGCATTTAGAAGTGAACGACATAAGAAAATAAGATATTCTAGACAACGACTTCTTTATTGTTTATATACCCGACGTTTCGATGTATATGCTTATTCCTTCATCAGGTGGAAGGATGAAACGTTGTGTATCTGCACAATAAAGAAGTTGATATCCAGAAAATTTTGTTTTCTTATCAAATGCATTCTCTTCCCACAGAGGTTAGTCCCTTCAGTTTTCCGGTTCTACCCTCTGTTACATTACGCTCGATAATGTGTGCATGAAGGTAGTGTTCTGATTGGTTGCAATTGAATCTAGTTGTGCAATCAGCGACGCCGTTGTAAAAGTGACATTTGCCAATGACACGTCATCAACGTAAGGCCAACGTTTTCTCGTTTTACAGTGTTTTCTGTGTTTTCCTCGAACTATGCTTTTTGATTTTATGAAAACTCTCGATCATAAACATACTTATAAAGAAAGAAAACCAAATCAGAGACAAATACCCAAAACAGTTCATTTGCTTTATTTACATCAGACATATTCGAATGACATATGCTAATGAGCAAGACCCTTCAGAGTAAAATGCGTCGATCTTTTAAGTTACCCTTTCGACATATCAAATTAAACATGAGTTCTCATTGGTTAAGAAGTAAGGATAGGTTAAGAGATTTCTCTTTCCACCGCCAGGGGACTTTGGTTCTGCTCTCTATTTCAAGCGTAATGTAACAGAGGGTAGAACCGGAAAACTGTAGGGACTAACCTCTGTGGGAAGAGAATGATCAAATGGGGCTCCGTTCCATAACAGCGAGCGCTTATAATCGCTCATTGATCGCTCAATGTAGCGCTCAAAGTAGCGCATTCTCTACTGAACGACACGGTGCGATTCCTCGAGGTTTGCTCGCTTTGCTACGTAGAGCTACATTGAGCAATCGAGCGATTATTTTTAAACCTCTCTTGAACATGTCCCTGGTACGTTTCGAATTTAGGACGTTTACCCTTCAAATATTTCATTTCTTTGTGTTGAAAAATTCTGAATCAAGATCCATGTCATTTATTATTGCACTGTAATAACAACATATTGTTGCTATTTATAGCGCCATGTGTAACTATGTTTCCGAGGTAATGGAATATGTAATATTTAAATCATTATTAGTTATAATGTAAGTCAAACTTCATATCCATTTGAGTTACTGATATTACTATTTATAATGGATAAACCATTTATTGTCATTGGAGTAAAATATTACAAGTAGAATAATTTTAATAGCACGTTTTTTTCGCTCAAATAAGTCGATGAAATGAATTTAAAAGATAATGTCACCAATAGTAAAACACCCTTCCCTCTTCAGAAATTTAAAATGAGCGTACATGGTTCTGTAAAGCAATGGGAATCGTTTTTGTCATCTGAAATAATAAAATGTGTTCACAATAAAATGGCCGTCATGCAATTTTTGCTTTTTACGCAACACTGTTATTACCACTATGAATAATTGGTTTGTGTAATAAGATTTGTAACCCTCTAAAGTGTTTATAAATGACATAAACTATATTATAAATGGGAAATTTAAAAAATAAAATGTCCAAAAAACGTGCTACTGCCCCTTTAAGTGCCTCTCCTAACATAATCTATGTCAAAATCAAATAATTTGGAATCAATTTTGCATTGCAACGTAAGTTACATTATCATAATTGTTCGTTCATAGTTGTGAATGTTAAACATTTCTGGACATAAAATGCACACATTTCTTTTGAAGGAACATATATTTTTTTCAAGTCACATTTTATAACATTTCTTGAGGAACCAAAGATGTATTGATAGAAATAATAGTGTGTAATTTTATATTTTGGTCCATTATGTGTGAATTCCTTTTTCTTACACAATTCGATTGTTACGATATTTCTAAACATTTTAAAATTAAATCATGTCAATTTATAATTCATTGCAATTTAAAGCACAATACGTCATTAGTGCACGCCATACCAGTTTGTTTTCGAGAAATAGAAGAGATTTATATAATCCATATAGAAACATGACAAAGCGAGACCTTATAAACGTTATAAACATGCGTAGTTCGGTTGGTGGGAGTTAAGTGAAGACATTGCCGGAAACAGATGGTCGAGGTCAGAGGTCACGAAACGTGTGCACTTTCCAATTCCGTGTATCACATAGACTCCAGATTGAAAATTTATCATAATCATTGACAATCATTTTTTGATTATATAAATCATTATAATATAAATAATTATTTATTTTTAAAAACATTCCTAGGCACCATTGATGTTTGTGAATGCTACATGTATTTAGCTAATAATCATTCTCTTCCCACAGAGGTTAGTCCCTACAGTTTTCGGAAAACTGTAGGGACTAACCTTTGTGGGAATAGAATGGCTAATAATATGGCAAATGGCAAATATGAGACATTATATAGACAAAGCATTTTATGTTCTTACGCCCATATTTTGAAAATTCAGATCTGAAACATTTATACAACTTCATACAAATGAGTAGCTATTTGCGGAGTTCTATACGTCCACTATTAAATCACACTTGTGACGTCATCCTATTGTTCTTTCACTCCATTATTTTTCAGTAATGGAGAGTTACACATCATATCATATTTTTTAAGTAGAAATTTAATTTCTTTAACTTTCTAAAGCAATTTTGATAAAAGAGCAATACTTTGAGTGTAATTTAAGTAGGGTAATATCCTCGTAACTCTCCATTCCTTAAAAATAATGGGCCTCGGCCCCTCCGGGGCCTCGGCTCCATTATTTTTAAGGAATGGAGAGTTACTCGGACATTACCCTCTACGTAAATACCAAATGGCGTAATCAGTAAATATGAATTCGAGATTATCTGTAATTTATTGAACTTTAGTATTTTGAAATTAATTTTATATTCTAATTGAAGACATTTTTTAAACAAATGCATTAACTTTTAAAGAGATTTTGGGAATTATCAGATATATTTATTTAAAAAAATAGGTTTACATTTCCAATTTGAAACTACATTACTTTGTAATTTACTCGAATGGTAATGACATTGTATTCGAATGGTAGTGAATTGCGACAGGAATGACAATGGAATTTTACTCAAATGGTAATAAACATTTATTTCATAATGATAAAGTTGTGATACGAATTTCAGAAAATTTACTCAAAATGGCACCAAACAATTAAAATGTAATATAAGAAATATTACAGTTTGTATGTCACTGGACTCAGATTGTAATTTAGATTTATTTCTTTTCTGACTAGTATTTTCAAACATGACCATTTGTAATACAAGACGACATAAACGAGAGTTATAAAACCTCAAAAATTTAATTTAATTGTGAACCAAAATCACTTGAATTAAATAAAAATTAAAAAAAGACAAAAAATAATAAAGAATAAGAACATCATGTGTTATGCATAGTTCAATAGACAAAAGGCAAATATTATAAAAATAGGTGTAAAAAATGTGAAAAACGAACTCTCTATAGCAGATGAAAACTAAATAAATCTCAAAACGTCTTTAGATATCGTGGGAAGATTTATTTCTCACATAATCTGTTATACGGAACAATAAAGATTAAAGGTACATCCATTGTGTTGTTGGGGTTCACACATTGCAAACGTTATAAATGGTGTTACTTTATCGAGAAGTACCGACTGATACCGAAAACTACCATTTTGATGATAATAGACTTAACATATTGACTATATGAAGGTAAAAGTAGTGATTTCTGATCGAAAACCGGACAATGCAAAGCGTGTGACGATATGAAGGTAAAAGTATTGATTTCTGATCGAAAACCGGACAATGCACAGCGTGTGACGATATGAAGGTAAAAGTAGTGATTTCTGATCGAAAACCGGACAATGCACAGCGTGTGGTACGCGTCAATGAGTCAAACGTAATTTTGGAATCTTATGTATAACAGACAAAAAGACAAATATGAGTAAGTAATGTTTAATAGGTCACATAACTACAGTGCATGTAAATGGGACGTGCGCTTTCGGTTTTTTCACATGCATAATTATGTTACTAAATTTTAATTGGAAACTAGTAATTATGATATATTTGGCGATTGGGGATAGATATGCAAGCTGAGTGAATTTATTTGTATTGACAACACATGTGGTGAATTGGAACGTATTAAAGCCAAATACAAATTTATGAAACTCAATGGATGCACCTTTAATAAACAGAAAACAAATTTGAAATGCTTTCATGTGTGCCTTGTGTGCGATGTTGAATAACCATTTTGTTTTAAGACAAGATTTATCTCATTATTAGAAAGATGACTATGACTTAGTCTATAATATTAGAAAAATCATCCATTCATAATTTGAATGAAACTATCTCCTATGTGCCGTGGGACGTTAAGTTCATAATTTTTCTCATCACTGCCTAATCCGAGCAAATAAATAAACTCACGGGCAAAAGAAAGTATAGGTACAACAACAGTTACACCATGTCTCTTAAAGCAAACTAACCTTGTCTGTAAATTTTAAATATTATCTGTTCATAATTCTGAAAAACACGGCTTTTTAAAAATCGTCGTTATAGAATCTCCTTAACCAGGCGAGATAGGGGAGTGAAATATGGCTTTCTGGCTTGTTTTATGACGTCCTACAGCAACGATGCGACATTTATTTAAAGTCAAAGGAAGTACATAATGTCGATACCATCTTGTACTAACATAATTTCCGTATTTCATAAATTCTTACCTTAAATACCCAGAATTATTTCCCAAAATACCTTTTGAAATAGCCATTTTAGCACCCAATGTGTGCTCGAACAGATATAAAATATTAAGTATCATGCTCTCATGAATGAAATTGTGTATATCTCTTAACGAGATATATCCTCATCACAAACATTCAAAACCGAGTTTATCCGGCAGAAATATTTTGTGTTTGACTCAAATACTTTCTTTTGCCCGTGAATTTAGAATTAAATGATATATACATTGAATAGGTAGTGGTAGATTGTTATTACTTTCGATGAATATTAAACCAGATAAAATCAAACAATGTGGTGACTATTACTTTTTATGAAAACTCTTTTTTGTATTATTAATAAACAATTACTACATTTGTTTTACTTATTTTATTTAAAAAATAATAAAAATACCCCGAATTTTTTCAATTATGCGAAATGCGAAACCTAAGGGAATACATTGTTATCACAATAGAATGCTTTATTCTTATGGAATATGACTGTGTTATTTGATGCGTTTTGATTTCTACATGTATAAACAGAAATAAAATGGATATAAATAAGAAATGACACATACATTTTTATATCATGAAGCAATTATAATCTACCGTAAAAAAAAAGCGTGACGACAAACATGGAAGAAAGTTTAATCCATTTTTTCTATGAATTATCACTTAAATGTAAAAATGTCCCCAAACCATCTTGAAATGATTTCAGAAACCCATGTGTTTGGGCAGACATAACAATGAACATTATCATACTTCGATGAATGAAATGGTATATACTCGTACCTATTTGAAAGAACTTATAACATACATTCACATTCGACAATCCTGCAGCATATTTGCGATTGGGGGCGTTTCTTTTGGACGGTAGTGTATTGCACTCGATGCGGTCGTCATACAATTTCAAGACAACTTTCGACTGAGCTAAGTGGCTATCCAATGGCTATTCTGGTCTGACATTTGAAACCACAATGTCCACTGCATCAAAGCAAGTGACCACTTTGAACGTATTTTTAGAAACCAAAATGTTTTGTTAACCTTTACATGTCAATTTCCAAAATTCCTTTTCCATGTTTGTAAGTTTATGGCTTTTGTGAATAATAACTTTTAAGCCACATATTTTTGATAGAAGATAGAAAAGTTTGAAGGAATATTTATGTTTAATCTACAAATCTATGGAACATTTGTGATGGATTATTTATTTTGTAAGGCATCTGTAATTTACAACTTCTTCTATAACGATTAATGATGCATGATCATATTTGCATTCCTTTAAAAATCATAATTTTTTAACCTATATATCCAATCATTCAACACACATTTTAAATCAACAATAAGAGTACATATTTTTGGACTGCAGTCTTTTGTTGATCCCAACAGTCCGTGACATCACCATTATATGTGTAGGAATTCCCCACGTACTGCGTGTAAACAAAACAGAATGGACGACCGAAATCCGATGGTTATCGCCTTTGACGAGCAAGTTTGTCAGAGAACAAGAGGTGGAAATCTGGGCCATGTTCAAGAGAGCGACCATGTTCAAGTGAGCGATTACTTTTAAACCTCTCTTGAACGCGATTGCTCAATGTAGCGCTACGTAGCAAAGTGCGCAAACCTCGAAGAATCGCGCCGTGTCGTTCAGGAGAGAATGCGCTACATTGAGCTCTACATTGAGCAATCAATGAGCGATTATAAGCGCTCGCTGTTATGGAACGGAGCCCTGTTTGTGCGTGAGAAAAGCGAAATTCAAGTGTGTTTCGGGGACTCAATCGGTGGATAGCAGCAGCTTTTATCGTGACAAGATTACATATCGACAGCTGTAACAATGATTTTCGCGATCGTATTGACCATTACGTCCCTCATTCCCACAATCCTTACGCGACCTCGCAAATAAAACACCCCTTTCTGTTTATAGCAACAAGCCAATGTGGATATACCCTTTCCTTTAAAGTCTGTTTTTTCACGAATAGCGTTCTAATTTTTGGGACTAGGCCCAAAGTTTTGCTAAATATATAAGGAATACGTTAAAATTAGTTTATTTTTAAAAACATTTCATGAACTCTGATCATGCATCTTTAAGAAGAATGAGTTGAAAGTGCATTTGAGGATCGCTTTGAAACTCGCCTGAAAGTGACTGTCTCATGTTGGCACTCGAAATTTGTTTAATTTGTAATGTTGCAAACATCACAATATGTATTACTTAAGTAGCTTAAAATATAGGAAATATAACTTTTATAATTTCTTGAGAGATAAATGATTATTAGCTGTGGGTTTTCTCCGTCTAAAAATAGAACAGACCATTTATTTCAAATCGAGATTTAGACAAACTGAAACCTGCAACGCAAGAATTTTGAATCATTAACTCTCCCATCTTATTACCAGCTTTATCTGTTATATGGAGTCATAAGCTGTTATTCTTTATTATCATAGCGTATTTACAAGATGAATTATATTGTGGTTTACGTACAAATAATTACGAAATGACGAGAGTAGAAAACGTATATTGTTTATAATAACCAACTTTTAGATTTTTCTCGAAATTTTATTGCTACCACTCTTGAAATATCTACTTTTCTATCAGAATCATTTATCCACTCGTATCGCCACCAACGGTGGTACAAGGGCTATAAAATATACAAATTTGAAATATATATACAAATTGATCAAGACAGCAGTGACAAACAAATTCACACATGGGTAAAGACAAATACACATATTGGTACACACTTGCTATTATATACATTAAAAATTATACATACATTATTTATATCAATTGTACATTTAATTGTATTGATAAACTTGCATATTCTTATTTTGACGCTATTGTTATTAAAAAGTTCACATACAAATTAACAATTTTTGAAAATAATGTTTATAAATTTCCTCAGCACCTTAATATTTTTGTTTGTCATGAGTTTTAAATTCAATAAGGTTCGGACAAGTAAAGTAATAACTATCAATGAATAATGAACGATCGTGGCTGAGAGCGACACATTTAAGCAAATAATGGTACCTCTACCTCACTCGATGAGATAAACGTGGTATTTGTCAAGAAAAGACAAATAAATAAAATATTT
Organism: Gibbula magus; assembly: GCA_936450465.1. NCBI lineage: Eukaryota > Metazoa > Mollusca > Gastropoda > Trochida > Trochidae > Gibbula > Gibbula magus. The sequence continues at coordinate 72,107,902 of OW388299.1, read as the reverse complement.
AAGAATTCGTTTTTTCTTTTAAATATAGCAAGTTTATTATGTCTCTTATCTAAAAATATATAAAAAACATTTGGGGGTCACCGAACGATTTAAAGAGTTGTCGACATTGATAATAATACTGCCTGCGGCATATAACGCCATCTTTGACCGTTTTGATCTACTTATACAAAGCGCACGCTTTCAATGAATAAACTCCTTTGAGATACATTTTCATTAGTGTTAGGAGAAACAAATTGAATAATTAGATGCCATACACTATTACTTCAACAGGGCGAATTTCCATAACTTGGACATATTACATTGATGCACTGTAATTGTAATAAGTATACTTATAAACCTCCAGTGACGCCATTATATTGTTTTTCGGGGACACTGTTTCTCGTAATTTCCCCTCAAGTCGGATAAATATTGCTTCCTCGGGCAATTATCTTAATATTGTCCCTCTGCCCCGAGCAAATATCTATATTTTAACACTGAAATGTCAAACTTTGTATCTGTGATGTCTATTGAAAAATAACTATTTTTCATTGATGCACTGTAAAAAATAACTATTTTTCATTCAAATATCAATCTGCAAATGTTTTGCCGACAAGCCGTCTCGAACCCGAACCTGAACACCAAACCCAGCGCTCATACCACTACACCAGGGCGGCTGTGATGAAAGTTAGGTGTTTGTAAGCCCCTATTATATCAACGGCCTTTAACTAACGGTGATATTTTACTGACGACTCTTTTACTTTATCGGGAAATCAATTAATTTGATTAATTTGCAAAACCTATCTTAGCTGCACGTGCAGCACATGCCCGGCTGCGTTCGCACGATGCGTTCACAACCGGGAACCACATGGATGAAACGTATAGACAGAGCTAAATTTTAATCTGTAGCTGTCCCCCTAGTTTATGATTGATTAAACTCTAATTAATCCGCTGTTTCTGTCGGTTTATAAGTTGGATAAAACATGACCCGTGGGCATTACTTAAAAGTATGCCCTCCTACTTTGGGAAATGCCCATGGGCATTTCCCGCGGGAACCGGGCATACGTATAGGTTAATCACCCGAACAAGGTAGTTATTTAAATTAACTATGCGAGGGCGTTAGCCCGAGCAGAGTTAATCTAAATAACTATCGCAGTTTTGGGTGATTAAACGGCTTATACCACGTGGGAATATTGTTTTTACGTACGTTTAATGAATGAGATGTAAAGAAAATGATCATTACAAGTGAAAAAAAATGTTTTTTTAATTCAAATAATTGCCCTAGGGCGGTTATCAAGGTTATGTGAAATAACCCCTCTGAGAACAATAGACATAACGGACCCTAGTGGTATAATTTTTGATAATGCCCTCGAGTTATGTTTTATCCTACACATAAGTATTCATATATACAACTAATACACATGCAAGTTGTAAATATCCTGAAAGTGAAATTATCAAGCCTTTGAGGAAATAGATACTCAAAATCACCATGAAAGATTAGAAGAAATAAGTAGGTATTTGACCATCTAAACTTTTCCTATCTAAATATTCACCAATTAATCGTCCCTGGCCTTGGTATTAAATATTATTGACTTGTCGTGAGAACAGGCATTGTTAAGGCCAATAAGGGTTAGGGCGGCCACCAATGGTCTAGCACAGTTAAAGTGTAATTAACAGTACCCTAAGTTTCCTCAAGTCCTACATTAACATTAATGGCGTGCCTTGGCGAGAATTTACACAACGCCCTGGGCGAAACGTATCAGCTTTCGAACCCGCACTGAAACACAAGCTAGTTGAATTAAAAGTGGCTACAAAATACCGCTTTATCCAGTTTCATATTTAAACTTTCCCCTTATTCCATAAACAAACGCCCAAGGACTCAAGCAGACGACAAACACCGGACGTATTGAAATTGATTAAGACAATGACAGACATATGCATGTTTTGCACGAGCTGCACGAGCTTCGCGAGACGGGCACGTGCCACGAGGTGTGCTCGTATTGTTAGCAAGCTCCATTTCCTTCATTACGTTGGCGAGTCGTAAGGAGTTTAAGGTTACATCCTCTGTCTTTAAGACTTCAACGACTGTTTGGGATTATTTCCTTTGCAGACCAACATGGAATCATTAAAAGTCGCCATTTCCTTCCTCGATTATACAGAATACATAATTGAAGTTCGGAAATATATCACATTCATGTATTCCGTAATGAGACAATTAGTGATTTGGAGACTCAGGTTTCTACTTGCTTTTTAAAAGGGAATCGTCCTTACGTTTGCTTAACATATTTCCGCCTTCTGAGTAAGCTTTACTCTTTTTTCCTTGGCCAGAAGACGATTCATTCGTACTTATTACCATATATAGAGTTCACACACGAACAGAAGTTATTTCTTCAATTTTGGTTTCTTGACCTTTCGGGTCACGGTTCTAGGTCAGTAGTATGATTTAATTGGTGCACTTGAAAGCGATTTGTATTTGATAAAGTTGTGGACGAATTATGTGCCTACATAATTGAGAGAAATAATTAAGTTATGAATGAATGTGAAGTAAGTATATTTTTCATGTCAAGAAATATTGTTGACATGAAAACATAAAAATATATGAGTAATGATGCATGTGATTCCACTCCATTATATATATTAATAATCGTTTAAAATATCGCTTTCATTTTTCACTTTAAACACTCTTCCAGGCTTCGGCATAAACTTCATTATAAAATAAACGCCACAACATTTTCAACAGAGTAAAAACTAAACCATTGGCGTTGGATATTTTCGATTTTGAATGCCTTTAATACGCAGATGTTTTGTAACGGAGTACTCAAAATACGATACTTTTAAATTTATGTCTAGTCAAACACACACGTCGCTTCCAGTCAGAACTAAAATCCATTCGGCGAAATAAATGACTATGTCTAACGATTTTCACAACTATAGACAATTTCACAACTGCAATTAAAAGCCTTAGACGATGCGCTAATATACTCATGGTAAAAATGATTGACACCCCCTGATACTTATAGGAATGAAACGTTATATAAACAACGTAACGTAACAGTTTCGATTATTTTTTTGGTAAAACATGTAATTACTGGATGTCATTTTGTGAGTAGTGTCCTTGAGCATTTGCCATTTCTCTACTTGTACTTTAAAATACCAAAGAAAGGGAAATATCAGAAAAATGAAATTAAGTCAAAAGACTTCATTCCTTGTGTCTTGAGACCTTTGCATTGGTATATTGTTACAGTGTTTGGGGGTTCTCATAAATGGTTATAATAAATTAGTAAAAGTTGCATTTAAAAAAATGATTCTACTGAATCCAAATATACCCAAAATCTTTCATGGAGTCTCATTCGCACACAATACATACATGGCAAGTATTTTATAGTTTACATCACGTGTTTGTGCCATTTAATTTTGAAAATACGATAATATCGAACAATATTTATTGTCCATGCATTTAATTTGCTAAACTCCATTTTCTGTTTAGGGGTGTCAACCATTTTTACCATGAGTATATAAACTACGATCATATCGAACAATATTAATTGTCCATGCATTTAATTTGCTAAATTCCATTTTCTGTTTAGGGGTGTCAACCATTTTTACCATGAGTATATAACTAGGTTTTGGCATTAGCTATATCTACAATTGTTATTAAAACAGTAGCATAAGGACCAAATTCAGTTGGTTTTATACAAACTCTTATTAAAGTGCGCGTGCATCCATTGTGTTGTTGGGGTCACATATGCCAAACGTTATAAATTGTGTTATTTTATCGAGAAGTACTGACTGTTGTAAAAAGTACAGTTTTGATGATAGTCGACTCAGTATAGTGACGATATAAAGGTAAACATACTAATTTCTGACCCTAAACCATACCCTTCGTCATTTATAACCCACCTATCGTAATATATACATTGATTGCCTGATATAAGTAATAGGTAGACAAGGCCCGAATGGTCTAATTTAAGTTGGACCATTGTCAAATATTATAACATATGTAGCGAGTTATTTCATAATTTAATCGCGAACTATATTGTTTTGAAAAACGCACACATATGAAGCCCGCGCACGTTGTGTGCACTGAAAATCACGCTTTGCACGTGCGGTATAGCTCACACATGAAATTGACATCAAAACAATACCGTTGAGCTCATAAAATTCGCGTTAGGGCTCAATCATTATCGCAATTAACATGTAAATTAGTGTACGTATTTTAACTGTCATTTAAATGGGGTGATGCTGTTGTTGACTTAGGGACATAGTAAACAACTATACCACAGAAAATTTATCACAAGTTTACATAGGGAAGCACTGTCAAGTCAACTGTATCTGTGATAAAAGAAGTGAAAATGGATGCCGGAGAAGAACCACCTAAATCCATCTAAATGTTAAAATGTCAAAACTGTCCATACTTATGATCCCCAAGCTATTCAAACTGTACGCACAATTTGGATGTAATAAAATGTTTATTTGTGTTACGTTCTTCCTTCAATACAAGTATTTGACGAGATATTGAAACTACGTAAATCGGAAATCTAAAAAGTAGTTCCGTCTGTGTTCAAACTGCATGGCGTTGGTTAGACCGAGGTTTAAACAAAGGAACCAAAGAACCAAAGGCATCTGCATCTATATCGGACGCCAAGATATTTAACCGCGACGCCAGTAAGTGCAATAACGACGCCAATATGTGAAAGATGATTTCCAATTCTCACAGTTTTGAAAGCGAGATAGCGCAATGTCACCCTCGACCAAGATGTCCGGTTTCGAGATCGGCTAGGGCATCGTCATAAATGACAGACTGTTCAGTAAAGAGGCATTGTGTCCATAACACAGGCACATAACATAAGTATAAGAGTGTGCGCAGTATTAGACATAACCCAACATCGTGGAATTTATCAATTTCGGAACATGGTAATGGCATAAACCAACATTATATACTCGTCATTCTTACTTTGCGAAATATTTACGATGGAATGCTTTAAGTATCGTGCTTAAGTGAACTATTGTAAATGTTTAGCTCCAGGTTTATCATAAGTTTTGCAGATGTACGTGGAATTCATTATCAATGTAAATATGACCTGTAAAAGACTTAGTCTTTATTATAGTAAATTTCATTATCTGTCACATTCAACAGCAATGGTAAAGTTGAGTTGAGTTGAGTTGAATTGATTTGGGATTTAACGCCGCTTTCAATAATAGTTCACTTATATCGCGGCTGCTAGTAGTATGGCATGCAGGGAGAAAGCCCGCAACGCCATGTGGCTATGCACTGCGGCGAAACCTGCGAGCATCGGCTGGAACTAGCGAGCCAGTGTAGCATTGCACCCAAACCTTACTGCGTGTAGAACAGGTCTCTATACTGCAGACAAAGTTGCCGTGCCCCTGGCGGGATTCGAACCCCGGACCTCTTGATCCGAAGCGAGCGCTAGCCACAATGTTAAAGTTACTACATCTGTAAAATGATAGTTGATTTTAAAAATAAGGAAGTTACCCGTTTTGCAAACTTTCACCCGCAGGGGAGAATGCGAGAATAGTGAATGTCGCCAAAATGCAACAGAGGTTACGGTAGAAAATCTGAAGGGAATAACATCTATGGGAAGAGAATGGGTGTCCTGACAAGCAGTTTATTCAGATGAGTCGGGACAATTGGCAACAAAATTATGAATCAAGACAAAAGTAATTTCTCCCTGAAGAAAAACAGCTATTATTTAAAAGAGAAGACTGCGTTTCTTTTGCATATGTGTATATTTTAATTTTTGATTTGATTGAAAACATATTTTATTCATTTAAGAAATGGATTGGGCACAAGTTGTGAAACTTATAGAAGCCCTCTCCACGTAATCAACAACTATTTGACAAGGCTAAAATACATAACACAATATATGCAGAAGAGAGTATGAAATCTACAAATGACGAAATGGGTAAACATGTAATATACATTATTAAGGCAACACACAATTGAAAATGTTATTCTTATGACAAAATGCACTTTGAATATGGTAAATACGTACATTAGTATTAATGTATTAATTGAACCGTTGACTCTTTTTTAATTTATGAGTTAGTACATAGAGGATATTTGACATTTCTCGTCGAATACCATGTATATCTCATCGATTGAAGTAGAAAAGCATATTTTCACGAGTGGCTTAGCCACGAGTGTAAATATACTATTTCTACTTCACGAGATGAGATATACTTGGTATTCGACGAGAAATGTCAAATGTTCTATTTATTAGATTTAAACAGTTATGTATAGCTCGAAAATGACGTTATTATAATGAAAGGAGCACCCATGCTCCCCTTGCTTTAACACGGTCTTCTTATGACGTCATCCTATTGTTATGATGACGTCATACGATCGAAAGTGTTCTTTCACGCAGTAGAATAACATGTTATTTCACTCAGTGAAAATACGGCTTTTATTTTAACCAATACATGCCGTATTTCACCACTGAAAATATAATAAATGATATGTTTTACTTATATGTTTGTAAAGATAAAACTAATAGATGTTTGAAATATTTGTTCAAAAGAAATAACCAAAAGCTGATTCACTTTTTCTAATTTTTTAAACTGTTTTCATAAATTAAGAATGAAAAGTGCTTGAGGAGCAGTTTCATTAAAAGTATTCAACGAGCAGCGAAAGATACTTTAAATATGAACAGGTTTGTAGTCAATTAATTTCTGAAATGAATTTTATTTAAAATTTGGATGAACGAAATAAACAAGACAATAACGAAATAAAAGGGATGTCTGTATCATCTTGGCAAACACGCCTGCGTCCAAAAGAAACGCCGTCAAAAACATAACACTGCCCCGGACATCGTGGATCTTGAATGTCTTTTATAACTACATGTATAGTGTAAGTTCATCGTATGATACTTTATTTATATTTTTATGAAGTTTTCTATTCTAGAGGTTTGTTTTGACAAAATGGTTTACATTTAAGATTTATATCAAATATTTGAATTTAGTTAATACAAGTTCCTAACGACATTATATACCTTCTTAGACTTTAACTCGCTGACGCATTGTTACTGTAGGGCATCACAAATAAGCCGATCTCATATCTCGCCTAGTTCATGATACTCTAAAACGACGATTTTTTAAAAAGCCGTGTCTTTTCATAAACAGAATTATGATAATGTTTAAAAAATGGAAATAATTAGATTAGTTTCGGGACACAAAATGTAACAATGTTTCAGTCATATTGATAATTTCTGGACCAATCCACCTTGTATTATTGTTGGTATAGCGTTTCTGTTGGACGATAGTTTAAATTCTCTACCTGACCCGTAGAACAATAGATGTTTGACGAGTTTCGTCTATGTAAACATACCAACATGTATAAACTTTTCTAAACAGGACACTTTTGAAAGGAAAAATGATTATTATATTTGTATATGACAATTTCTGAATTTTATTTTGAAAGTAAATGTACAGTCGTGGCAAGCTTCAACCATGACGTCATTACAATTTAGAATGACGTCACGGAATTGTCGATAATCGTGTTCACAATCAGTACAGTTAAACGATACAGCTTGTCGTTACTGAAGCATGATAAAATGTACTAAATTCGTGTAGTGAATAGGAATATCTTTTTTGTTTTGAATTCCATTTCATTATATCGAGCCTTTTTTCAAAATAATATATGAATATGAAGCTAAATAAATCACCTTACTATGTCTTGCAGTCTCACAAATTTAACCAAAAAATTATTTGATAAACTGTATATTTACAAGTTCCATTATCTATAACGCTTGATAATAGTGTTATTCATCGTCAATATACTGGATAACGGGTCGATAGCCTCATCACGAAATAGACTTGATATGCCAAACCCTGGCCTACATTTCAGCTACTAGTTTTCAATAAAGACAACTTTTTATAAACTTTTACATATCATGTATTATGACAGTTTTACTTATTATAATATACTTTGTTATTATTTTGTTGTATATTGTTTGCTGTTCATTTTTACTGTATGTAATATCAGGTTAATAAAACTAAAATTGGAAATTTAAAAAATTATAAAATTCAAAATTATAAACAAAAATCAGTTATTTTTGGTAGAAAACGAAATTCGAGATTAAGTACCCGTTTGTGCATTTGGGCTGGTTATTACATCCGAAACCATATGTTTAAAATGGACTGTGTTTGTGATAATTTTTTTATCATGCATAAATGACCTTAGGGTTCATGTTTTTATCATCCATCAATGACCAAAGAGTAGATGTTTTTATCATGTATTAATTGCTAAAGAGTTAATTGTTTTATCATGCATAAATGGCCTAAAATTCATGTTTTTTTTTATCATGCGTTAATGGCCAAGAGTTTGTTTTTAATATGCATTAAATGGCCTAAGAATTCACAGTTTATCATGCATTAATGACCTAAGAGTTCATGTTTTTATCATGCATCAATGGCCTAATAGTTCATGTTTCTATCATACATTAATGGCCCTAGAATTCATATATTTATCATGCATTAATGACCTATGAGTTCAAGTTTTTTCATCTATTAATGGCATTGAAGCTAAACGATCATTTCGCCTCAAATTCCATTTCCCACAAAAAAATATCCTATTACTCTCTGATAAAACCTCCCGCATACATATAAGTGATATGGCCACGGTAGATTACATTCTTAATACGAATTAGCTTAATCTCTTGGAGTCATCAAAGAAGGTTCTTAAATCAGATCAAACTTAATCTCTGAATCTGTGAACACGAACGCCTAAGTCTTCTCCACTTTACACTTATCGTTTATTCTTATCTGTCGGGCCACTTTCCACTTCCGGTCATTCTTATCTCCGAGCACGGGAGCGTCTATGACGTCACACTTCACTGGAGACACATGAGACTGATACTTACATCAGTTTGTTTACTTTAATATACGCCTCTGTTACTTATATTCTTACTTACGTATATATGGAATTCTACGATTCCGTCGATTTTTAAATTTGAAATAAATAGAGTATTTGCGCCAAAGTAAAGAAAACTAAAACATTAACAAATCATAAAATCACACAATTAATTGAATGCTTGCATTACGTATAATATCGTTCCCAAATATTTCCATTTGAATTTCGAACTTTTGGGAAAAGAACTTTCTAACACAACCTCTATTTCATTTTTTTCTAAAGCAAAGAAACATGGTCAACCACTTTAAAAGGCATAATTTCCTTCACAGGTTTATTTATGAAAACTCTTTTTTAAAATCCTGAAAAATTGCCTTATTTTGAATCATGCTTAACGTGATTGCTTTGTTCTGAAATAAAATATCCGGCTATAAAATATAATAGTACAATGTAATTTAGATCCTGATTATATCAACAATTGTATCATCATAGTCACTTCACTTACATATGTATAGGCGGATCTATGAATTTTCAAAAGGCGAGGGGGGGGGGGGGGGGGGGGGGGGGGGGGGGGACCCACTAATGTATGTACACATTTACTTACTAACCAGGATCTAACAGAAATAGTATAGTAGCCATTTAAAGGATACTGTGAACTGGTCAAATTTCATAAAGTCGAAATTCTTGTAAATATTGCAATTCCTGCAATTTAGTACATATTCAGACACTGTTTTAGAAATGCTGCTTTAGAGTAGCCATTTAAAAGATACTGTGAACTAGTCAAATTTCATGGAGTCGAATTTCTTGTCAATATTACAGTTAGTGCATTTCACTGAACTTGCACAGTCATACCCAATCGACAAATATATTATAATTATTTGTTTGAAATGAAAAACGAGCAACATCTAGATGTGCAGAAAGCGAAATTGCACGTCCAACATATATGCACACTTATTACATGACCTATTAAAAATTACCAACCCTCATTTGTATTTTTGTCATTTATAGGTAAGTTATCAAAATTACGTTTGACCAATTGGCGTGGGCCATTGTCCGGTTTTCGATCATAAATCACAATGTTCACTTTTATATTGCCTCTTTACTTAATGAACAAGCATTAAAATGATTTCTTTCAGCAACAGTCAGTATTTCCCGATAACATATCACCATTTTATAGCGATTGCAATAATGTGACCAACAAAACATACTCAATGGCTCTTTATAGGGCGCGTCGAAGTGACTTCATCAAGGGAGATAATCCAGTGCCATAATTTAATACAATATATATTATAATATGGATGTTTTCAAATCACATTGTGTATCAGCCCGAGACCCCAATATCAGCACGAGGATTAATATAGGTCGAGAGCTGATACAGGATGTGATATGAAAACACCCATATCATACAATGTTTATCATAATTATATTGCAATTTCATGTCGATATTTGATATGGATTTTTGCCCTGGGCGACGGCTGATATACAGTGTGTGATTGAGGGTCTACCATATATCATATGTCAAGGTACATATCAGCAAGTATACAATACAATACAATACAATGCAATACAATGCAATGCAATGTTATGCAATACAATACAAACTGATAAATATGATACAATGCAATGTAATACAGTACAATGTCAGAAATACCATACAATACAATATAATACAATGTAACACAATTCAATGCAATAAAACAATGCAATGAAATGCAATACACTACAATACAGTACAATGTAATACAATACAATAAAGTATAATACAATGCAATACAATACAATATAATATAATGCAACGCAACGCAACGCAACGCATTACAATACAATACAATACAAGACAATGCAATACAATACAATACAATGCAACGCAACGCAACGCAATACAATACAATACAATACAATACAACGCAACGCAACGCAATACAATACAATACAATACAACGCAAGGCAAGGCAATACAATACAATACAATACAGTACAAGACAATGCAATACAATACAATACAACGCAACGCAACGCAACGCAACGCAACGCAATACAATACAATACAATACAATACAATACAGTACAAGACAATAAAATACAATAAAATACAATACAACGTAACGCAACGCAACGCAACGCAATACAATACAATACAATACAATACAACGCAACGCAACGCAACGCAATAAAATACAATACAATACAATACAGTACAAGACAAAGCAATACAATACAATACAACGCAACGCAACGCAACGCAACGCAACGCAATACAACACAACACAATACAATACAGTACAAGACAATGCAATACAATACAATACAACGCAACGCAATACAATACAATACAATGAAAATACAATACAGTACAATACAACGCAACGCAACGCAATACAATACAATACAATACAATACAATACAATACAATACAATGCAATGTAATGCAAACAATGCAATGCAATACAATAATTTGGGCTTGCCAAAATAACCGATACACCAATACGTATCGTTACAAGCCATGAAATACGAATAATCTAACTACGTTTTCAATTTAACAATATATCGTGAACAATAAATCTATGAATACTAAAAGTTATTTCATCAGGATGTTCTTGAGCACCTTCGACTTTTTAAAAAAAATCAGAAAATGTATGAATTAAATGTTGTTTCCGTTTATCTTTAGTTTCCTCGATGAACAATGAAAAAAACTGATATTATCGTGATACGTAATTCAATATGTTATCACATGTTGTATCGTATTAGTACACATTTCTGTTGCATCCCTAAATAATGATAATCAATATTTATCGATTAGGGTCATCAGTACAGCATGTTGAGTATCCAGATCATTAAAGAGACAGTAGCACGTTTTCTCGCTCAAATAACTCGATGAAATGTATTTGAAAAATAATATCACCAATAGTAAAGCACCCTTCTCTCTTCGGAAAATCAAGTTAAAAGTGCATGTACATGGTTCGCTAAAGCCATGTGAATCATTTTTGAATTAATAAAATGTGTTCACATTAAAATGACCACCATGCAAGTTTTGCTTTATACGCAACGCCGTTATTACCACTACGGATAATTGGTTTGTGTAATAAGATGTTTTACCCTCTAAAGTAGACCCAGACTATCATTATAAATAGGAAATTTGAAAAAATAAATTTTGAAAAAAAAACGTGCTACTGCCCCTTCGAGGTTCGATCGAGTAATATTTTGTAAAAACGAAATTCGAGGGGACATTCCTGTTTATCATGTCTGTTATAACATTATCATATAATACAGTTGAAACGTATTACTGTGTGTAACATTTTAGTAACTTGAGATTTCGCCAACATTCGTCCAAAACAAAATCGGTGAAAAGTGAAGCTATTCATCGGCTCTTCACAACGTTTGATTACCTTTTTGATATTGTTGAATCGTTTTATGTTTTATTATTGAAAATTTGTAAAATCAATAAAAATACAGCGTGTTTCATACTGCAAGTTATGCAAAACAAAACAAGATGACAGATACAGCCGCTAGATCTTACCTTTTAAAGTGAAATGTCACATATCATAGAATGAAAATTCACCTTCACTTTTGTATATTTAAATGTAGAATAGTCAGTAGTCAAACGTTTTGTACAGTTTTAATACACACGAAGGTTAAACTGTTAAAGGCGCTATGGCACGTATTTTTTGTATATTATGTTTTCTCAAATTTGCTTTATATCATTAAAGTTTATTCAATATATTGGTACGTACATGGGTAAAACATCTCATTACACTACCCGATAAGCCGTATCCATAGAAAACGATTGACCGTATATTCGAAGAAAATGGTGCCACGTATAAAGCGACAGTGGTGTGGAACCCTTCAGTGTAAGAAGTAGATTTGTAGGTCATGAGGTTTTGAGATTTCAGACAGCAAAAAGGTTACTCATTTTGGAATTTCCTTCACTAGACGAAATAGGAGACTCAAAAATATATTTTAGCTTCTTTTATGACGTCCTACAGTAATGACACATCATCAAATGTAAGTCATCATCTTTTATTAATTACATTTCTACATTTTCTAAATGTTAAACTTATATTCCAAACATTCTGGTAAAAAAAACAGTGAAAAAGCGATTTTAGCCCCCAAGGATATTTAAACGGACAAATAGATAAAAGTAGCATACTCTGATGCATGGCATATTGTGATTATATATTACAAAACATGGACTTATCAAAGACATTGAAAATTAACCAATATTCCGTTTTTCACTCTGTTGGAAATGGTGAAACTTCTTTTGCTCGTCAGTGTATATAATTCCTCAATTATGTTTATATAATTCTGAGATTTTCAATAAATCTTAAATTTTATGTTTAAATTGTCATACAATGGAATGACTGTGTGATACCTCTGAAGATTATTTGGAAGATATTAATTGATTATTAATTGATTTATTTCATCGAGTGGCACGATTCGTACTCCGTAGCACTATATCATGAGGTATCAGCTATCATCGCTGTGGAACATAGAATAATTTCCGTTGTAAAAATTCATTTTGAAATTTTAAAGTTAAAAAAAAATCAAACTTTTGAACCTAATATTATAGAGAAACAAAAGTGCACTGAGAGCACAATAACCCCGGATTCCTTATCATCCAAATCAGCAGTTTGATTGTAAGGGTAATTTCATGACCTATTAAATATAAATAAGCATGTCAAGTATCGAAGGCCAAGTCACCAATCAATCAAAAATTATGGCCATGGTTAAGTTTCTCACAAAATGGCTCCTACATCAAGATCATGGTCACATGGTCACATGGTCACATGGTCAAAGGTTATACTCGAGTTCGGACATTGGAAACATAATATGTTCAAATGCTGATGAATTAAATGTTACTGCCAGTGTGAAATTGGAAAGCTGAGCGCTTTCAAGTCAAGGGTCATAACTCTGAAAATATTTTTCCGATCGGTCCAAAAAAATGCACATACGTATCACCATGTACATTCAATGTATGTGTAAAGTTTCCGAAAGATTGAGCAAAAACTGTGGCAGGAGTTGATTTCAGAACACAAGTACCCTTTTCGGGACGGACGGATAGAAGGAAAGACGGACGGACAGACGGGCTGGGCCACGACATAAACCCCCTTGGGTTTCACCCGGGGGTTACATTGTAATTATGTCAAATATAAACATATTATCAACACTGGCGTAACAAATTTAGGAATTGACCAAAATGTCAAATATATCGCGGAAGCCATTCTAGCACTTCATTACTCTTAGTATAAACTTATAAGATCATTAAAATGCTTATTTTGTTGAATGGTTTATAAAATAAGTAATATAAGTAATAAAGAAATATTTTCTAATTTTAATCAATTAAGTTAGAAAACTTGTACTGATACGAAAACCGGATTTTCTCCCCACAGATGTAACCGTTGTGTTAATCCATCAGTTTTCCAGTTCGCCCGATAGAGAACCCTGATTGGTTGATATAAAATTTAATCGACCAATCAGAGACGTTGTTTCGAACTGGATATCTTGCTCCCGTAACCTCCAAGAAGACCATTGGATGGAATTATTGATGGGAATCCGTTTTGCAATTTTTCACCGCGAGAGGTGTTTCTGGGAAACAAGCAATTAGCAGTGAGATAAATAGAGTTGAGAAGTGAGTATATCACCATCAAAGGGTTGTTTCCGAGAAATTGAAGGCAACAATGAATCATATATATATATATATAGTAAGCGGATACATAATGATCAGATTTATTCTACCGGAGAAGTTCCTCAGCCGTTTGATGAAATAATAAATAAACCTTTACCCCAATTATTTTAAACTTCTGTTTTATTGAAAATTACTTGACGGATACTGAATTTTGAAAAAAACGTCACAGATTCGTTAAGAGGCAACATTTTGAAATATTAATTTCACAATTTTGGGATTAAAATTAAATTTTAAAATTTGGTACTTCCATTGGTGTATTTGAGTTATTTACGCTCATCAAGGTAATATCCTATACGAAATATCCTTCCCATACAGTGTATTCTATAATATGCATTAATTTGGATTAATATGGATTAAAATGCATTTATATCATAAATTCACAAATGAGACTAATAACCAAATGTGTGTTATCTGGGATATCATTGTGATAAACAAGAAGTCACATTTCTGAAAGAATATTATTCCATTGGAAAATATGGCATACTGTCAAGCAATGACGTAATCAGAGGCAAACATAGAGGTAGCACACGTTATTCAGAGTTTTAGAAAAAATGTTGAGGAACGTCAGCAACAATGTCATGAAATGGATTTCAATAAATAATTTGTCGAATATGATGTATACATTGTACTTCAGA
The DNA here is from genome assembly GCA_936450465.1 of Gibbula magus. Classification (NCBI taxonomy): domain Eukaryota; kingdom Metazoa; phylum Mollusca; class Gastropoda; order Trochida; family Trochidae; genus Gibbula; species Gibbula magus. Next base: position 72,092,742 of record OW388299.1, on the reverse strand, counting down.
ATTTCTACCTTTATCCAAAATGAACTGTTCCGTGCGTTGGTATCGTGGACAATGTATTAAAGTGACAGTAGACCTACAACGAACATCTTTTGTGGATTTGAAGTTTTAGGGACCATGTGTGCATTTATGCTGATAGTAATATCTAAATAACATTTTAAGCGACTATAATTAATATTATACGATAAAGATTAGAGCATAAATAAGACTAGCATTGGAGTTTGTCATAATCTTTTCAAGATCTGTGAATATTTCTTCATAATCGATTTTAGATCCGTGGATAAGTCGTCATTGTCGTTTCCAGATCTATACGCAGATGTACAGTACAGTGGAGCACAGTGGTGTAGTGGTTAGCGTGCTTGCCTCTCACCGCAAGGGCCCGGGTTCGAATCCCGGTGGAGACACCAAGAATTTGTGTCTCATATTGTGTTGTGTCCTTGGGCAAGGCACTTCATCCACATTGCACTCAGTCCACCCAGTCCACCCTAAATGGGTACCTGAAGTACGGACCTATATGGTCGCGCGTAGCGCTTAGTAGCGGCACCGAAAGTATAATTCAGGGTTATAATGTACCGCCACTGAACAGCATTGCGTTGAATATTAGGCGTTAAAATTATCATTATTATTAAATTATCATTATTAAGTATCCAGTTCCATGCAATAACCTTAATTAAATCTATACAGTTTTCTTCATAATCGTTTCCAGATCTAAACATACTCTCACAGTCGTTTCCAAAGCAATCCCCTCTTCATCGTTCAGATATCTTCATATCCATACATTAGGAATCGTTGTCTTCAGAAGAATAGAGAGTTGTGACCTTTGATAAACGTTGTTGCTTTTCATGCTCTATATATAATAACTAACTTTCCTTTGGTTATGAAGAAGTTTCATAGCTGGAATGGGACGTATATAACAGGTCATTATAGGTGTCAATTGGATATTTTAGTAGGGTTCTTTTGAAGTATTGGTAGTGTATTAAGTCAACTAACTCTCATCCTCTGTTGTTTCCCATTGTGTAGAAATCTGTGTTTTTAAAACACTTTTGACAAACATATAAAATATTGAACTAGTGTTAAGTGGTTATATTTCAGTCAAATTTTAACTTGTTTAATTAGTTAAGTCTTAACGAGAGTACACTCAAGTGTAATTTCAAATGAAACCTGCGAGGACAGACTGGAACAATGTACATAAGGAATGAAAGACGGATTAAATCCAGAGACAATAATGGATTTGATAATTCATCTCCTAAAATGACCACCAGTTCTCTATTGTCAATGTCAGCCCCTTTTTAGAAATTGTTTATATTTTCTAATAAGTATTGATTAAAATGTAATACGAAGACGTAAAACGTCAAGAATCAATGAACTAAAGAGCAACCTTGATTACCCCCTTCACCCTTAAAGATCCTCAATCTTTACATCCCATCACCGTTATACCCCATCTACTATGGATATGTGTAATCTTACCATACACTGTTGACAGATTAAGTAATTATTTACCTACAAAGTGCCACGCCCACCCTAAAGGGTAATGAGAGAAGGATTATGATTGGTTGTGAGTGTGTGTCAGTCAAGGAGCATCTCTTCCTCCCTCTGTATTGTCGCGATAAGTTCAACTTCCGGCTTTGCGACCGCCGACTCTGTGCTTACGACCTTCCCTGACTTACCATGTCACAAACCCTCTACTAATTGTTCTACAGAGACAGCGAATTTCTCTTGAGGGACCGACCGACAACTTTTGGCATAATATTCTGCTCCGAACCAAAATGGTAAGTTTTTTGAGACACGTTTACTGACTCCTCTGTAAGCTTGACACCGCGGTGTAGCATTATGACAATTCTCACATGAAGTGGCGCTTTATTTTTCCTGATAGAACTCTCATACGAAGGAAATGAGAAATTACACTTGCCCATGCCTCACTGTTATCGTGGACTTCCTAAGGGGAACTCGATATATGATACAAACCAACAGCGGTGCAGAGTCCCTGATTCTAACACATGTTGTTTCCTCAGTCACCGCATTGCCCACACATTTGTTTACAATATTTCTATCCATTATTCTCTAAGTTCAGAAAGTAGACAAAGTTTCAGCGAGCCCCCGGTATTAGGAATCAACACAGGCGGGGCCTATTCAGCTATTTTCTTTTCCTGTGTTGAATTACCCCGGCTTTCTCTCTTTCAGGATGCCCCATTGGCCGGAGGAGGGACACAGCATGTGCAGGACGCTCATGAGGGGGACACAGACAGGTATACCGGGGAACAAGAAAGATTTACCGGGGAACAAGAGAGATTTACCGGGGAACAAGAGCGATTTACCGCGGAACCGGAACGATATAACGGAGATCAAGACAGGTACAGCGGAGAGCCGGACAGATTTACCGGGGATTCTGAGAGATTCAACGGGGATTCTGAGAGATTCAACGGGGATTCTGACAGATTCAACGGGGATACAGGACGATTGGACCCAGGAGGTTTGGACCCAGGAAGATTGGATCCAGTACGATTGGACCCAGGACGGCTGGATCCAGGGACCACTTACCAAGACGCTCTAGGCGTGGGTGACAACCATTCACCGAATCTTAACCTAGCACCAGTAGCCGACCCTGCTCAGCACTTGTCTCTGCAGCCCCCAGTGGACTCCCAGACCCATATGGGAATAACTCCGTTGGACAGAGGCAGTCCTAACAAGACCGATTCGGAACTGCCAACAAGCGGAACCTGGTCTCCCTACACTGTCACCTCTAATGTCTGCGAGGTCCACGATCCATCTTCCCTGGCGATGAGTGTCAAATCTGCGTTCGAACCTCCCCCCCAATACCCTGACCCACAGGTGTCTGTGTATTCCACTATGCATCAACCAGTACGTTCACCTCACCTTATGGACCCCATGATGCCTCAGCCTCAGGATAACGAAGACCTGTCCTCATATGACCCCTCGGGGCTCGTGCCCCCCACATCCTCCCCAGCCATGTACCCCGGCCTCAGGTGCAAGATCGAAGCGGAAGTGCCGGTGCGTACCCGTATCTCACCCGATTCCAACTCTCATCATCAGCATCAACAGCATCAACAGCATCAGCAGCACCACCAACAACATCAGCATCAGCATCAACAACAACATCAGCATAATGAGAAGAAGGTTATAGTGCCAGCGGGTGAGTTCTAACCTTGTTAACTGTAGGTATTTAGAGTTGCATAGATATCAACGTACAATCAAGTACATGTTGTGAGAAGGGGCTTATTTGGCACATGGAAATTGACCAAAGATTGTGTTCTTTCAATGTCACCTCATCATTATTTCTAAATAACGTTGAACACAATCTTTGATAAAGGGTATATTTACCATATGGATATTAGAAAATAAAAAACGTGACCAAATATGGTGTATTCTTACAATGTCTTAAAACATTATTTCAAGATACCTTTGTATCTGTCCAGTTGATATCGTCCAGTTTAACAATCTCTCATATATATGATATAAATTGACAAACAAGTTCAAAATGACCCAATTTACCGTCAATGAAATCTTTTTGTTTTGTTTTGGATATGAGCAAGCATGATGCCATACATGCCATATTAGTGACCGGTAGTTAATAAATATTTGAGCAAAGTTTTATGTTCCCACTTATCATTCCTTTTCCTTTATAAATAATAATATTTTAAGGAGATAGTTGTAACTTACAAACATGCATGTTTTGGACGCTATTTCTGATAGATATCGCATATTTTAATATTATGATATTTTCGTCAATAAGTTTTATAAGTGTATTTATTTCAATATGCGAAAATTATTATTTTACTTAACTAATGATTGAGTGGTAAACATTATGGAAAATAAAAATAAAATAATGAGTTAATTTATCTCAAATTCAAAATTTCATTAAAGAAGAGAATTTTCAACACCAAAGAGTCACATTTTGAAATACCGACATTTAAAATTTTAAAATTATTTAACTTCAGTCATAAGTTCAAACTACATTGAGCATTTGTCAGAATGGTAAAATTGTTCTGAATGGCATATGTGGTCTTGATGCAGAAGCATTGACATATTGCAATGGTTATTTGTTTGTAAGACCACTATTGTTAGAGAAAACAATGAACTGTCTATGCCGTGTGCTGAATGGGCGGTAAAGAGTGGTTTTGTGACTGGGGTCTGGGAGAATGGCGAACAAACAAACTAACAAACATAGGATGTATCATTAACAAACACATTTTATCATTGAAGACAGTTATATATATATGTATATATTACGGTTCATTTGTGAAATAGTAATTACTTAAATGCTAAAAAAATGCATTCGTAGTGTTTAACTAGGAAGCAAGTAATACGAACATTGGATACATCTTGATAAAAATATTAATCCAATAAACTAATATCCAGATTGTTGCTGAAGATAAAAGAAATATTAAACATTATAGGCCAAAATGTACATTCGTATTTTGTTAAACTAGGTAGCAAATAAATACACAAATATAGGATACATATTGATAAAACTATGAGCAAAAGAACACCAATAACCCGATTATTGCTGAATATTTTAGAAATATGAAACTCTTTAAGCCCAAAAAGTGCATTCGTATTTTTAGGAAGCAAATGAAAGATTAAATGTAGGATACATCTTGATAAAAATATTAATCCAATAAACTAATATATAAAATAAAAATAAAATATGAATCTGAGAACACCAGTACCCCGATTATCGCTGAAGATTATAGAAATATTAAACACTTAAACGTCAAAAAGTGAATTCATAATATTTAACTAGGTTGCAAATAAGTACACAAATATCGGATACATATTGATAAAACATGAATCCAAGTACACAAATACACTTTTTAACGTTGAATATTATAAAAAGCCAACTGCACTTTCAGAAGAGTTGTTATTCTTTGAGAAGCATTTTAGAACTTGTAGAGATGAATGAAAATCAAGATATATAGATAGTCAACTTCTTTACTGCAATGAATGCGACGCTTCAGTGTAGAAACTAACACCGCCATCAAGCAAGTGATATAGGAATCTGACAGGAAGAGATTATATATATAGTCCAGGTTTATACATGTAGTTAGGTGACAAAAAATCAGTATACAAAGATACATCGTAAAGAAACATTGGAAACTAGAAGGCAAAGACAGCCGTTAAGGAGACGGCGCGATTGGGGTATTTTAATGGAAACGAAATTTAAATTTATTTCAGTTTGTGCATTTATACTTTAAATGTCCATCAACATAATTCTTACCAAACTGGTTCAAAAGAACTGTGTCAAAAGCATTTATAACTTAAATTTGTCTCGACGAAAACATACCGTACTATCAACGCTATTCTGATGATTGAACACTGAATACGTCGTTGTCAATTGTCAATTCCGTTATGATTTAAAGAAAAAAGCATTTCAGCGCAATACATGGATAAAATCATGTTTGTCACACGTAGCTCCAATTTTACCTCTTCAGATATACAAACGCAATAATGATGAGAAGCCAATGCATAACACTATTGAAGATGCATTATTTGACAGAAACACGCATCAATGATGCATCGTTAGGAAATCCTTAGGAAACGCATTCAAAGATGTTTTCTTCACACATGCATATCTTCACATCATGTTACTGAAATAATGTCCAGTTAGTTGTAGCCAAACAGCTCATATCAAGTATGTATCATTGTCTTATAACCTCAATGCATTTTTAAATATGCATGTAGTTTATTTTGAAATAAATTTCAATACCTTAAAACCCATATTTTCTTGATATACATGGCTTTTCTCATAACATTTCTCCTGTATGTAACATCTCTCTTATAAGTTGCACAAATGTACATATGATGGACCTGGTTTTTCAGTACAGTTCAGTCATAGTATCATGTATCATGTATCATGTATCATGTATCATGTATCATGTATCATCTATCGTGTGTCATATATCATAATAACGCATAACTACACTGTATTCAGTTTAGTATATTATGTTAGATAGCCATTATTTTAAGATAAGAATGTTGATAAGCATTATATATTATTCGTCATTATAACTATACACCTTACATTAAAATGATACCAACATTTTCCAAGTTACCAATATTCAATTCAAAAGTTGTAATAATTCTAAAGACGTAAACATCCAATTTCAAGATTTTTAAAGAGATGAATCTTGGAATATATAAAATGATATGTTTACGAAAACAAATCTATTTGAACATGAAGGTTTGAAAATTTCATCTATGGACACATAATCCAATGGTTCTTAATTGGTGAGTGAATATTACGATATTTTTTAACACTTGTGTTTTATGGCGTCAGCAAATTCAACATGAAGTTTCTTAAGTCATCTAAAAATAACGTGCTCAAATTCAGCAAGCTGTTTAATATGCACTAGTTTCACATACAAATGTACTTTAGGCAGTAAATGCAACCCTTAATTACAATTCTAATAATCACCTAGATTTAAAGGTTTCCATTTATAATGATATTTTATGTCATTTATATTTACTTTAGAGGGTAAAACATCTTATTAAACAAACCAATTATCCGTATAGGTAATAACGGTGTTGCGTATAAAGCAAAAATTGCATGGCGGCCATTTTATTGAGAACACAATTTATTATTTCGAAGTACAAAAACGATTCACATGGCTTTACGAACCATGTACATGTACACCCATTTTTTAACTTGATTTTCTGAAGAGAAAAAGGTATTTTACTATTGGTGACTTATTTGAGCGAAAAAACGTGCTACTGCCCCTTTAAGAAATGATAAACGTGGCGGTGAACGTACACACGTATTTTAATTGTGCATATTTTAATTATATACCCTTTACTAATTGATTGGTCTGATGTTATATGCATTTACAATTATGTACCAAGCACTGACTCCGCTACAGTTCGTGTAACATGTTCTTCGGTGCAAAGAGCTCGGAAACACCACCTACTCTGCTAGTAAATTAAGGCAGCGGTTAAACAAATGAAATATTACACTTTCAAAGCTGAACCCATTGATATTAGCTACAAATGGTTGAAATTTGAATACAACTGTTCTTGTACATTGTACTCTTAAGAACATAATTACTATTGTATGTTTGAAATACTGTAAAACATGTAGCCATGTTAGTTTCAATTTCATATTTTCATTCTTTTAATTTAAAAAAAATAAATATCTAAATTCCTTATTCTAGAGTATTAAGAATAACATCAATTTGTGCGATTTGAACATAACATGACAAGTGGAGTAAAACAGTGCTGAATACTCTTCAGTTCAAAGTTTTTAGTAATACGTTCCAAACCTTTTTTAAAATGTGTTTTGACATCTTTGGTTGTAAATTATGAAGTCAAAATAATGATGAGTTTAGAAAATGTTAAGTAAAAAATATCGCACTTCCGAATTAAATTCTTAATGACTTATTTTAGATCATGAATCGTGAAGATTGACAACTTTGTTTTAATGGTCTTCCTTTAGTTAAATTTAGAATCCAATTAAAAACTTTTTAGGCTAAACAAGATTTGGGACAGGAAACTTAACTAACAAATGAATTTATGTTGTTTTATAAAATAATAAAAAATCATTCAAATGACACCTGTCAACTTTTCATGTTATATTTGATTAATATCTAGATATTAAACATTACATTTTTTATTTCGTAAATTTACGAAAACGGATGTGGTGTTATGCTATTGAACGGTGATATGTGTTCGAAATTTGATAGGTAACAGTAAATAACGTTTAAAATTTCAATTGTTTCAATAGTGTTGATGTATTGATGTATATCATAATTACTTTTGAAGATTTATTTCACTTAGAAAATAGATCACATGTATGAAATAAACCAGTAAGTGATTTAATATGACTTATAGCTACCTTTGTTATATAAATACATTTTGAGGTAACAGGAAATGAAAACAAAATTTATTGGATATCAACTTCATCACTGAAATGATTACGATGCTTCGATGCAGATATTAACACAAAGAAGGGCTTACACTAAAAGCTTAACGTTGCTTTGATGGCAAAAATAAAATTTTCTCTCCATGAAGTTTGTTTTCCTTCATAACTAATACTTTTAATACCTCTCAAAATGTTTTAGAATCTCAGAAATAACATACGTGAATGAATCTTTCAATTGCAAAACACTTGTCATGTCAAATAGTTTATCTATCAACGACACATGCCCAACATATAGACACATTTTTATAAGTTACACATACATGTACATTAACTTAGTTAACGCGCGTACATTGTACGGTTACAATATATATATATATATATATATATATATATATATTGTTGACGCTACATCATTAGCAACACAATGTATAATTTTTTATTTTTTTATTTATTTTTAATTTAATTAATGTTTAAGTTTCCCTGATAAACACTATGTTGTGAAATCGGTCGATATAAAAACAAAATTCAGTTCAAACTTGTCCAACCCTCAGGTCTCATATAGGTAAAAACAATTGTCGATGAAACCACGATGATTTATATATAATATATTTATATAATCATAGAAAACGTTGTGCTATACAGTAATGTTTTTAAATGCAGTGAAAATTTTTTTGATTTATTTAACGTCTTGGAGATTATTGATTCAGAAAAAAGGGGGAATGGTATACACAATTTACTTATATTTCCCTGTGTTCAACTAAAATTAATATCGAACGAAACAGTGAAATGTGAATGTGAAGGATATTCAGTATTGATGTTATACATCTACCATGAATGGGGAGACAATGTTATAATAATACAATCCATTTGAAAAAGTATTTTTTTTTATCCAGATGGATTTGTAAAATGTTAATTTCTTATGACTTAGAATAATAAGCAAAAACGAGTTGGGGAAACGAAAAATTACAGTGCTATTGTCTTGTTGATTTCATTCCTAACTTGGAACTGTCAAGTGTAAGTTGAATTACCATTTATAAAATAAACTTAATGCATTATCTCGATGCTTTTGTTTTGTTAGAAAACAATATCAAGTATATTAAATGTTTACGAAAAATTAGATGTAGCATCCTATTGTTTTTGTTAACTAAAATATGAACAATAGATATTATTTTTAAAATTCATCAAGTGTTACTGTAATTACAAATGTGTAAAACAGAGATAAGAACATTATCATGTATATCACTCTTGGCGTTATTGTACGTGGAACAATAGGATGTGTACATATGATGAAATGACTTTCGAATTTACATCCTTGTAGGAGGTCAATGTGTGTTGTTGTAACTAACTGAAGTTCCTGTGCTCTTTAGATATGTCTCTCGCTGTCAGTGATAATATAAATGTTGATCTAGCCCCACGAAGAGGCAAATATACAAGTTAACGAATATACAATAGCCAAAAGGCATAGGTTAAGTTTCATGGGCTTATATGAATTGTCAAATGGGACTTTCATATCTTCAATCATCTACTTAATAGCTGCTGATATGTAGGAATTTAATTTTCATGGAAATTTTTAGTTTTTAAAATTTTAAAATTAAAAATAGAAAATTAGGTATTTTCATTTGAGATCTATGATTGAAATAGGTTTAAACTGGTAATGAATTAAAGTTCACATTAAATTAAGCCCATTCATAGTTTCAATTTATTTATATTTTTATGAAATATGTCATTGGAAGTTGTTCAATTGTATATTTACTTAAGCATTTTTACCTCGACTTATTATTATTTCAATACATGTAGTTGCAATAGGTCGAATTGAAAAGAGTTTACAATTGCATTTACTATCATTTCGATTCATCCAATGACAATATACATATGTCAACTCATTAGAAACATGCAACATCGTTGAAATAACATTTGAGAGAGGCTTTTTAACATTAGTAAATCACAGTTCCTACTGTTCCTGTTTACAATATATATAAACGCCTGAATAAACTTTGAAAACAGATAATTCTGTCTTCTTAAATGTCTATCACGCATATTAAATCGCTGTATCCAAGAATGACTTGAGAAATAGTTGTTTGACTATGAAGAAGTTAGGACTAAAATAGTATCCTTGCTGAAGTGAAAATAATTTAATATAGAGATAGATTCGGTTTATGAAGCAAAGGTGGGTAGTTCTCTGTAATAGGTTACATATTTGATTGAATACCTTTTATTTCAAGCTTCCCATACTTTTTAATTGTCTGTCTATCAATATTTTACGAACAAGTTATGTTTTCATAAACATTTATTTAATTTTCAAGTTTAAGTGAATAATACTTATACTTTGTAATACTTTTCATTTCAAGACAAAGAGAAGACTACTTTATTAACAGAAATTTCTGTTTATGGATAACATTGGAATGCGTTTTATTTCTAACTTAAAGGAACGACCTGTCTATGATGTAATTTGATTATAATAATAACTAAATACTCAATGAGTATTTATATAGCGCCTTATCATTAGGTCATATGCCCCAAAATATAAAGTCAAGGATACACAATTAGTGTCATTCTGGGTAATATTTTTTAAGAGATATGTCTTCAAATTTGCTTTGAAACATTTCAAAGATAGAATTTGGAATAGACACTGTCCTTGGAATGTATTTTATTTCATGTTTAAGTGAAGAGTTCCTTATGGATAGAGTGTTTCCCCCTATAAAGGAAACAGACCCATAAGTTACAAATTCCTTGGAATATATTTTTTCACTTCCTTACTAAGAAAAGGTATCTGTTGATAAACAAATATGAATAAGTTACAAGCTCGATCCTTGAAATTATTTTTTTTAAACGAAAGAGAAGACTTCAATCAACAGAAATGGTCTGTGAGGGAAATAGAATTAAGTAATTCCTTGGAATAGTTTCTTTGAAGACTTCCCTCTTTAGAGGAATATAAACATAGGTTAAAGGTTAAATATTCATTGGTTTACATTCTACACGCTTAAGAAACTTCCTTAACCATTTTTTTCTGTTGATGAAGAAAATATGACTAGAGTACAAGCTCAGTCCTTGAAATATTTTTTCAAGCTAACGAGAAGAATACAGAATGATCAGAAACTGTCAATGTAAAAAATAGGAATAAAGTTATCCTTGGAATATTTTCTTTCAAGATTTCCTTCAATAGAGGAATAGAAAAACGGGTTACAAATTCACTGGAATACATTTCAAGCGTGAGAGAAGAATAGTTATGAACAGAAGTTATCTGTCTGAGAAGGAAATAGGAATGAAGTTCCATATTCCTGTTTGGCACTGGCTTCAGGAAACCATGTTGAGTTAGTGCTGAGTTGAAGTGTGTGGGTTTTACAGTGCTCAGCATCTTTTGTTTCATTTTCCTGCTTGTATATTGGTAGCGGCCATATACAGTTACACAGATTTGTAGATAGATAGATGATACAGCTGCATACCGAAAGTTTGTTCACCTACATGTTTATCTTAGTGCAAATAGCATGTAAATTGACGTTCAATTTAACTTAAACATTTGTAATACAATGACAAAGAATCATCATAATAAAATGGGACTGGGCAGTGTAGACTCGGCAGACTCGGAAGGTAGTGTTATCCGAAATATAACCATGTTATGAGTAAAATACTCATTCTCAAACGTATCCTGTATCCAGTGGCTCATGTTTATGAAATTCGCCATAATGTAATAGACAGAAGGGGTCAAGTTTTGACATTTCAAATTTCATATTTTTTTCAGATTTCATATCGACCAAATGATAACCATTGAATCACAAATACATGGAATAAGTATAAGAGGAAATATATATGATAAATGTTTGACCTCGTTTATCACTAACTGAATATTTCACAGAAGAAAAGTAAAACTGTAGTTTGGCTCCTGGTCACTTCAAAGAGCTGCGAAAAGTGTAACTGTTTAAAACGAGGCATCAAATCAGCTTATGTTAAAGGGGCAGTAGCACGTTTTTTTGCTGAAATAAGTCGATAAAAGGAATTTGAAAAATAATGTCATCAACAGTAAAATATCCTCCCCTCTTCAGAAAATCAAGTTAAAAATGATAAAACATGGTTCTGTAAAGCCATGGGAATCGTTTTTGTCATTCGAAATAATAAAATGTGTTCACAATAAAATGGCCGCCATGCAATTTTTGCTTTATGCGCAACACTGTTATTACCACTATGGATAATTGGTTTGTGTAATACAATGGTTTAACCTCTAAACTAAGTATAAATGTCATAAGCCATCATTTTAAATGGGAAATTTGAAAGAAAAATTTTTTTTGCAAAAAACGTGCTACTGCCCCTTTAAGGAACATTCAACTGTCTTCTTATAATGCAAAGATTGCAAAGTGTTTAGTTTTCGCGTTAATACTATGCTTCACAGACATGCAAAGTTACATGATATTTGCACTGAAATACACAATCAGGTGAATAAACGTTTGGTATGTAGATGTATATGTCTTGAAGATATCCGTATGGCGTATCCGTATAATTATTTTCAATTGCTATCAATATATATTGGAATAAACATGACCAAAGTAATTCTATTCCGTCAGTTTGTTGAAAAATGTTAATAATTATCGAAAATGTTCAATAGTCAAAGTTCAAATATTCGAGACTTTAAAAATAAAATTTAATATTAAAATGTCCCACTACAAAACAGTTATCACAACAATAAACATTATTAAATATTACTCAACAGGAGGGATACAAGATCATATGATACATTGGATCATAAAACAACAGTTGTTGCTATTTCCTTACCCCCAGGGAATATGCCAACCTTTGAATCACATCTAACATTCAGTAAGTCCGTCGCCTGTTCTTTCTAATTATCTACCAAAACATTGCCTTTGTTTGAATAACATTGGTTTTCTGGTCGAAGCGCCTGGAGACAATTATAGAAGATATGGCTTTCGTCTTCTGGAATGGAACGAGTTACTTCAATGTATCTGTTTCCGAAGATCCACCAGTGACACTAGCTTGCCCTGGACTCTTCTGGAAGCCTGGAAGCCATGTGTAGAATCCAGTAGGAATGGCGGACCGAGGGTTATATTTGTACAACGAATGTCCCAGATTATGGGCAAGAATTGGATACAAGGAAAGCCGAGCGGAATGTTACTTTATAAAAGAGATACAGATGTAGTCGCCACTTGCTCTGACAAACAAAAGCAGGGATGAAGTAGAAAGCCTATGTCCCCCTCTCTTCCCCCAGTATTTCCTCCTCCCCGGCCCCCGATGAACGTCTTTTATCCCGGGGTGGGACACAGATCCCTTAACGACTGGGGTCTTCGGTTCGAATCCAGTGTCACCCTCCATTCCATTCGTAAGTTTGTAATGATTTTTATATGTTTTGAAATTTTGTACAAATTTTCTTTTATGATTTTGGATTTAAAACTTTGGATGAACGTCTGTCCTCACAGGGTTGGAGAAAGTTCATAACGTCTGGAGTGTTATTGAAATGCAAGACTCTTTTATTTTTTTTAAGATATTTAAAAAAAAATTACCTTTAATATTTTTAGATTTTGATAGAATTATATGTGTATATATATACATGTTTACATACATAGAGTTCAGCTTTAAATCATGTTTTGATTATGTTGATATCCAGTTTTATCGTTTAATTTCATGTAAAAATCAATAGGAAAATGTCAACATTGTAAACTTAAGGTGTATGTAACTTAACATCAAATGAGTGGTATATATCATCATTTACTCTTAAATTCGAAGCGTCCTTTTTATTATTCCCGAGGAGTTTTTGAAAATGTGAATGTCAGTGTTTATTGAATGAGTGGAGAAAGAGTGTTAGGCTGTTTAGAAAGTTCAAAGATTACCTTATTGTGTAAGTTATACAATGTAGGATGTATTTGTAGATACTTCTATTAAAGGGGCAGTAGCACGCTTTTTGCAAACATTGTTTTTTCAATTTCCCATTTATAATGATAGTTTATGTCATTTATATTTACTTAAGAGGGTAAAACATCTTATTACACAAACCAATTATCGGTAGTGGTAATAACGGTGTTCCATATTAAGAAAAAATTGCATGGCTGCCATTTTATTGTGAACACATTTTATTATTTCGAATGAACAAAACTGATTCCCATGGCTTTACGGAACCATGAACACCCATATTTCAAATTGATTTCCCGAAGAGATAAGGGTGTTTTTCTATTGGTGACATTATTTTTCAAATACATTTCATCAACTTATTTCAGCGAAAAAACGTGCTACTGCCTCTTTAAACGTTGTTATATACATACATTCTACACAACAGAGAAAATGAGTTTAATGTTTTCTGCATTGAGTATGCAGTTTGCCTTTAATCAATATTTAATCCTATTAGATCTATAAATCAAAAGTATACATAAAAAGGATAAATTAGCATTGTGACGTTCTGAATTCAGTTAGGTATGATTTGTTTATGCTTAGGTTTAAGACTATACATTCTTTAACTACTTTATTTCAAAATTATGAAACGATATCATAACCGTAAATAGCTTTTGTGTGTAGTTATTCATCGACTATTCATCATTAATAGAAATGAAAAACCTGCAGTGCATGTTAAACAAAAGCAAACTTTCTCATTTTTAAATATAATTTCAAAAGTAAAATTACTGAAAATAAGTCCTTTGATTTTCCAATTTCCACACATTTAAGCAGTACAGGAATGCATTTAATGATGCATTGTTTGTTCTGTTGTAAATGATGCTTTCATAGTGGTTGTTTTACGTTGAACGTTCCTTTAAGACGTGCCTATGCCTTTCTGAGTCAAATAATGAGTTCATTTATAAGGGGTGGTCAATTGACGTCAGCAAGAAGCCTGTGCAAAGTAAACTGTAATAGTTTATCGTTACGCCTTTAAATTTTAGTGTGATAACCGCATTATACCACAAACATAACAGTAATGACTGCACCAAAGTCAAACAAACCTTTGTCCTTTGAACCCAAAGCTTTATAAAAAGAGTCTTTGGTAGACTTTGTACTTCATATGAGGTAATGATTATATTCAGTAATTAAACACTGTCCAACGATACTGGCATTAAACCACATGTTATCTTATAACTCATTTAACAATCCTTTGTTTAACCTTTCAGATATTTTAAACCTCTTTGGATATGTCAAAAAGTGCACCCATAGCATATTAATACTGCGAGGCATAAACCTACGCTTTCTTGCAGTTTTTGTCTTTTATTCATGTATATAACAACATTTCTAGTTTTTATTTTCCTCAAATGAATAAACTCCCTACATTCAACCTACATGTACTATACTTCATTTAGTAGTCTTTTTGGCATTTACTACATTTTTGTATACAATCATTGTTATATTAAAAACATGAATATTGTATACATTAAACTCAGAATATTTGATTTATTAATCTGTTCTTCTTCCTTTGGTACAATATAAATTGTTTCTATATTTTCTATAAAAGATATTGACTGATGTATGTTTTCTTTGTAGATTTTATCTTGCTTTTTTAACATTTTATTTATTTATTTATTTAGCTTATCATGCCTTGTCATATATGAGTATCATGCCTTGTCATATATAAGTATTACTTATTCATAAGTGGGAACAAACAACATACTAGTGTATACACGGAAACATTAAAAAGTAATTATAGATATATCAAAAGAAAATTTAATGAAAATAAGTCATTATTCGGAGAGTGCAGGCCACAGATCAACTTAAAAATTTCACACCAGTGAGAGATAGCAAGGAAAACCTAGATTGTTAAAGGAGCAGTAGCACGTTTTTCGTTGAAATATGTCGATGAAATGATTTGAAAAATAATGTAACCAATAGTAATACACCCTTTTCTCTTAGGAAAATCAATTTTAAAAATAGTGTGCATGGTTTCACGGGAATCGTTTTTGTCAATGGAAATAATAAAATGTGTTCACAATAAAATGGCCACCATGCAAATTTTACTTTGTATGTAACACAGTTATCACCACTACGGATAATTGGTGTGTGTAATGAGATGTTTGACCCTTAAAGTAAATATAAATGACATAATCCATCATTATAAATGGGAAATTTAAAAAATTAAAATTTGCAAAAAACGTGAAAAACCAAAAAATATAATTATAAGATAAACAGTACGTTGTACTTAGTATTTCATAAATCCTCCTGTGCTTACCATTATGTTTAACATTTGTAAATGTAAAATATGCTAGTGAGAAATCATCTTTCTTTTTATGTTTGCTCCCAAGAGTAAACAATGACGGGAAACCCGGAAACCCACATGAAACAGAAACCGTGTTTAAAAGTTAAACAAAGCAAAGTTAGTACTTGATGTCATTTCAAAGAAAGTTTTATTTGATTAATATATATATATATATCTTTATATATCATCTTTGATGGTTCAAACCTTATTGTTATTCATTTGAAATAATTATTATTTAAGTTAAATGTACTATTTATAAAAATTTATATAGAAAGTTCGAAATGAACTTTTGAAATTTATAAATTCGAATTCGCTGCTTAGTATTAAGTGCACCACCATAGATGGAGTATAAAAATTTAAAAAAAAAATATTCAAAAATAAACATTTCTGTTTACAAGTTAGTTCTATGTATAAATTTGAATTTTGAAACTAAGAAACTACAAATGAGATTAATAAATGTCTTTTATTAAATCATGAAATAAATACGAACAAAGAGTAGCGTATTTTATTCAACAAATTTAGAAAATGAGACAAAAATGAGTAATCCACGAAGTTCATAACAGGAGTACTAATCTTTACATTTGGTGTTTGTTTAAAGAGGCAGTTATGTCGCTGCTTATATCCGCCATCTTGCTTTTTCGCAAAACGTGAATAAAAAACGCTGTTTTTTCACAAATTTTTTTCAAATAATAAAACATATGCGTTGATGGAATATTCACTTCTGTAACACATACTGTATCATTAAACTAATCAACAATGTCGTATTGTGACGAAGGAAAGATTTCTATACTCATAGCGCCGATGAATGGCTTCACTTCTCATTGTTTTATTTTTGAAAGAATGTGCCTCCGCTTCTATCAAATTTTCAAATATAAAGTCATCAAATCCATTCCCCTCAGTAACATGTTTCACATGGATTGTGCAATAATCATGTTTAAATACCATATATGAGTAAACAGGAATGCCCTCGTTAATTTCGTTTCCACCAAAAATACCCCGATAGAACCCTCTCTTTAAGGATACAAATACGTGATTAATGTCATATGTGTTCACGAAATGGGAATAGATTTGTGTAGGCGATTAGTATGACGTCGGTATGACTATGATATCGTGTGGTATATCCAGGTCATACGTGTAACCTTGGTTACAGAGAATCAAAGAACACATCATTCTGTCAAGGATATCCTTCCTTTATTTATTTCTTTCTTTATTTATTTACAATGGAACACTTTTTATTTGAGCTGAAACATTAATCCGTTTTACTACTAAACTTAGTTTCCGAATTTTATTTTTTGCTATGACGCTATCTTTGTTTCCCGAAAAAGAGGTGAGTAAATTTATGTTATTCTCCGTGTAGATATATATGGCTTGGGTTACCTCGTTTGAGAGAAATGTTTGCCACTTCAAACTAGATAAATGTTTATTTTTTTGTGATAATGGAATGAGAAAAATCCAGAACAATAAGTTTGTTTAAAATTATAATTAAAGTGAAATTCCACTAAAATGTAGGAGAATTTGTTGTGAAATAAAAATAAACTATTTCAATTGAAATACGCTGCAATGTGTGCATCGATTTGTTATTTAGATTTATTTGAAGTGATTTCCAATAAATACAAACCATATTTTCGAAACATATCATTAATATTTTTACAATTCAAAATCTGTCTATATTAATGCAAGAACTGAATATGTTTCACATAATTTTCCGTTTATCTATTTTATTTCCTAAGGAATTACTTTGGAGCTCCAACCGTGAAAAAAATCATGATCTAAATTATAGATCAAAATGATGTTTCACATTTTCAGAAAAGTGGTCTCAATCTTTACAAAATAGTGTTCTTTAATGAATTCTATTTAAAAAGAAGCAGCTACTTATTTGAAGTTTTTCTAAAAAAGGAAATTGGGGACATTGTTGCGTTAGCGCTTTTCAAACATGACACCTTTTTTTCACTTCCGCCGATAATTCGACAATGTAATTTTAAACACACGAAGTATTCTTAGAAATCAACAATGAACCTTTATTATTTATATGTTCAGAAGAACACTGCACTATTTTATTCTCCGCCCTATCGGGGCAGTGGAGTTGTCATGCGGTGCATGTGCCTGCCATGTGTGTATTCATCCTCGCGAACCTTAGTTTGGAAACCAAACTCCGTTTATTCCGATATTAAGTCTCGCTTGATATCAACAGAGTACGGGAAAACAAATCCACACTTGGATAAACTTGCAACCCCTGATGTCAATTATACAATTCGAGTTTGTTTTGGCGATCTGGCCCGGATTTCTCGTGAAGCATGTGCAGAGTTTCAGCTCAATCCCGGATTTCACGTGCAGCCCGTACAATATTTTCGCTATTTGATCCGTATTTCACGTGCAGCACGTGCGAAGTCAGAGATGGAGCGTTGGGGTGAAACGGGGTTGTTGTTTAGGAACAGAAAATAAAACATTCTAAGACTAAAAAGAAGAATGCATCTCATTCCTATGTAAAAGTTGTCTAAACAGCAAGTATTCTTCTGCATGTGGTGTCGGATAAAGACACTGCAATTTGGTTGAAGTAGTCGGATAATTCTGTATTTATTATTGCGAAAATATCTCCGTTGTTAAACCATTTCTTTTTGCTGTTAACTTTAACGTAGATTTAATTTGGTTATTTTTCTACTCTATATATATTTCTCTTCTTTGAATATGTTTTGTAATTTGTTCAATTAGATATTTCAACATTCATTTAGATATCAATTTGAATTATGACATATTTGAAATTTCATAAATAAGTTTTTAAATCTCTTTTTCATATCCAGAAATATATAACTTTTATAATTAGGACGTGACTCATTGCCAACTTACGATTCACACTCTTGAAGTGGCTGGCATGGGTGTAAAACTATATTCATAATTTGTCATGGTAATGCTGTAGACAAATGGAGCACTCGAGTAGAAAAGCAAGGCTCGCGGCTATTTTCATACACGATACATGTATTCAGCCACGTAGTATGTGTCTGGTGGTTGGGTATCAACTTCAAGAAACGGTGAAACAAAATTAAACTTATTGTGTTAAATGATACTTTTATGTACGTGCAAGTCAGTCATGATCTACATTGTCAATGCCTTATTATGTTAAATATGAGTAATATGTGCATGCGAGATAACATGATGCATATTATTTATAACTTATGTTATATATCTATATAAATCATAGTGAGATGGTAACGCTTCCTATGGGTAGCGTGACAGAAATATAAGGTTGATTACATACAAGTCATGGATGGTCATGATAATCATGATAGGATCCAAGAACTAAATTAACCTATTGATACCTATCATAAAGTATTTACTAAAGTATAAATGAAAGTTTACTTCATGTAATAGTTTGGATAATTTTTTTTATCTTCATCACATGCTGAGGATAAAATCTCAAGACAGAGTTAAACATTTCCATATCATTATAGGTACACAAGCATTGTTTTTAATTCAAATTGTTTATTTACAAGTACATATATGTATATGCCCTATGTACTTTAAACAAACTAACATTCAGTTAAACCGTAGTGAGGTACATGTAAAGAAATATATGCATGGTTTTAGAATGTGTCCTTGTCTAATATAATGTCTGCTGGTAGGATATTTAAATGTTTACCAACACATGTTAGTCTATGCTAATATATTGCTGATATCGAATTTGCGTTTATAAAGATATTTAAAAAGCCAATGTTTCTTTTTAAGAATGATTATAACTTTGACTGTGAATATGGAATTCCGCAGTTGTTTAGTAATGTATAAAGTGTTTGTATTTTAGTCGTATTATTCAACATATAATTATTAATTGATTGAGTGTTTATCTTTGCAAAGCCTACTGGTCGTATAGGTTCCATTTATTTTTCTTGGCCGAGGCTCTTTTCCAATATTGCATGTTCAGCCACACAGTTTATCAGAAGTGTATGGAATTATCTAAATTATGTTGCATTGCAATCTGTCAGATATAATACTCATACAGCACACCATTCCCGATTTGTTTATATATCACTGATAAATCAGGTTTTCGGTCAAACATATTATAAAAGAGAGTTGTAAATGATTACCACCTATTCATGTAAAGTTGAGATACATATCAAGTCTTGCCTTATAAATACTGAATACATATTGATTTATTATTTTATTGAGATGGGTATCACTTATATCGGCTAATCTCTTGAAATTCAATATTTTATTTAAAAAAGTATCTTCATCGTCAGGAATATGCTATATTTTGCATTTGAAATTCGTATGATAATAGCAATAAACGTTAATATCACATTTAAATTTAAATTGGAATTGATATTTTTCAATGCCCAGCAAAAGACCAGATTAGGACATTTCGCATTTTATTTGGAATTTCCATTTGTAGCTTTAAAATTTCGAAATCCAGCCTTACCGTAGCTATGTATGTTATTATATAATAACATATGTCTAAAACAAACATTTGTATTTACAGTTGATCTTGTGTTAGGAGCTGCCTAAAGGCGTTGTATGGTGTTGAAATGACATAATTAATCGCCTTAGACTATAACACTTAAACAAGCTCTTAACGTTGTAACGTTTGCCTAATACTGTCATAGCCTAGAGTTATGATTCACTGGCAAACGTTTTTCTAATTTAGTCATATCATATTCTGTTGATGATCATATTTACATTTTATAAGTACTTTGAGTTTTGGAGTGGTGTCACTTAAAGGCGCATTGACACGTTTTCATAATATATGTCGATACAAATGATGAATGTATTGTATTAGTGGATATATATTCCATACTGTAGCACGCCATTTTAGTGTGAACACCTTCTAATAATTCGAGGATGGTAAATGGATTCGCGTTGCTTAATCGAACCATAACCATTTGTTTTGGAACCCTATTTATAGATTAAGGAGGACTATTTAGCAATTGGTAACATTTGTTTTCATTTTGCGAGATCTCTTTATATCCATTAGAAAACTTATGATGCATATACAATGTGTGACATTAGAAATTCGGCTTGAAAGAAACGCCATTTTGAAATATCAACATCAACGTCATAATGGTTTTAGTACAGTTAAAGGGACATTCGGACAGAACATTATTTTGAGGTGGATATTCATATTTTAGTACATACTTGCCATGTTTCTCCTTGAATTACCATCCTTATGAATATGTTACAATTTAAAAGTGTGTTGGTTTGAATGTGAAGCAAAATGCACAAACCAGACAATCTCCTCATTTGTTTCACAAAAACATGTCGTACTGTTTCTTTAACATGATTTACTGGTTGATGGTGGACTTATCGTTGATAATTATTTTACATGGTTTGGTAATAAGCCACACAATGTATAACAGCGCATTTAACGAAAATATACCAAACTTCATGTAGTTTTGATTTGACCCTTGGCACATATGAGTGTTTAAAATGTAAGCATATATAGTATGTATACCTACTAGAATGTAAGCATATATAGTATGTATACCTACTAAAATGTAAGCATATATAGTATGTATACCTACTAAAATGTAAGCATATAAAGTATATATACCTACTAAAATGTAAGCATATATAGTATGTATACCTACTAAAATGTAAGCATATATAGTATGTATACCTACTAAAATGTAAGCATATATAGTATGTATACCTACTAAAATGTAAGCATATATAGTATGTATACCTACTAGAATGTAAGCATATATAGTATGTATACCTACTAAAATGTAAGCATATAAAGTATGTATACCTACTAAAATGTAAGCATATATAGTATGTATACCTACTAGAATGTAAGCATATATAGTATGTATACCTACTAAAATGTAAGCATATAAAGTATGTATACCTACTAAAATGTAAGCATATAAAGTATGTATACCTACTAGAATGTAAGCATATATAGTATGTATACCTACTAAAATGTAAGCATATATAGTATGTATACCTACTAAAATGTAAGCATATATAGTATGTATACCTACTAGAATGCTAAAGCGCGGTTGTATACTAGTTTTAGTTTTTAAGACTGTAATACTTGTACAATATACATTTATAAAAACAGATTAAGGATTTGATAAATCATGAAACTAACGAAAAGAGGTCTGAGGCCTTGGACGAGGCAATGTAGAATTGTCAGAATTTTTAGGTTTTAAGTACATGTATGTTCCTATCAAGTTTGCCCTACTGCAGGATGACAGACAATGGCTGGTTGAGTTGGTATAGCAGTTCGATTCTGACAAATCTAATGATTGTGTTTGTTGATTGCTTGTTTGGAATAACTAGGATAAGCTTATAAATTGGATGCTGCACTTACCAAATGTCACGAAACCTCCTTTGTTTAAACAAAGAAATGTTGTAAGAAAATCTTATAAATTATTATTAATAAAGATTTTGTTCGAAGGGAGGCCGAAGCCCGAATGACCAACTCAGTTACATGTACCATAGACGATGCAATGACTAAATGGTACATAACGAAATTTACAATATGATGTAAGAAAATCTGTAAATTTATCAGTTTCTGAACAATTTAAGAAATATTAAATGAGCCCATTGTGGAAATAACTTATTAAATGAAACTCAATTAGACGCTTGGTGACGAACACCTAAATTAAGCACCTTTGAAAGCAAATACTGGACACTGGATTGCATATAACAATTCATCACCTTGCAAGGTCAAGGTAGTTTGTGTAACGCCATTTCCAGCTTCTGCGTTAAAAGAACGACCCCCTAATGTCACACAGTCACACTCTCTATGAATAGCATTGTTCGGAGTTTCATGAATGGGAAATTAGCCATGGCCCTTGAATCTGCGAAGCGTGTGTATATTTTTTGGTGCAGGATTCAATTATCAAACAACTGGTTCTGCTATGGCCTAATTCTTTATAAGAAGGGTTCTATTTAAATCTAAATGGCAGTAGGGAGGGAGAGCGAATACTGAAACACTGTGCCATAAAACTCCGTAATTAGGTCATGGCTGTCAATGGTTTCCAGATGTCCAGGAAAGGTATCGGTTCCAGGTTGCCTCCTGTATTGTACGGAGGATATGGGGGGTGCAGTTGAGCGTTCGTGTATTCCCAACAGGAAGAAATAGGAGCATTTGGAAATATAATCCATACAAATCGTTAGCAGAATTTATGAAACTTAATAAAACAATATTAAATCGACATCACGTGGACGCAATGCATGGGCTTGCCGTCGCGTTATTTTTTTTTTTATCGCTATGAATATAAACTTTTATTTATTTATAGGAAAGGGAAAAGTAAATTTGATCAGTTTATATAAATATATTATTTCTAATGTGTTGTTTCCATATTCAGCCAACCGAATTCAGATTGTGACATGATTTTGTACGCACATTAAAACCTTAATATTGGAAACGGTAAGGGTTTAAAGGGACTGTTTTAAAATGAAAACGGAAGGGGACACTTACATTTGCGATTTTATGATGTAAATGATCAGCAAATCACATTCAAAGCAGTATCGTTTAAAGGGGCAGTAGCACGTTTTTTAGCTGAAATAAGTCGATGAAATGTATTGAAATGAAAAATAATGTCATCAAAAGTAAAATACCCTTCTCTCTTCAGAAAATCAAGTTACAAAATGAGTTTACATGGTTCCGTAAAACCATGGGAATCGTTTTTGTCATTCGAAATAATAAAATGTGTTCACAATAAAATGGCCGCCATGCAAGTTTTGCTTTGTACGCAACACCGTTATTACCACTGTGGATAATTGGTTTATGTAATAAAATGTTTTACCCTCTAAAGTAAATATAAATGACATAAACTATTATTTTAATTATTTTTATGGGAAATTTGAAAAAAATAAAATTTGCAAAAACGTGCTACTGCCCCTAAAGGGTGTGTCATATTCATGTAGTAATACAATAAACTCACAACATCCCGCAAATTTAACTTTTCACAAATATTCTCTGGTCCTACTGACTCTTTAAGTCATGCAAAATTATATCATATGTTTTAAACATATTTATTTCACAATAGTATACATATTGTAAATGGGATTGGCCAACAAGCTTACAACGAGGCCGCTCCCTTGAACATAATATCAATACATATTTAATACATACAAAACAGAACAAAGGAAATATAAATATGCGACAGGGTTTAACATTTCTACCGGCATCATTACATAACACCCAGAAGTAGCATATAGAAATCAAGGCACGTTATTTTAATTTATATTAAAATCTAGAAGTTTCAATAATGAATTAATGTACAGATTGTATAACATTGATTAATAGTTTGTGATAGTTCACTGTTGCGATAGTGGATTGTAGATCATATCATTTTACATAGATATGATTATTTTGTCAAACATCATTATATGGGCATGTAAGAAAGAAATGAACACTATCTAACGTGAAGGGGAAACATATATATGCCTATTATATTGATCATAACTGATGTCACATCCTAGACGCAGAGCAAATCAATGTCCAAAATTTGGATCAAAGTGATATTTGTTATAGAGTGTTGTATATATTGCTTTTTGAAAGTTGCTGACTTAATTAGTCAGTATTCTTCCGATAAAGAATTCCATTCTCTGACGACAAAGAGTAAGACATATGCTGAGTATTAGTGACAGAACATTATATATATCGTATTGTGGCTTAAACATATTTATCTCATGAAATCAAAAATACATGAATTTGATTGGTCAAACTCAGTTGAACTTATATAAAGACCGCTCCAGTCTACATATGTATATATATATGAAACGTTATCATGACAAGGAAGAATTTATAAAAACGAACAAAATATCGAATCACGCCAATACGCAGGTTTAAGACATGGTGGATAAGTACATTTATTATATCGGATTGTCTTATAATATCTACACTATTATACCACTCCGGGTCCCGTTCACCAAACTACACTTACAGTCAAACGTAGGCCATTCTCTTAAAGGGGCAGTAGCACGTTTTTTTACTCAAATAGGTTGATGAAATATTTTTGAAAAAAAATGTCACTAAAAGTAAAACACCCTCCTCTCGTCAGAAAAATGTTATAAAATGAGTTTACATGGTTCCGTAAAGCTATGGGAATCGTTTTTGTCATTCCAAATAATAAAATGTGTTCACAATAAAATGGCCCTCATGCAATTTTGGCTTTATACGCAACACCGTTATTACCACTACGGATAATTGGTTTGTGTAATAAGATAGTTTACCCACTAAAGTAAATATAAATGACATACACCAGCATTATAAATGGGAAATTTGAAAAAATAAATTTAAAAAAAAAAACGTGCTACTGCCCCTTTAACATAGGTTACACTTGATATATCTCAATCAATTGTAAGAGTTTCGAGGAACGACACCGATGAATTTTCTCCGGAAAAGAAATTGTTCATTTTTCACCATCTTTAAAGAAATCAAATTAACGCTTAAATCTTGTGGTGTATGCATTATTGAATAATGACATTTGAAGCCATTAATTTGTCCCTTATTTCCCCAGTAAAGGCAACCAAAGCCCGCCCATGGTTTACAACTATTAAATTAACAGCGTTTTTCTCAATTCACGTAATGCACAAATACAACATGGCGGGTACTCAGTGTTTTGTCTTCAGGGTTACAGTGTAAAGGGCCGTAATTCGTCTTTCTAAATATATTTTAGTTTAGCTATTCAGAGCCGTGTGACAAATCACTCATTATGCATCATGCATTTTGCTATGGGCCAATCAGATCTTATGCCACGTATACATGTATATCACGACAGTTGTCACAACTTTTTGCATGTAAATATGAATATTTAGTATGAAAAATGTGTAACTGTCTACCAAAAAAAAAATATACATGCTCTCTTTTTTCGCGACATTCAGCTATTCAATTTTCGAAGAAACGAGTTCATCATGTAATTAATTTTCTTATAATATAATAATAAATCATACTGTCAAAATATAAACATGTTGAAACTTAAATTATTGTTGGTAGTTCAACAAGCATTTCATAAGCAAATTATTTGATATAATAAAAAACGACCCTATTTTCCCACAGCACATGGCAAACTTACGTGCGCATATAGGTATTTATAAAATACATTAATTAGAATATTGTTAACAAACAAACAATAAATACAAACTCTTAGCGTCGTTTTTTAAAATATATTATCACTTTTACAAATAATTTACGACATCATAAATTGTTTACAACCATTAACACAAAGCCAGATCAAACAATATATTTATTGACTTATATAAAAATGAGTGTAAAGTCCACAATCCCTCAGTTAATTAATTACAATGTAAACAATAACAAATCATTTAAAGTTTTAATCCTATACAGAGCGCAGCGAACGTCCAGTAGAGCTGAACCCGATTAAGACGGATGTTATGAAGCTTAATCGGCCTTGGTTGAACTGTACCCATTTAGAGTTATCTGCCCTTTCTTTGTTCTCTTGAATAATCCTGGTGCACAGGAAAGATAATATAGCAAACAGGAAATGGAATGAAAGGATCTTCACCCGTCTAAGTAGGCAGGCTTATCATAGCTGTTCGTATGTCACCCTTGCACACTTACACAGAAAGCCGCCATTTTGAACCGGAAATCACGTGACC
Source organism: Gibbula magus (assembly GCA_936450465.1). Classification (NCBI taxonomy): domain Eukaryota; kingdom Metazoa; phylum Mollusca; class Gastropoda; order Trochida; family Trochidae; genus Gibbula; species Gibbula magus. The sequence continues at coordinate 72,066,136 of OW388299.1, read as the reverse complement.
TTATGTCACAAACCAGAGATTTCGCGAGAACTCGCTCGTACCGTGTGACACTGTTAATAAACAATTCAGGGTGATGGAAACTACCAGATATTCTTTAACGTTTGAAACAATTGCGATATTTTTGTGTGAAACATTAAATGATTTGTCAAAGTTAAGGTGCCATCTTGCTTATGATAAAATATCATATTTAATTTTAAAGATAGTCTGTATTAATAGTCATAATGAATTTCACGCCTAAATGCCATTATTATCATTTAATATTCAAACCGTTCTTTTGTCATATATTAATTACTGAATTAATTACGATTCTGATAATATATGAAAACTTTTAATCTTAATTAATTTCAAGCAACCATAAGGGTGCTACGAATTAATCTTCGACCATTTTCAATAATTGTTAAATTTAACGTCTTTGTAATCGACGACAAGACACGGTTCTTTCAAAAAGTATCAAGTAAGTTTGAATTTATTTGAATGTTATTTTCAAAGAATCTAAAATTATATTTGAGGCAAAACATGGCATGTAAAATATCAAAATATCTGCACTATTCTCTATCAACCTTGAGAGGTTTTAAAGGGGCTGTAGCACGTTTTGTCGATGAAATATGCCGATGAAATGTATTTGAAAAATAATGTCACCAATAGTAAAACACTCTTCTCTCTTCGGAAAATCAAGTTAAAAAAGGAGTGTACAATGTTCCGTCAAGCCATGGGAATCGTTTTTATCATTCGAAATAATAAAATGTGTTCACAATAAAATGGCCGCCATGCAATTTTTGCTTTATTCGCAACACCGTTATAACCACTGCGGATAATTGGTTTGTGTAATAAGATGTTTTACCCTCTAAAGTAAATAAAAATGACATAAACTATCATTATAAATGGGAAATTTCAAAAAACAAAATTGGCCAAAAACGTGCTACTGCCCCTTTAAATGAACAGTGTTTACAGTTTCAAAAACATAAATCTTTATTTGCTTAAATAAATTTTAATAATTGTTTACTTTTGATATGAGAATTGTAATTTATACTTTTTTAATTACTAGGTGTTTTCGCAACACTCACTGAAACTACTTTTACGTATTTTGTTTTTCTTCGTTCTTCTGGTTTCATGTTTTTGTAAGCGTACTCAATTTACTCAAAATAACGTTATTTATTCATCATATATATATTCTTACTATGCAAAGCAGTGTGATCATCTTTGCCAGTTACTGTTACTTTGTTTCTATCCCTTATTCATAATCCCGCAATAATCACCACCGACGGTCACGTGACTATTACGTAGCCTACCTGTAACAAACTGATCACCTGAGAGTGATGTCCGAATCGACCACACGCATCAATTGACCAATCTAACAAAGTTGATAAATCATCGCTTCAGTAACGCTGGGAGTATTAACTAATTAACACTCAGAGGTCATCATGACTTTTACAAGTAAGTTTTTATGTCAAAAGATTCAAACGTGTAAACTATTTCAAACGTTCGTCTACTTATTAAAGTTATATATTTCTATCGATATACTTATTTATGATGCATTGCATTTACTGTTTAATGTTTTAAATTTTCTAAGGATATGTATCGGATTGAAAAGGCAAGGAATAATTTATGGATGATCAACTTCTTTTTATACCGTTTTCAAGATATCCATAACACCGACGTCTAGAAAAGTTTTGGATAAGATAGTAACGTGATCAGTTGATCTATTTGATATCACGTGATTGAAGTTTGAGTTCTCCTAAACATAATATTAATTAGTTTGGGAAATTAATAACGGTGTGATATTAGCTGTACTGTGATACTATAGCGTTGGGGTTTCACCACATGCTTAACATCCTAGCGTCAGTCGTGTTGTCGACAATGTCAACACATATATTTGATGACGTCCAAGCAATGAGAAAAATAAATAATGAGGAAAATAGTTTTGATTCAACGGAAGCTGTATCTTCTATTGAATCTCCCATTGATTGTGGCTGGTTCTGTGTATGTTGATGCATTTTACTTGTGTGTGTAAATCATATCTAGTATGTAATTATGTTGTGTCAAATCCCTCCGTATGTAATTTCAGGACTATACTCCATGATTCTTACGTATAAACTTACATTCTTCATTATTTGTCGTTTTCATTTTCACCACGGGAATCGCATACGTTTGTCTTTTAGAGCTGTCTTTTGGTGTATTTTACTGTGCACTATTAAAATCTATTATCAAAATATATCAAATGTAACTACATTCTATTTCATTTGGTAAATCGAACCCATGACCATTTTACTGTCAAACTGACGCTCTACCTCCCACCCAAAGCGACCTTTACAGATTTACTGAACCTCAAATAACCAATCATGGTATATTTTATTAGCGCTTCAGTTATTATTCCTTTGCTAGTTACATGGTCTTATCATTGTCTATCGCTGATGGTTTATGTGTACCTAAGGTTTCCCTTCCTTACATTTCTACTATATCCTCGGAGACGTGTTTTCATCTACCTCAATTTCCACAAGTCTGGCTACATACTATCCCGTTCTGAATGTATCCAAATACATCTCACCAGCTGTTGTTTCATATTTACTGACGTATTTGTTTCATATTTTCTGATACACGATATGATATACCCACAACCTCAGTGCCAGGCCCAAACGCAATATCTATTATATAATTATATAATTGTAGATGAATGCATGCTTTAAAGGGACGTAATCATGTTGGTGAGGTCACATATATGTCCAATGTCATAAGTTGTGTTATTTAATTGAGAATGATCAACTTAACCATATATATATATATATATATGTATTAGTATATATATATATATATATATACATATATTATGAAAGTTATATATTTCTATCGATATACATATTTTTGATGCATTGCATCAACCATATATAGTTAAGTTGATCATTCTCAATTAAATAACACAACTTATATATATATATAGAACCAAATAGAATACCATGCACAACTGATCAAGCATCTGTAATCCCTCAGCGAACTGCGATTTCCATACTCATTTACACAACCACATCCTCAAATCCAGAATGATCGCTTATCGGTATGGATCCTCGGTAGCTCCAGAGGTAAAGGCGTTGCTCAACGATATAGAGGTCCAGGGATCGTATACCACCTTCGTTGCTTACAATTTTTTTATATCTGATTTGACAAAATTTCAAAATTTTACAAGTCCCTTTGTTTTCGGAGGTTGAATATCTCATAACCGACCATGGTGATTATGGGATAACCAACCTGCGATGATGGTGTTTATGGCATATAACTTGCAACTTAAACAAAATAAATAACTTCCCATTGGGCGTAAGGGTAAGCTGTGCTCCCTAACTCTCCTGAGGTACCTGCATGAATTCACGACCTCAAAATCAGTCCCTATTATTTACTCATCAATATAGCCTACGACCTCTCCACTCTTCGATCGTGGTGTATTGTTTTGTCTTATATGTCTTTTTTCTCTGTCCAGACGTGTCTGTGTGGAACCACGCCCATGTCCAGCAATGGCTAGACTGGGTCATCCGAGAATACAATCTAAGAGACGTGGACATTACAAAATTTCAGCACCTGGACGGGAGACAACTCTGTCGACTAACGAGGGACGACATGTGTCGCTTAGTGTCGCAACAGAACGCAGATACTCTGTACACACATCTGGCGTATCTTCGTCATGGTGAGTAACTGAATCTCTTATATACAGTACTGACACATGTACAGGGTATTTTCCGTGACAGTTTTGTCATTGTGACATTGCCATTATTATCATGTTCTATCAATAAAGTAAATCATGTTTTCAGTCGAAGGTGAAAAAGAATCGAACTATCAGTCACAACTCTCTCGTAGTTCATAATAACAATGCCCTGATGTCATTTAACAATGTTCTGACGTCATGCAACCCTTCATGACGTCACGTTGATGCTTACAGACAAGTATAAACTCAATGTGACGGCTAACCGATTATGGTAAAATACGGCGATTAGATCATAAAATAAATAGAAAATCTTCCTTTTCGTCACAAATACGTCTTCTAATGACGAAGACAGTTTATACTACGAAGAATGGAGTCAACCACGAATTATAATAATTCAATTTTCAGTAATAGATCCTAATATTTCACCGTCAATAATAGAAAACAATAACGTCATCCTCCCTGTACCAACTGTGATTTGTATGTAATTCAACTCAATGTTATACAGGTAACAGTCCAGCCCGTCAAACCCCCGAAATGACAGAAACTTGCGGACCCGCTGCGATGGCGGTTCAACGAGTTAACTACACACACAGTAGTGGTGGTACGATGTATGGAATACCAAATTCGAAACCAGGTTGGTACATTATATTATCTATTAATATATCAAAGAAAAAATGTCTCCTTGCATTTGCTGAAGTCATATCTTTCCACATCTCTGCATTTATTCCCACGTTTTTGCGTGGGAGCTCAAGTGAATACTGTTTGGACACGATGTAACTATGTATTGCGAAATCTGCGAGCATGGGCTGGTTCTAGCGAACCATGGGTGGTACTACGCTGAAATTCAGTGTAGCATTGCACACAAAACTTACTGCGTGAAGAACAGTTATCTACTGCAGACAAAGTTGCCGTTCCCATGGCGGGATTCGAAGCATGATCCGAAGCCGAACGCGCTAACCTCTGCGCTATCCCGCCCTTGTTTCAACGACCAGGTAGTCCTTCCACCAGTGACCATTTATGTTATGGGCTCTGATTCCACCAACCGAACTTAGCCCTAAGATCAGTCTTAGCCAATGAGAAAGGAAGGGCTTACGATAGATCTTTGACAGATGAAACGATAGCCTGAGTTGCTTCTCCTGTGCGAAGCGCCATGTTTTATATTTGGCCGGGTCAGCCAAAAACGTAAGACGGTTTGTGAGTTCATCGTAGATTGACATAAGGACGATGGTCAGGGTTGCAAATGTCCATCCACGGATCTACATACTGTATGTAAATCCTTCGCGATCATAGTACAGAGCACGTACATAGCCGATATATTTCGGCCGGTATTCTCCTTGAAGTGATATTCTCATGAAAGCGATTTAAAATGTCTTCAGTTACACAAACCACATTAAACGTTTTATATACATCTATAGTTATACCTGAACTGTTTAATATATTTTCTGAATCAAAACCGGTTGTAATCAATCGTATCTGAGCTATTAGACACATTGCGCTAAATTGATAAACCTTCGATACCATTCCCGCCAAAGGAAGAGAAGAGTTATCTCCCTTGGACCAATTCCCGCGAGACTTGTGAAATCAATTCATCGCGTGCAACGATTGCGATACGTTTGTACTCACTTGCATTGTAAACAAACGGTACAACAACTCCGCGCAGCGAACAGAAGAATACTAATGTTTCATTAAATCATTCCAGGCGAGTTATCAAGCATAGTTTCCAAGCAAATATCAGATAATATCAATGGAATAAACACTACCGGTGGCAATGTTTACCACGTGCATCAATTCCATGTACATTTCCTTTGTTGGTACGTGTTATATCGTGTCCTCGGACATTCCAACAAAGCGTGAAAATTCAGATTAATTTGGTAAACATTTCCCGTCAAAACATCAGACGACTCTGTAACGAGCAAACACTAGTGTTATAATTGCAGTGCAAATCCCTCCCAAATGTATCTAGATCAGTCGTGTTGCTAGTAGTATGTGATTAAACTAAAACAGCGAGTTTTATTATCTGAAGAAAAAGTGGTTGTTTCTCCCTCTAACAATATGTTATTTAAATGCTTCCCAAATGTGTCATATTCAGTCGTATTTCTAGTAGTATATGATTAAACTAAAACAGCGAGTTTCATCAATTTCATTATTTGACTTAAAAAGTGACTTCTTTTTCATCAAACAATATGTAATGTAAATGCTTCCCCAATATGTCATAATCAGTCGTGTTGCTAGTAGTATATGATTAAACTAAAACAGCGAGTTTCCTCATTTTGATTATACAAAGAAAAAAATTGCATTTTACATCAAACATTTTGTAATATAATTGTTCCCCGATGTGTCGTAAGCAGTCGTATTGCTAGTAGTATATGATTAAACTAAAACGGCGAGTTTCATCCTTTGTAATATTTGACGTAAAAAGTGTGATTTTTGTTTACATCAACCAATATGTAAAGTAAATGCTTTCCCAATATGTCATAATCAGTCGTGTTCCTAGTAGTATATGATTAAACTAAAACAGCGAGTTTCATCAATTTGATTATTTGCCGTAAAAAGTGCACCTTTTTTGTTTTACATCAAACACTTTGTAATGTAAACGCTTTCATAATGTCTCGTAATCTGTCGTGTTGATAGCAGTATATATATAATCAAATAAATCTGCAATTTACACCATTTCATTAGTAAAACAAACATTTTCGCTCATTGAATCAAGTCGTGTTGATAGCAGAATATATATAATCAAATAAATCTGCAATTTACACCATTTCATTAGTAAAACAAACATTTTCGCTCATTGAATCAAATAATGAAACTACAATGTAAATGCTTTCACTAATTATTTTTTCAAAAAATTTCCCAGTTATAATTATAGTTTATGTCATTTATATTTACTTTAGAGGGTAAAGCATGTTATTACACAAACCAATTATCTGTAGTGATAATAACAGTTTGCGTTTAAAGCAAAATTTGCATGGCGGCCGGTTTATTGTGAACACAATTTATTATTATGAATGACAAAAACGATTCCCATGGCTTTACAGAACCATGTACGCTCAATTTAATTTTCCGTAAAGAGAAGGGTGTTTTACTATTGGTGACATTACATTTTATCGACTTATTTCCGCGAAAAAAAGTGCTAGTGCCACTTTAACTTATCAGGCGATGACATGTCAGTTATTAAAAGTATCACCATAAAAACAGTTGTGCCGCAAGCAGTATATAAACTAGTGAGTTTTTAAATTTCCTCTTGTTTCAGGGAATAACAAATATTGTTGGAGGTACCTGACTACCACGAGTAGAATTTAACTTGTATGAGTTAGTGTAAGTCTTATAAAACAATTTGTGAAACACTACATGTATGTTTTGCAATATATATCGAAACGATGTTACCGTTCGTGCGTTTTGCCATTTTTGCTGAATTCAAATAATTGTATTTAAGACCTCTTCGTCCTTGGTCAATATTGTTTTCTCGTTTCAATAAAAAACAGGTATTGGCCTCATCACCAGTCTATAATTGTATAATATTTGCTTTAAGAAACACAAGTAGGTGAACAAACTATCGGGATGAAGTCGTATTTTAGTGAAATGCTGTACTCTTTGCAAAACATAAACTTAAATTATTGACACATTGTAGATTTACTGTATGTTGACATAATGTTGGTGAATTTAAGATATGTTGGATATTCTTAAAACTAACTGATCTTGAATTTTGGGCTTGGATTTAGGTACTAGAACTTCTTTCTGTAAACTTTACATCCAAACACTAATCATATATTTTGAGTTGATAATTTTCATAATTTTATTTAAAAAAAGTACGTACATTGAATGTGTTTTCAATGGATACCAACTTGTACACTACTTACACAAAGATGGACCAAACTACTAATGGCTTGACATTTCATAATATATTCACAGTTTATAACCAAGGATGACTTTATGCTTTTCACAGATCAAGCCACAGTTTGACTGGGCTTGACGTTCACAATCAACAAAACCAATAATATTATAAATAACTTGAAAAATTGGAAGTGAAAATGAAGTGACAACTGTAATCATCATTGAATGGAATATCAATGAAACTCCTTGTGAGAAAAACTTTCATAATATTTTGAATTAATATGTAAATTAGTATTTTGGAATACCTTTGGGTAATTTTTTTTATTTGAAAACACCATTTCGGCACGTTGTTTGTTTATTTAAAAAGACCTTATAATGGTTTTCTTTTAAATTTATATCAAGAGACGAAATTCATGGGAATTCTTTTATGCCATTTATACCTGAGTAGATATATACGGGCACATAGTTAAAGTTTCAATTTTATTACATAAACGGTGGCGTGAATATTCGCAAATTTAGACGAATATGTAATGGAGAATGCATGAGGAGCTGTGGATTCGTTAAAAATAATCAACGAGCCCCGAAGGATGAGTTGATTATTTTTAACGAATCCACTGCTCCGAATGCATTCTCCATCTTAATCCATGTATGACGTCACGAAACATGCATATGTGATCATTTTACATTTGAAAAAATAAATTTCAATTATGGAATACCACAATCAATTATTTTGCAAAATTCGGTGCTCATTCATCGGATATGGTACAAATAGCTGCGATCCTCATGAAATGAATTCTTCCACGCACGTGCAGCGCAAAACTTCCACGCGAAGCGATGTGATTTGATAGTTAATCTCACTTTCCATATCACTACAGCAATGATGGCTTGACGTTCACAGTTATTAATATCACAACATAGATGTAGATGATGGCTCGATTGTTTCCAAATATAATATATTTATTTTAATAAGACTGTCATATTATTAACAGTTAGTCTCACTTTCCATATCACTACAGCAACGGTGGCTTGATGTTTCACAGAGGAAACTTGTTCATGGTTGATCTGAGATTGTTTATCGGAACATACTATAAGATGGCTTGGCTTTTCACAAATTCAAGCGATAATTGAATTAATTTCACCTTCCATATAACTATAGCAACGATGGCTTGACGTTTCACATAAGAAACTTATTCTTAGTTTATTTTAGATTGTATATCACAACATATAAAATGGCTTGACTTTTAACAAATACTTGTGTATTATTCACAGTGAAATCTCACTTTCCATATCACTATAGCAACGGTGGCTTGACGTTTCACAAAAGGAACTTGGTTCATGGTTTATATAAGGTTTAATATAATGACATTACCCATTGCTTGACTTTTCACAAATACTGGCATCATTATTAACAGTAAGTCTAACCTTCCCTATCACTACAGCAGCTGTGGCTTGGTGTGTGACATAAGACATTTTAACAATTCAGTTGCGTGTTAATATCACAACATAGACAAATTTAAGCGAATAATTGAAATTTATCTCGCTTTCGGTATCACTACAGCAACGATGACTTGACGTATCACATAATAAACTTCTTCGCAGCTTACTTCAAGTTTAATATCATTACATCAACAGTGACTTGACTTTTCACATAATAAACCTCTATATTTGAGATAGCACAACCTTCAACCATCTCATTCTCATAAGACCTACAAATCTACCTCTCACACTGACGAGTTTCACACCAATGTCGCTTTATACGTCGCACCATTTCTTCGAATACGGATAAAAGTTTTCTATGGAAGCGGCTTATCGGGTCGTGTAATAAGATGTTTTACCCGTTAACGTAACAATATATTGTATAAACTTTAATAATAAATGGCAAATTTGAGAAAACATGATTTGCAAAACACGTGCTACAACTACGTACGTAACTACGTACACAACAAAACGCCTGTCTAAACGGGGTATGTCATATTTAACTTTAATGTGATCACTATAGCAACAATGGCTTGACGTATCACAGATATAACCAATTCGTTCACAAGTTAGATCAAGATGAAACCAATTTGTTCATAAGTTCAAAGCTGTATATGCCTGTGTCTAAACGGTGGCTTTTCTCGCTTGACCAATGGCTTGATGTTTGCCAATCAGCAGGTGTTACAGGTGGTGATATGCAAACTGTCAAGGTGTAATCATCACTAATACCCCCGACAATACCCCATTATGGGGAACTTTGGCCCTAACTGGTGTACAATCTCCCATGGTGTTCCTTTGTTGCCTGGACATTGTATGACCCCCGGTCTGTATCGAGAAAGACGTAAAATAATTATTTGCTCAATGATCAGGATTTGTACCTTCATTTACAAACAATATACACACATGGCGAAACAGCGTGTTTCATTGTACAACGAATTACGTTTTGAATAGGCTAGACCAACGACAATTACATTTGATGTGTTAATGTTTCGTCTATAGTAGCGTTCTCCGTGATGTTTTTACAGTGTACATGTATGTTAGAAACCGTGTGCTCAGGCTAAATGTTAAATGCCGCAAGTCTAAATTTCAAGTTATTGATATAAATAATTTGCATTATAATTACTTTGCATTATAAATACTTTGCATTATGATTACTTTGCATTATAAATAATTTGCATTATGATTACTTTGCATTATAAATAATTTGCATTATGATTACTTTTCATTATAAATACATTGCATTATGATTGCTTTGCATTATAAATAATTTGCATTATAAATAATAATTTGCATTATAAATAATTTGCATTAACAAATAACGAAGAAAATGATGTTACATGTAGTAGTAATAGTAAGAATGACGTCAGTTTTGTAATCCCGCTGTAGATTATATATGTTAAAATAATTCTGTTGATAACTTATATTTAAAACATATTGAATTTAACTGTCAACTGATTGCTTGTGACATACACTGTCAGAACCGCTTTTACCGATCCAGGCAAAGACTTTCATAAATGTACCCTTGTTCTATTCAGTAACTTATATCACTATAGATATACATTACCATTCACAAAGCCCGTTGTATTACCATATCCTTTATCAGTCCAAACAAATTACTTGAAATGCTTGATGAGTAGAAATATTCTTTTTATCCGTATTCACAAACACCTGTTTCCCTCCTTTTACTCATGTTGCCACCATACATCCTCACAATACATAATATCATACATAACTTAAAGGGGCAGTAGCACGTTTTCTTCAAATTTGTTGTTGTTGTAATTTCCCATTTATAATGACAGTTTATGTCATGTATAATTACTTTAGAGGGTAAAACATCGTATTACACAAACCAATTATCCGTAGTGGTAATAACAGTGTTGCGTATAAAGCAAAAATTGCATGGCGGCCATTTTATTGTGAACACATTTTATTATTTCGAATAACAAAAACGATTCCCATGGCTTTACGGAATCATATAAACTAATTTTTAACTTGATTTTCCGATGAGAGAAGGTTGTTTTACTATTGGTGACCTCATTTTTCAAATACATTTCATCAACTTATTTGAGCGAAAAAACGTGCTACTGCCCCTTTAACGTCCTGTCCCCGTTAAGCAATACCTTTAAATAACAGACGCGTTTTAATGAAGCAATGTATCCACTGAAAACACGTTTTACATCCTAAATCCCATTGTTTCTCTTATGATGTATATGTTTAACTGAAACTTAGACAACATTATTTCAGTATTTTAAATCACGTTTAGTGACCCCATGACATGATCCCTCGATACGATTAGAAAGCTTTTTACATCCATTTGAATCTATTTTACTCCTTTTATTGTAAACCACATGTTTTACTCAGTGATATTAGTTGCCCCTCTCGCTATCGTCTGGCCACCATTTACCGCTCAGCTGACCGTATTTCCTAGAATACAACCCCGGGGTTCTATTTCGCACATCACCCTCTTACCCTTTTCTATTCGAGACCCGGGTGGTATTCGAGGAAATATGGTAGGCATTTAAATCATATTCAAAACCCGGGTTGTATTAACCTCAGCACCCCATGACCCCCGGGTTGTATTCGCGGCCCGAGTTGTATACGAGCAAATACGGTAAAATGAACATGGTTTTGAGATACATAAATTCCACATGTGATTGTATAGATTTAGTCTCTCTGTCCTACACTCCATGTTACCACTAACTGATGATGTACCAAGTATCTGTGCCGCCCATAACCTTCACCCTCAGTTGCTAGTTATATAATAAAACCATTTATTATATAACTAGTAATGAAATATGTGATTATATAATGAAAATATAATCCATATTTGCACATAAGCAGTAGATAGTCATATATTCACTGTAGTGAAAATATAACTCAGATTTTCACTACAGTGACCAACATGTGGCCGGAATTACTTTTCATGATTATCTCTTTAGTAAAGTGATTACCTCCCTTGCTTTCCACGTCTGACGGTGAATGACAATGTTGTGATGTTTCAGTCAATTACTGTTGACCTTTTGTGGTGTTTATATCATAGTCAATATTACATTACATTCTGAACTTCCTTTATTGTTGGTATTTCGATAGTAGTCCTTTTACTCTTAAAAAACTCGATGAGGCGAGAGGTATGTGACAGACAATAACGAACGTCACTCGCTGTATCATTTCTATCTCATCGAGTGGAGTGAGAAGTGATATTTTCACGAGTGTCGCACGATTTTAATATTTTTGGTTTATTTCCGATCATGATTCAAAAAGACGAATTACACTGTAGCTGATCTTATTTTTCCCGATCGAAGAACTACTCCCACCCATGTCCCCCCTCTCCCCTCTCCCCCTCCCCTCTCCCCTGCCCCTATAATTCCGGATCCCTGTTTAGCTATCTCATCAACCGATTTAACTACGCGTTATGACCGGATATGGCTGTGGCTATAGGAGGAAGTGTGTTATTCCGATTTAGGGAGATAGTAAATAACTTTATCAGGGTGCCTCCATTACCAACACGGAAATTGTCAACATACAAATTTGCCGCTTAAATATTCAAGGCAAAAAATTCAAATGTCAAAATTCACAAAGATATGGCCTTATTGGTTTAGAGGAAGAACAAATTGAATCAGAAATGCATTTGCACTGCAAAATCGAGTCGGCGTTTGCCAGACTGCTTTGGCAATAAATTCTGACACAATCGCGTCTATTGAAGAACTCGGGCGTAAAATGATAGTTTGAACAACACTCTAGCTCATTTATCAAACAGCACCGCTTGGTAAACGTTTTTCTTAATTACGACACTGGACGTTTAGGAAACGAACCGGCAATTCCATTTTCCTGCCTTTCAAAAGGAAGGTAAACATTCTGGTTAAAAGCATTTCTTGCGCGTTCAAATAGCAGGAAATACCGTAAATATTGAAACGGCTTCACATCAACGCGTAATCATAGAGGCATGGTTACACTAACAACTGATTTGTATCCTGGCTGACTACTGCTAACATTTCAGCGATTGACGATAAACTAACTGCTGAAATTATTAACCGCTCGAGTCAGGGAGCAATGAAGAGCCTCGTTCTGGACAATTCTCGACAGGACCTCAATTACTACCCTCCAAACATCATCTCCAGAAAATACAGTCGTATGTTTAAAAAACAAGCGGACCCAAATGAGAAACCTTTGTTATGAACATGAAAGATGGGAGTTATGAAATTATTAATATTCCGTGTTGGTGGCGTTTTGTAAATAGTGCTTTGGGTGACGGCAGTGCATCGGTGATGGTTTATAGAAGACGGGATTTCTACTTCATCTGCTATTTATATTCTAAACGAGGTTTCACTTATCAGAATGAGGGTATAGAAGTTGATATATGCTTTGCAAAAAAATGATACTTAATGCATTGTGGTGTTCACAAAAATGGTAAATATATTTATTGGATGGAATGGAAATGCATTAAGTCCATGAAAAAATGATTTCTACAACGTTGTGATATTAATATTCTGAAAGGAGTTTTACATAGTTAAAATATGGCATAAAAGAGTTTTTTTGTGATAAAGAACATATTGTAGTTGCATCGAGGTATTCATTTTGCGGAAACTTTAAATATCAAAATGATATAAGACAAATATCATGGATAACAACCTCTTCTTTATTATTATTTGCACGTTTCTTATTGACCCTTCATCAAATGCAAATTAACGATAATTGGTCTAACAACCAAGAAACGTTGTAAATTCAGTAAAGGTGTTATCCATATAGTTGTCTTATAAACTGAGGTACAAAAGAAATTTTACACCTCAGTTGGTTGTATCATATATTTGATTTTCAATTACAAATGTGTTATGTTTTCGAAAAGAAACCTCTAAAACTGAAAAGTACCGGCGTTTAGTCATCAGCCAAGGAATAATTCTATGTGGTTTTATTTTTTGGGGGAATAAATGAAATTTTAAATTCATAAATTCATAAATTCTTCCAAAATTAATTTGGATAAAACACAACTGTTCATCGACATATAAGACATCTGCTAAGTGAAAATCATTCTGCACACATTTACAACATTATAAACATGGTAGGGGTCATGTTGGTGTAAAGATTATTTTACACCCCTTGGTCCTTTCAGTGACTCTAACTCTGCATGTTTGAAAAAAACGAGTATGATTGTTTGCCGAATCAGTCAACATTGAACATTAAATAATATCCCTGTTCTATCATATCAATTTTTAATTTTTTTAATTTTTACTGTATGAGTGAAACAATAGGGTGTAAAGTTTCTTTTGTACCTCAGTTTATGTACACCAACTTATAATTGCCTGCCAATCTCAATGATATAAATACTTTGACAAAAAAGGATTTCACAACATTTAGGCATTCACACTAAAAACATTTGATATATATCTTGCCCCTTCATCTGGTGAATGATATAGATGATACGTGCTTTGAAAGGAAAGGACTTGAACTAAATTATGGTTTTCACATTCCACAGAGATTTGAATGATTATATAGTTGAATACTTAAAATAAGGATTTCAACTGAATTGTGATATTAATTTTTCTAAAAGAGGTTTTACATATTAAATCATGGTATAGAAGTGTCTAACTGCTTTGAAACAGAATGTATTGTTATTGCATCTAGATATTCATCTTGGGCATGTTACAGTTAACTTGGATAAGCAGGCTAACAACATCATAATACTTGCCTTATACTTTGCCCCTTCGTCAGGTGAATGAAATAGACGATACATGCTTTGAAGGGAAAGTATTTTAACTACAGTTAAGCTTTCATATACCAACGAGATTTCAAACATTTGAATGAAGATATAGATATAGGTGATACCTTGAACTGATTTCATTTTCATCGTGGTATTCAAAAGTTGCTTTACTTAATTGGATTGTTGAGAAGAAGGTACATGCTTTAACAATAAGAGATTTCAAATGATATGTAGTATTTACGTTTCAGAAGAGACTTACATATTAGAATGATTTTATAATAGTAAATAGTGCAAACATGTTTTGAAAAGGAAAGGCTTTCAAATATATAGTGATATTCATATTCTACAATAGATTTAACACATTGGAATGTTGTTAAATAGTAGATAAATGCTTCAATAAAGAGGGAATTTGAACCGAATTATAGTATTCAGAATGTTAAAATAATTGTACACTGTTCATTTATGACAACCTTCAAATATATTGTGATATGCATATTCTAAAATAAAGTTTACTTTTTTAATGATGGCAGAACAAATTATATTCCTCCATATTTACTTTACATTCAGTTTACATCATCCGATATGCTGTGACATTACTGTATCAGTTGAGCGATAAGAAGAGGTGGTATTTTCAATGTTTTAGCGTTATGCAGACTCCGAATGAACTCATATGCTGTTAAAAAAGCATAGATCTGGATATTTCCGGGAAATAATCATGTTTTCATGCAAACCGAATGAAAGTTTTAAATCAAAATTCCTGTTGAAAAGACGCACCCTTTTGTTAATTATCGTCAATGAAAACGTTTTGATGTGAAATCGGCAAATATTTTATCAGACAGATTTTTTCCAAGTTATTTCCAAATATGAAAAGAAACAAGTCTTGTGAGACCACAAACTTTTAACCTGCGATTTGTCATGAAAAGAGTCAGCCAAGTGGTTATTATCAAACGGTAATGGAAACCCAGAACTTGGTAATCTGCGAGTGTTTCCATTATCAAGGGAAGGACTTGAAACGAGCTGGTTTCCGTCTCCTCCCCTGTGCACCAAAGCACGAAGCCGGCTCCGGGAGTGGGAGGGGGTGATGGGAACAGAACAGAACAGAACAAGTTTATTCAAATCAGTGACTTGAGCCCATCGTCAACGTTACAAACTTATTTTCATACATAGTATTGAGGCTTGGGGTGGGGTGTTTTGGGGGTGATGGGCTGGGGGAGATTTGGGTTGATTGGAGCGTTGGGGGCGTTTTGGTGGGTAGTTCACTCCAAAGGTCAAATGCTGATAAACTCAACTTTCAAGAGTTTATGTATACCCTCAGTGTCTATACAAGACCTTCATTTGGTGGTTGGTTCGTCCGAGGGTCAAAAGCTGATAAACTCCTTTTTTCAAGAGTTTATATATGCCCGCCGATTGTCTTTACAACAGCGAGTCGTGAGGTCTATTCTTGACCTTTATCAGCCTCGGGTCTATACATATACATTGTAATACAACCATAAGATCCAAGGACATATTCAAGCTCTGAGGATCTGTGGCTGAGGATGATATGTCAATAGCACCGATTTCCGAGGATCTGGCAACAGTAAGCTCCAAGGTTGACATAGCACCCGTTAACTTCGAGGATGTATGGACGCCTGAGGGTGTATAATGTATATAACACCGAGGTCCGTGCATTTTGGGATAATGATAAGCTATTAGGTTATGAGAGACAACATCCTACCAAACGTTCGTCTGTGTAGCACCCCTTGGCACCGCGAGTGTTTATACTACGCATTATCATTGAGGATCTATTGCACAATGCATATCTATGTAAATAAGTATCGCTGAGGGAAAGTGATACACACATTTCTTTTGCGGATTCATGATTTTTCGAGTACTGCATTGAACTAAATCTCAAGGTAACACCCCATATCTTATATCATATGTTCCAATGGTGTATCGATAAGGTGTATCGAGACTCCGGGAAACCTTTATAAACGAAGCATATTTTGAGGAATATATATATACCCTTTTTGCTCAAATGGAGAGTGCAATGAGATGCGCCTATATTACGATATTCACTACTGAACGAAGATCAAAAGTGTCAGTAAGAACAGTGAGATCCATAGCCTTGGAATACTCGAGCTCTGAGGGTGTAGACCTGTTAATCTCTCCAAGTTAACGATAACACAAGCTCATTGATGCCTAACCAGTCAGCTCTTATAGTCCTTAAATTCAGGACGCGCTTCTTCTGAAAGTCCTTCACGTACCCGAGGTCCGAAAACCTTCTAGCTCATTTATCGCCTTGAGTCTATAACCAGAACTCTCTGTAGTTTATAGAGTCCCTGCTATAAAAGATCCGAAGTTTCTAGTTAACGATCTGGCACGATGCAACCGTGATCTCCGAGATTCGGTAAAAGACGCGTCAGCTCGGAGAGCCTCATGGACTCTCCGCTCAGGACCGCCCCCCGGGGCTGGAGAGAGAGAGAGTGAGGCAAAAAGCCCCGGCGCAGCCCTATCCGTACACACAGGAGTCGCGTGGCGGGTATGGTCATATTACACCACTTAGCACCGTATCGATTTCCCGCTGGGAAAGATTAGCCGGCACATTGGTTGATAGTGCCGCCACAGAATCAATTGATTGGTTAGTTGTAGCAAATTACAGTTATTGTATTAGTAGTGGTATATAAAGCTGGCGGGGGAAATGGGGTGCCATGAGAAATGTGCGATCGTAACCAGGAATGAGGAACGATTTCCCGACGGCGCTAACGGATGTGTATGCTTCAAGCCGTGCTGTGTGACTCCCAGTTGCGAGTGCTCCGAGACCCTCCTGGAGATAAGGAACTAAGTGGGATTGCCCTGCATCACTCTGGATAAGGTGTTGGAGGCAGATTTCCTCAGTCTCTGGCGAGACTCGAGGGAGTTTAAGACACACATGCATCAGTTAAAGCGTCAGGATTATTTCCGACCATGCTCTTTTCCCGGTTTGCCGAGCTTTATGTTTACAGGTAAATTCATGGTGTGATTTTATTTATGAGCTGATTTCTTCTTTTTATACTATAATATGTTCACGTCTATTTGTTTATTTAAAATTTATTAATTTTTTTCCAGAGCCCCCTTTTTCAAAGCCGCCATGGACTCCACAGCCAAATCCAGCTACGCAAGGTAGGTTGTGTTTTCCTATTTTCTTATAATATGTTGACGTGATAATATATTTTCCCATTTATATTTCTCCTTAGCAATTGTTTCATCATTGTTTCATCAACTAATTATGATCTTCATCAATGAATTATGAACAAAATATGTTCGTTAACAAATTTACTTTAAACCAGTGATTTATTTCCTTACGATATTTTATTTCCTGGTAATTTATTTTAGAAAATTTGAAATATTTAATAATAATCTACATGTTGAAGTTTAAATAAAAAAGAAGAAAATACCCACAAACGTTACGTGAGAATCGGCAGTGACTATATAATGAATATTTCCTAACCACCAATTCGGCCTACCTGCCAAAAAAGCATAGCGTGGGCTGGAAAATGTCACGCGAATTAAGTGTCTAAATCGAGGTTCTCGCTTAGCGTATTGAGCCTCAGTGTTATGTGCACAAAGGGGGTCTTATGGGGCGGGAATGGGAGGTTCTGAGGTTAATGTTGACAACAGGCTATCCATAAGAGTTACCATTTACGAGGAGCTGTCATGAAGAAACAGAACTCGCCCGGAAATCGCAAATGCGCAGGCTCGTGTTCTACAGCCCGATTTTGGCATGTCGTAAAATATCAAATATCACCGCAATACGGGGTGATTACTTTTATGAAAGTTTTGACGTTTTTATAATATTTTTTCGTGTCAGTGTTTGGCCACTGATGCAAGATGAGACCAACATTGTGGTTTTATAATTAACTTTCTGTCATTTCGCTTCCGTACCCCCATCTTTTTAAAAACACCCACCGTCAACATCTTGATTAAAGTGTGATAATAAATTACGATTTCTCACCAAAAATGGTTCTTAGACCACTCTCTTCTGTGACTAGACTTCCTGAAAAACCTGACACCATAGAATGAGTTGATGTTTCGTTAAATTTGATGACGTTTTGTCAAATTGTTAAATTTCGTTTTTATTTTTGAATCATCCTGCCATTAGATATCCTATCAAAGAGAAAGAGTGTTGAGAATTGTCTAAATGTCGTAAACGAATTACAATATTCTCTTTTAATTATAGAGACAGTGATTCATTTTGTAGAAAAATAATTCAAAGGGTATCTCAATTCATGCATGTATGCTTTACTGATATGATAACTAAAATTATTTAAACAAAACGTATTATATGTTTTATTCCTGCATTAACGTCATAATATGCAAAACCTACATTTCGTTTCATTTTTGTCGTACCGTCTCTTTAAAGATGAGGGTAATGGCAGTGAACCATGCAATACTTATCTGAGGGGAAACTCGAAAGAAATGTCATATATGATATATTAAAATTCTCTAGGTTGAATAATATTTTATATTTAGTCATACATAGATATCTGCATTTTACAGTACTCAAGTACACAAACATTCTCTTCCAACAGAGGTTACCCCTGTCAGATTTGCTATAATTTGAAGGAGTAACTTCTGTGGGAAGAGAATTGTACATAAACTGGGTGTTAAAGAAGTAATATATTGTAGGTTTCATTGTGTTGAGCAAAAGATTAGTAAAATATTCCTACTCCTCTTTAGTTTATATAAGATATTTGTTACACAATATAAATAACCTTTTATTCCATAGCTAAAACACTAACACTTTTCTTTCGCATTAAAGAAATGTAACATTGTTTACATACCCTTCCTGTTAAAAATCAAGAACATCGAAAATCTTTAAATATTCAAGTGCAACATTAACTCTCACGTGTTTTGCCCTTGCCTAAGTACTGTTCATATACTAACTTAAGAGAGGAAGGTGTTAGTCTTTTCTTATCTATGGACAATTAATACACACGTCTTTTTGTCTTAAAGACAACGATTCCTGATAATGTCGCAGAATTTCTGTTTAGTGGAAACGCTAACGAGACATTAGTTATCCATATTTTATTTTTTTCTTAATGAATGATTATTTCATTTTATTTTAAAGTAAATGAAATCTAATGATAAACTGGTTTATTTCAGCGTATGCGCCACCATCTATCACTGGTATGAAAACAAACATCGACAGCGCGCATGCGCAATGGAGAACACAAGGTAAGAGTCCATATTTTATCTCAAGTCGTTCCATGTCACGGTTTTAATAATTCATACAGTAGGTACCTGCACAATGAATATACATGTAGTTGGACATTTTTCTGTAATATTTGTAGATTTCAACGAAATGCGATTAATAATGATCTAAATATATACGACTAGATGTAATGAAGTGTAATGACACATAATAAATTGAAACCTCGTCATATTAATGATAAAAGTCAGTTATGGATTTGCTTATATGAAGAAACTCAAGTATGCATACACTTTATAAACGATAGTTCTATAAAGATGCAGATTAAAAATATAATAAAACAATATTTTTCATTTTTTCTTTATTATTACTTCTTTGTAATTCACAAAATGTCACTATAAAAATGTCTTCATAAACTGGTTCCAAAAATCAAAACAATGAATGTCTTTAAATCATGATTTGTAATAAGTATTGATAAATGATATTAGCAAAGCTTGTATATAAACTAATATCCAAAACATCAATATCACTTGTTTATATGACAAAAATAAAAACAATGATAAAGAAATAACAGATTGGTATCATCGGAGAAAGCTGTCGAAAGCATATGAACAATAATTCCTTAAATCAATTCCTTACAATCATATGGACAATCATATGAACGAGAACACACCATGAACATTTCTAAAAAAAAATATTGTTACAGTTTCTAGTTGACACTTGTTTATGAATACAAATTTAAGAAATATTGAAACTCAGAATCCATATAATTTGGAATTTTAAGAAAACACTAAGTCGTTTACATTGTAACCATGAATGACCTACAATTCTTTCCTGTGTCAAATTGCAAAACAAAATGGTATAACTTGACGGTATTCAAACATGTCCTCGGATTTCTGTAGAGGACAATGCCTATAACAGAGAAACGACCTTGTCAATGCTTGTTACTCTGCCATCGCCGATCATCAGTGGCGGAAGCGTATCAAGAGAGATTCACAATAGGAAGCCCCACGTGTTTCCTGTATTTTGTTTGTCAGTCGCCATCTTTACAGACGTTGCCTTGTCAAACCTCGGTCGGTTTCCCCTCGGATTTCCGAAATGTATCACAGAAACCCTACCAAGTCGACAACAGTGTAGATTGGATTCAACACGTTTGGGCTTGAGAGGTTTCTGCTAGATTAGATTTCTCGTTTTCATTACGACTTTCAGTGGAAACAGCTCCGTCGTAGCGTTGCAGACGGCAGACGATGAAGCCCCTCAATTTTCGCGCACAGGAAGGCACAAAGACAAAGCAAGCTAATTCAATATTACTTGCCGCCTTGAGGGCTAGACACGGGATTAATTTCACTTGTTCCTTTTATTAGCTGCCCGGATCTTTTATGGTATAACCTTGTATGATTTTACTTGAGACAAATGAGTTGTTATATGCCAATGTCTTTATATAAATACACAATTAAATAATCTTTTGAAAATGACATTATTTTTATTAGAAATTTTTCATAATTTGTGTTAAAAATAACAACATAAATCATTTAGTAGTTATATGGTTTTCCCTTAC
This sequence comes from Gibbula magus, assembly GCA_936450465.1. Taxonomy (NCBI): domain Eukaryota; kingdom Metazoa; phylum Mollusca; class Gastropoda; order Trochida; family Trochidae; genus Gibbula; species Gibbula magus. The sequence continues at coordinate 72,044,718 of OW388299.1, read as the reverse complement.
TTTCATTTTGAAGTGAAGATATGACCTATACTTTATTTTATTTTAAGGGCTAATTAAGGTTGTACATTGAAAAAGTTACATTTGGAATACTAAGTAATATCCCCACACCTGTAATTTTTCTATTATGAATTCCATCAAAATGCGAGCTGCACATGTCTCACATGACATTGAAATCGACAAGATTCTTTGTCGATTTCAACTTCATGAGCTCCACGAGAATTGCGTGCTGCCTGCGCTACATGTCTACTATTGCTCCATAAAACCAGAACTGTATCAATTCCAAGTCACGAGTTCCACGAAAAATGCGTGCTGCACGTGCTACGTGTTACAACCGTCCGACCTTCCCTATGACATGGGTTTTGTCCCCTTGATCCCTCTTCAATCTGAACGCACTGACCCCAAAAGAGACACCTTTCCGAAAGCGTCCTTTTCTTGGCATACCTTCCCCGGACACGCGTTCCTCGCGTGCGGAGCAAACACTTCATAAAACTGAGCATCATGTTCAGTCGCCCGTAACCCCAATTGACCTGCCGCCATTGTTAAAGCATCACCTTTGAGATAGTATTTACCGACGGTGAAATGACAACCACCGCTGACACTGACCCGAGACGAACAAAGCACATGAGCACAATTTCGCCAGTCGCCATTGTTCAAACATTGATATAGTATTTACTGACAGAGAAATAAAAACGTCCGCTCGCGTTGACCCGAGACGAACGTGGCACATGAGCAAAGTCTCGCGAGGCCTTATGACGTCACAAGAAGCAGGTGTATAACTAAACCAACGAATACTTATTATGCACAACAGCAGGTGCGTTGATATATCAGTAAACCTATTAAGAAAGAAAGAACACGTGTAAATGTCGAGGAGGTTATAATAATAACATATTAGGGATCTACCGTTATTGTATCGTGGTAATTAGCAGGTAACACGGCAGGTGTGTCTATGTCAACGAATTGATTAGAAACATAACATGGTTACTTTATGGTTACTTGCATACCTTCGTATATATTTTTATCTGATGTCATTCCCTCTTTGTAGCGCCATGAGCATATCTATTGATGTGGATAAGGCGCGCATATAAATATGCATATTATTATTATTATTATTATATTTTACTATAGTAACGTAATTTCTTAGTAACATGTCAGGTATGAATAAAGTTTATCAGCAAACTTGCCATTACAATGACAACGTACTTCTAAGTAACACGACAGTTGTGTTGCTACAATGTATATCACCGAAAACGACATGGTTGCTATATGTATATAAAGACCATATGTACCATACCATACCATACCATACCATACCATAACGTACCATACCGTACCATACCATACCATACCGTACCATACCGTACCATACCATACTATACCATACCATACCATACCATACCGTACCGTACCATACCGTACCGTACCGTACCGTACCGTACCGTACCATACCATACCATACCATTATTACCATACCATACCATACCATACCATTATTACCATACCATACCATACCATACAATACCGTACCATACCATACCATACCATACCATACCATACCATACCGTACCATACCATACCATACCGTACCGTACCATACCGTACCATACCATACCGTACCGTACCGTACCATACCATACCATACCATACCATACCATACCATTATTACCATACCAAACCATACCATACCGTACCGTACCATACCGTACCATACCATACCATTATTACCATACCATACCATACCATACCATACCATACCATACCATTATTACCATACCATACCATTATTACCATACCATACAATACCATACCATACCATACCATACCATCAATGTGGTATATATAAACCCAATAACTTATTAGCACGGAAAATATGTTTATTTACATGTATATAAACGATCATTTATTCAAAAGCATCACGCCTTTCACTGACTCAATGTAGTTAATATAGTAACATGTTACTCCTCCAAATAAACAAGTACTGACTTGCTGGGAAATATTGTTTTAATCATAGTTGACTTTTTAGAGTGACGATATGAAGATTTACGTAGTTATCACTGATCGAAAACCGAAAAATGCACTACACTGGCGCGTGTCAGTTTGTCAAGTGTAATTTTGGAAACTTAACTACAACAGACAAAAAGACAAGTATTGGTTGGTAATGTTCAACAAGTCATAGAAGTTCTATGCATGTAAGTGGGACGTGTGTTTTCGTTTTCTGCACACTGTATATAAACGATCATTTATTCAAAAGCATCACGCCTTTCACTGACTCAATGTAGTTAATATAGTAACATGTTACTCCTCCAAATAAACAAGTACTGACTTGCTGGGAAATATTGTTTTAATCATAGTTGACTTTTTAGAGTGACGATATGAAGATTTACGTAGTTATCACTGATCGAAAACCGAAAAATGCACTACACTGGCGCGTGTCAGTTTGTCAAGTGTAATTTTGGAAACTTAACTACAACAGACAAAAAGACAAGTATTGGTTGGTAATGTTCAACAAGTCATAGAAGTTCTATGCATGTAAGTGGGACGTGTGTTTTCGTTTTCTGCACACGCGTTAATTCGTCAAATGTATTCTTTAAGACTAATCTACAACAGACAAAATACAAATTTGGGTTGGTAATGTTTAATTGGTCACATAACTTCTATGTATGTAAGTTGGACGTGTAATTTCGGCTTCTACACACAAGTCATTATGATATATTTGTCGATTTGGGATGATTATACAATCGAGGGATTTTTTTGGACATGAAATCAGCACCTTTGGTATTTTGGCACGTAATGAAGCCAAATAAAATGTTATGAAAACACTGTATGTCACTGTAACATTGCTTAATGCTAAGAGAGCTTCGATAAACCGAACCCTGGAATAGCCGTGCAAATAAAACGCCAGCTCGAGTGCTATGTTTTGTACTCTTTTGCCCAGCTTGACAAGAACGTGAATGACATCGTTTCCATTTCCCCGAGTACATGGTTTATTATCAAGTTGATTGCGTGTGTAACTTAAAGAACTCTCTTCAGCTTGTACAATGGACGGAAGTGCCAATCGAAGAGCATGTGTCAGTAAAACAGCGATCTTGTCGGCTGGAGCAATTGACTAAACTAACACGACATCGTAGTTGTATTATGGGCCGCCCTTGCCTTCCCTTGATCTATACGCATCGCTGCACATTCAATCGCTTTATGACAAATACTGGTAAAATCTTAAGAGTTATTGTCTACGGCTAACCGTATCTTTGTCCAATGCTGGAAAAAGTCTCCATCGTGAATCAGCACTCGTTTAAGTGGAACAATGTATTGGCAAAGCTGAGGACTCGATTCAATGTCCCGGGAGGCTGTGTGAGTCCTAATCAATAGATGCTTTGTTTACCATAATCAGGTGCTAACATACCTGATTTTGAATAGTCTCACCTGTAATTAACGTGCTATATCTTGAGTGTGTATGTATCTAGGCAAAAGTCTTAAAGGGCGTTGGCGTTGAAATGATCAAGTAAATTAAAGATTTCGTTATATTTGTACTTTAATGATGTGACAATTTCTAAAGGCAAGAATATTGATATGAATAGTTTGATTAAATATCGGTTTCAACTGACATATTGGCAGAAAAATCAATTTATAATGGTATACATGTAAGTACAAATTTCGATATATATGGATTTCTATATGATTTATCACAACTTCAATTTATGAAACTTAACAATGAATTAGAATACAGTATAAATACATTTACGTTGATAATATATTGTATATTAATGAAAATATATACACATAAATAAATGAAGCTTCATTAAAGGGCATTTAACAAGTTTAACATTAGACAATCGAAGTAAAATTACATAATAGACACTGATAATACTCTAGAGAATTACACATTTTGTAACATCAACAACATCAACAACATCATTAGCATCATTTTCATCATCATCACCACCACTAACAACAACGATACATACAACTCTGACAATAATAACACAAATAGCAATAACACTGATAAAAATAATAACATCAACAATAACAATAACAACATCATCATCATCAAGAACAATAATATTAACAACAACAACAACAACATCACTAAAACTGAACAAACTAGCATATCAACAACATATAGTAATACAAGTTCACTTTACTTAAATTTTTATCAGCTCCATCAGATAATTAATTGTTCTGTAAATCTTAATGTCACACTTATTCATCATTAATAATACAATTTTGTTTTATTCTTTATTAATGATATTTATATTTATTTATTTGTATATTTTCCAGATCCCTACCAGCTGTTCACACCGATGGCGACTCGTTTATCCAGTTCAGGTAAGAATATATGACTTAATGACCTCTATTTAACTTGGGAAGAACTGACTTGAGTGGACACTGGGAGAGAATTATATACTCACATGCGAAAGAAACGTCACCTCATTTTAACATAGTAAAAACAGAAGTACTGCTGCTTGATACAGTCGATGTGATTGCCTTTGGTAAGCATGTTCTGTTAAAAGTTTTTAAAATTCCATTAATCGGGATCGGATTGCTTTGTTTTTTATGCCCGTTCAAACATTCATGGGGTGCTGAAATCGTTTTTTCAACATACATTTTGGCCAGATTGTTTGGCAATTACGTTAAAAAAGTTTGAAAGGTGAAACAAAAATGAATGAGATATGTTGGCGACATAAATTACCTCTTCGTACTTTAACTCGTTGGCGCATTATGGAGTCATAAAACAAGCCAAAAGTCCCCTGTTCACACTCTTATCACTCCAAGGTCAGAATATTCCAAAACGATATTTTTTAGAAGATATGACGTTTAGAAAAATGAAAGATATTGTTCCAAAACTTAAATTTAATTAAGTTTACTTTTTGGAGAATGATGTAGCTTACATATTTTTACTGACAGATAATTTCACAAATCAAAAAGTATAATTTCAAATCCCTTTTATCAAGCTTTTATCACAGGTCCTAAATTGAAGCAATAGAATAAAACATTTAACAACATATTAATAATATTTTTGAAATAGTTTTGAATAAACATATCAATATCCACTACGCTTTGTCCTTTAAAAAGTCCACCTGTGCTGGTTATGTTTATCTGTCGTGTTTCATTTGAAATATATGGTAAGACTATGGCTTTAAAACGTTGAATTATGGCTAATTTTGATTTTTTTTCTTTAAAATTAAATGCATAACAAATTCCGAATATTGTAGATATCATGCTTCTTGTTTACTTACTTGATATTTTATTTACTTATATTTGTTAATTCTTGCGTTTTGGATGATATTGTCCCTGTAACTTTTACATGATCAATGACTGCCATCAAATGTTGCGTTTTGGCTAATGTTCTCGTTTTCGTTCCAGGCAGCGGACAGATCCAACTGTGGCAGTTTCTGCTCGAGCTCTTGTCGGATAGCCAAAACGCACCATACATCACGTGGGAAGGAACAAACGGAGAGTTCAAGTTGGTTGACCCGGATGAAGTTGCCAGACGTTGGGGAGAGCGGAAGAGCAAACCAAACATGAACTACGACAAGCTGAGTCGTGCTCTGCGGTATTACTACGACAAAAACATCATGACAAAAGTTCACGGCAAGAGATACGCCTACAAATTTGACTTTGGCGGACTTGCGCAGTGTCTTCAGCAGTCATCAGGAGACACTTCCGCTTTCCGGTACCAACAGGATATGTTCATGACGAGTTACCCAAGTCCGAAGTTCACCCCCACCCATTCCCCTATGGGTTCACCCCCTTCGGGTCTCTTCGGGGGCAACACTGGGTACTGGTCAAATACAAATACGAACTTGTTCACCGGCATCCCTGGTCACGTGATGCCACATCATACGGGTCATCTCAGCTCACACCTCGGGACATACTATGCACATTAATCTCCAAATAGGACGTGTATATATACTGTATATAGATATATATTGAGAGGTCAATTTGCTGACCAAAGAGAGACTGACCAAAGATCGATTTCATTGCAATTGTATTTTGCTGTTTAAAGCTTCATCTTGATGGATACACTAAGCTGAAGCTTTCGTTGAATCTAGTGGATAATATAAGAAATTAGTATTTATTTGTGTCAGCATAGTTATGTTGTTTAACACGGAAGTTTTACACTTTATAAACCAAGTAAGTTGTTAAAGTTTGCATAACTATTCAATTGGCCATCAACAACTACTCAAAGCTAACGGAAATCAAATATTAAATATTATGATAATATTCTATCAAAATAACGTTTGCATTTGAAATCACTCATGCATGAAACTGTTGACAATAATCATCATCATATTTCCATTTGAACCTGATTCATAATGCTGCTTTCTTGGGAGATCGCCCAAATTTTCACATCTTGACAATAAATTAAATTATTTTAACCTGACAAAATTTAAGAAAGAACCTACTTTTTTTCTTAAAAATATGTTCGTTTGTCTAGAAAAGAAAGATCCCAGTAGAACGTATCCCTCAGATCACCTTGAAGATTTCAACAGCAAACATCAGTCATAATTAAGGTTCTGTACGACCATGGTACATGTATATTGATTCGAAATTTGATGTCATATTTAGTCGGCGCATTTAATGCAATATTCCTATAAAACATATTGCTTTGGATTGTGATGCCATGAACATTAATTTCATAAATCCACAAACTGTTCTCGAATGCCATTTCGACAAAACATTATTTATCGTACCGGCCCTTTAATGAAATTGACCAAAGATGGGCGGGGCTTCGTCCAACATATCATGGTTCAAATTTCAACCACATCGTCTCTTATTCTAGTCATAATGATACTTGCCTGAATAGATAATGTCGTACTGGTTCTTTAATTGAAGAATTCATCGTTATTGCTGCTTTCTTCGCAGCAAACAATCCCATGCTGTAAGTGCTAACAGAATTGCTTTAGAATTTTGTATATTAAAATTGAACATTTCAATACTAGTATCGTCTTCAATTTGTTATAGATACTGGGACGAATGTCCCTTTTGATAACCAATTCTCATTTGTAATTGATATATATATATATATATCATATTCCATGTCCATATTAAAAAATTGTTTAATATATATAAGTCGCTAACCAAAGTTATGTGAATACGTACATGAAATACAACGTATAAAAAACTGGCAAATTTTTTATCAGAATGAACCTACCAGTTTTCAACTTCCCCCATAAGGCATGGTTTGCGCCAATCTCCATCACTGGCTAATATTAGCGTTGCTTTAGTTCGTCATCATTTTGTGTCATGTATGTCACAGTCAGTAGATTGTAGAATTTATTAGCGGCCATTTTGATTATAACGCGAATGAAACGGCGTCGCCGATTGGCTGGAGCAAGGGAGGTAACCGTAGATATTTTAATAGAGCCATGGGACAATTGCAGCCAGTGATGGAGACTTTCGCAACTTATGCCTTGTGGTGGAATTTTAAGTTTTGTAAATGGTTATACAACATCCGTTCTATCAAAACAATGACTCAACTGACTCCTCAAAGATGACACTTCTCTGAATATCTGTCACCAGAGCATTCCACCAACTTCGCTGCAACCTATTATAACGTCGAGACCAAGAATCTCTTCAATCTGAGACAAATTATACAGCCCAGGTCCCATATTTTCGAAGCTGTCTTAGTGCTAGGATAGCCGTAAGTCAATGTTAATGTATGGCACTTACGACTATCTTAGCGCTAAAAGAGCTTCGAAAAGTTCGGTCCAGCGTCCACTTTCACAAAGCTTCATTAGGTAAGGTGATCTTAAAGGATAGATGAAATGCATTTTTCTCAAGAATGACAGATGATTACCTCTACGTATATTGTATATCGGAATCAATTGAGCATAAAATCGAGACAATATACACTTGCAATTGATAATTAAGACGATTTTAATTCACCCATTTTAACACTTTCGCAATTTGTTCGGCGAAACCTTTTGAAAATGCTCACTGAGGCGTGACTGTGATAAGCGATAGACGGGGCGGCAAGATAGCTTCTCCGCCGATGTCTCGTTAATTAATTAATGATAATTATCACTGCCGCTAAATGAATTTATGAGGTGTATTACATCGCCAAAAAGACATGTTTATGTAATAATTGTGTAATTGTCATCTGCGGAATTACCTAGTTGGATATCTAAACATTCGATATATGGGAAATTTAAGTTGGTTTATTGAAGATATCTTTGTGAAATTAACAATCAAAATGTTGCGAAATTACGTTGAATTGTGACTATCGCTGAAAATCAAATTCCTCCACATACGTCACAGAAGTCATCCCTTCACGGGTCACACCCCCGCAGACTTTCATTCTGGTCACCGGGGCTAAATCAGGCGGTTTTTTAAAAAGCCGTATATAAGTAATTTATGGACCGATTTCAGAAATTTAAAATCGAGCAAATGTTAAATTGACATCCCATTTTAATGAATCCGATTTGTACCATATGTCATTTCATCCATCCTTTAACTCTATGTTATTCCTATGGGCCAAAGATACCCTTAGCCTGTCCTTGCTCAGTGCAAGTGGATCCTGGCCCGTAGGACCGAGGCACGTTTTTGTAAAGGAAAGGGGAGTAGAAAAACATGAACTTACTTACAATACACACACAACTGTTAATTTTAACCGTGTAACACTACTCTGCTATTCTGCTACTCGTGGTTTAATGGTGCAAATATTTACATTAGCTAAGTTCTGAGGTCATCTTGTGAAATGAATGTGAATTCAGATTACCTGCCCTTGACTTCTTTTAGCCAATCAAATTCCTCCGTTGACTTGGGTCTCTCTATTTCATTTCATGATATTTGCTTGCCACTTATCTCTTGGTCCGTACCTTAGATCTTTAGCCAATCAGAAGCCCAGTTTCCTTTTGCTGCATCACTGTAAAGTTTCTGAACATGCGCAAAAAGCGACGGTTCATAGGTGCCATAAACGTAATTTTTCATTGGATAATGTCATTATCACAAGACCCAAGGACAACCAGTTGTAGGGGTTAGGAAAACACCGGGGTTATCCGCCATTTTCAAATTTGATAGTAAATGATGTTTTCTCAAATAATTGTGTTTATAGATTTCTTTTAAATAACATCTTGACCTAAAGAAAACAAAATCGAAATATTTGAATTCAATTTAATTTACTATAATTTTTTTTAAAATGGCAGATAACTCCGGTGATATCCTTACCCCTTTAATTCAGGTAGGCGATGACAAACTCCAGACAAATAGTGTTGATATTGAGAAGTCAGGATGAGTTTTTATAACTGACAATAGCACTACAGTACCACATAAGCCTTTGGCGGTTAGTTATCCTTACGTTATTTTTTAAGGTGTGTAAGCCATGTCGAAGGATTATCAGGTCCATGGCGGTGTGTAAATCCTTCAAAGCAATTTTGTCACTATGTACAGATATATCGCTGTCAAATTCAACGATAATTTATTTCATATAATTTGCATATTACATGTTCGACATTCAAGAATGTATCATGTTTGTTTAATCATCGATTTGTTTTGTAATTTAACATGATTAAATATTCACAGAATTTTTTTTTATTTTATTTCTTATCCATCCATTCTGAGATCACCAGGCCTGAAAGGTCAGATGGGCTTAAGCCAACTTCCGTTATCCAACTTCTCAACGCCATGCATAACTCGAACCTGTCTCCAATACTGGCTGATTTAAGCCTTGCCGCATATCTTTAAGTTTTCCGTGCTAGGAAATCAGAGGCCACTATGCATTTTGTGTTAGCACGAAAACGCTAGGGAAGTACTGCAAGGTTTAAATCAGCCAATAATGGAGACTATCAAGAGTTATGCCTTGTGCAGGGACGTTGGTTGTCAGCCATCCCTAAACTTTTCACATTTTGACTTTTCCTCCATAACCGTTGCACCCTAAGCTGAAATTGTGTTGGGAGGTTACTAGCACCCAGGGGTCAAAGTTTGTACATTGGGTCCTCACCCTCATGGGCGTGACATACATCATTAGTGAAACCTTCAAATTTCTTAAACCAGTTGACAAAGGAAGCTGACATTTTCAGAATAAAATCTCTATTATATGAATGCAACCCCAAAATCGACTTCTCACCATGAATCAACAATGCTAGAAAGCTAAAATATTGGGAATATGACATGAATATGATTGCAGGAGATTACAATTTAAAACCGTCATTCCCCTTATCCCAAAAAGGTGACAAGGCTGCAATTTAAAGTGGTACCCTTTTAATGACTACGATCAAATGTGCAATATAATACTTGTCTTAATCATATCAGCTTTCAAACAAGCCCAAGCTATCGGAGTAATTTTTGTGGAAACAAAATTCAAGTCATATTCCCATTACATATTACATGATTAAATCACATTCGATTTGAAAGATATTAATGAAGTCAATTTTGTAAGACTTTATATTTTACAGCATGGTAAAGACATTTGTTGGAAAATGAAAACAATGATAAATGAAGCAATGAGCTTGAAAATCTGAAAATGGCATACATTGTTTCATAGTTTGTTCAATATGTTATGTTTAACTATGTGAATATTCTATCACTGTACAAGTTTTATTGTCAAAACGTTGTAAAATTTGGAAAAAATATATCGTTTTTTCATTTCACGCAATACCACAAAACCAAGATGGTGAATGCTGTCGATAGATCGGTGATAGATCCATTTAACTATTCTGGACAAGAAATCGTTCCACTTGTGACAGAGGTTATGTAGAATACATGAAGTGAGCCTGTCGGGTAGATCTACCAGATTTATGTATACACACGGAGAGAAACCATTTAAACTTAAACAAGGTTAGTGTTAAAGGGGCTATCGCACGTTTTCAAATGGAAATAACGACATGTCGTAAATGGAATAGAAATATTACCAATTGTCAAACAATCCTCCTCAATCAATAAATAAATAGAATTCGAAAACCAATGGTTATGGATCGGTATAAGCAACGCGGATCAACTGCCATCCTCGAACTATTAAACGGCGTTCACACTAAAATGGTCGCTAGCAGTTTTCGTATTATACGTGGCACGCCTTTCTACGACTACGGATAATCGAGTCTTACAATTGGCTGTTTTACTCTCTGAAGTCTGCTGGAGATATACTGCATAAACGTTTATCATAATGGAAAATATATATAAAATAATAATAATAATAATATATAAAAATGCAAAAATGAGCTACAGTAACTTTAACTCTTAACTGTGTTTGACGTTCATAACATATATTATCTCTGAATTCAGAAATATATATATATATTATATATGCCAAATGTTCAAACTTTCCACAAGAAAAAGTAATCAAGTTCAAAGTTCTTTATTAAATTCTCCAGCATATATAAATTTGAGTTACCTGCATTATTAATCAACGGTTCAATAACAAATTAAACGGATACAAAGGTGATTGATTTCAACATATCATCTCATGAGATGAGGAATAGATCACATAGTGTGCACGTCTAAGAATGCTGTTTTTTCAGAAGATAGGATTTGTTAAAATGCTATAGCACAGGAATTCAACAGGAGTTTAACAATTGAACAGCATTGTTAGTATATAAACACATACCTGACGGGCAAAAGAAAGTATATGGCTTAGTTGTATTTATCATATGTATAATTTTCAAAGTCAAATATCTCGAGGTTTCGACGTCGTATTAAAAAAACGGACTAGTTTGTGAAATTAGTCCAAAACATTAAATCAGTCAAAGAATACCTCTACGAGGTTTGAATTTTTTAAAAACAAAATTTAAATTTGAAATTAACCCAAATTAATTTTGATAAAACTGTTCATCGACATATAACACATACTCTGTGTGAAAATCAATAAATGTGCTTCGTCCTGCACACATTTTACAACATTTAGAACATGGTAGGGGTCATGTTGGTGTAGATTTTATTTCTAACCCCTGTCTACTTTAAATAATGATATTTTAGTTACAGTCACCAATTTAGTCATTCAAACTACTGCCGAAAGTTGTTATTGTATCGTTTCATAATCAAATACATCTCATTTCTTTAAAATATTGAATTAATCGAAAACAAGTAAGGGTTATACTTTCTTTTGCCCGTCATATATATTTATAACCTAAAACAAAACGACGATTTAACAGGTCTATGGTATCTTTTGCCAAAACGGCATTTCACACCTTTTACATTTGAGCATTTTTCTTTAATATGTTAAGGTGATGTATACTCACGGAAAAAATGGTTGACACCCCAAAACAGAAAATGGATTTTAGCAAATTAAATGCATGGATAATTAATTTTGTTCGATATTATGGTACTTTCGAAATCAAATGGCACAAAGATATGATGTAAACTATATGATACTCTCCATGTATGTATTGTGCGCGAATGAGACTCCATGAAATATTTTGTGTATATTTGGGTTCAGTAGAATTCTTATTTCAAATGCAACTTTTCATTATTTATTAGAACCAAAATGAGAACACTCAAACACTGTAACAATATACCAATGCCAAGATCTCAAGACACAAGGAATTATTTTGTTTGAATAAATTTCATTTTTCTTATATTCCTCTTTCTTTGGTATTATACAGACAGACAGACAAGTTTATTCAGTACAGTGGCCCAAAGAACAGTTGATGTTTCATCATGACAGCTTGAGATCACGTGACATTTTAAAGTACAAGTGAAGAAATAGCAAATGTTCAAGGATACTATTCACAAAATACATTCAGTAGTAACATGTTTTATCGAAAAATAATCGAACATGACGCCCTAAGTTGTTTTTATGACATTTAATTCCTATAACTATTAGGGGGTGTCAACCATTATTACCATGAGTATATTTATATTCTAAGCAGTGACTAAGAACATATGTAGAATTAACACATGTATTTATAAAGTTCCCGAAGTGATAATACTACCCCTGACGTCAGTCACAATCAACACATTACTCCATTAGAGCGTAATTACCTGTCGAGGTGTATGCATCTTGAAAATATGACCTTCTACTCCATGCGATGAGAAAAAAGAGATATTTGTCAAGAGGAAACGATCTTTCATACATTTGCCAAAGAAAATAGAGCGAAAAAACGCTCAATAATATAATAATTATGCATTATCATGAACGGAAAGAAAATTCGATAATATATGTCAGAATATTTTTTTGGACAACAGCATACAAGACGACACAGTAAAACGATTACATTTGTCCTCGGACCTATCAAATATGTTTTGTTGTTTCTTGAAACATATTCAAAGGGTTGTATCAATAAAGTTAATTCATTTCACATTTTCTATTAATTTCTTAAAAGTGTAAGAAAGCGTATTCGCTGAAAAGGGTTCATAACGGATGATCCACTATATACACCCAGGAGCAAAAGAAAAGATACCAGTAAAAAAAAGATATTTTGACCCACGAGGGTAGAAAAGACTGAAACATAGTTACTCCATCTTCCTTAAGGCCAAATAAACTTAATTTGTAATCTTTGAAACATTATATGTTAATGTTTCTGAAAAATTCGCCTTGTAAAGAATCGTCGTTTTGAAGATAGGAAAGTGAAATATGGTTTTGTCCCTTGTTTTATGGCACCCTTCATCAACGATGCTTCACCGATTAAAAGGCCAAGGAGGTACTTTGCGCCGACATTTTGTGCTACCATACTTTCTATATGTCATAAACTTTTTATATACCAGACATTATATATTGTCCTAAAACATCCTTTGAGACAATTTCAGCACCCCATGTATGTTTGAACAGATATAAAATATGGAGTATCATTTTCCCATGCATGAAATGTTGTATCTCTTTTTAAGATATATATCCTCATCATAGACATTCAAAATTGACTTTATCCAGCCGAAATATTTTGTGTTTTACTTTGTTGAAAATTTGGTATCATTTCTTTTTCAAGAGATTTTATATATCCTGGGCAGTGTGATATTATCATATTGTACATAGAAAACAGTATTTGCTGAAAACATATATATCAGCGACTTTGGAGCTACATATGTTTCAGCGAATATATCATAAACTCATGGAAATATATTTTCCATGTCGAGAACAATAACATTACAAGGAGAAAATTATTAAACATAGTTCTTCCAAGAGAAACATGTAATTAAAGGGATATATTTCTCGACCCATATACTTTACTAAGTTGTACCTATCTGTTTTATCTATTTATGTACTATAACCCAGCACGTGACACATAAATCTCTCTCTCTCTCTCTCTCTCTCTCTCTCTCTCTCTCTCTCTCTCTCTCTCTCTCTCTCTCTCTCTCTCTCTCTCTCTCTCTCTCTCTCTCTCTCTCTCTCTCTCTCTCTCTCTTTTGGGTAATAAAGTGTTGTATCACAAACAATTCTTAAATGACATTTTATTCAAGATATAACCTAAGTTAACTTGCTTACCATCATACTAAAAACGAAATCGGAATAAAAAATCGAAACGAGCGCAACGAACACGAATCACCAACTTAGTTTCGTCTTTGAATGTCATTAGGCAATACTATCTAACGGTCAGGGTTGAAACTATTTCTCTATAATGTTCTCTTTTAGTACCAAAATTAACTATTATTTTATGCAGGGTCAGGAATCCATTTTGGAGGTCATTATCTTAATTTCATTTTTACGTATACACGCTCTTAACGAGGCACAGCACCATTTGAATCTTTGAATCTTGACTATTGTCATTAAAATGACGCCATTTATTCAAAATCGAGACCCTGTCTTTTCGGAAGTGCTATTAGGGCAGAGGTCCCCCTAACCATAGATCGTAAGAAGTTTCCATTCAAATCCAAACTATAAAGAGGTGTTGAGTTAATTCTCTGATCACACAGGGCCCTTGTAAAGTCTAAGTAGTTTATTCTGTCTTAATGTGTCCAAGTCGGCGGTAACGAGCTCTACCACCGGTGACATATCCCGATCTAAATTTGTCAACATCATTCGGCATTCAAAATCACGTACGGTCTCGCGATAATAACGCTGCAGAGCCAAGTCTCGTTGGCGCGAGATCTCGTTTTCACTGGGATCACGTGCGAGTGGAAAAGATCTGTAGTGTTTCAGTAAAGGGACCATGTCAGAGCTTATATCTCTTCCAGAAGTCAATCAGAGAGAGGAAATTGCCTTATTGAGTTCCTCTGACTCCTCTCGTGTCCTCGTGGCCCGTTCCGCCGGAATAGCGGGCTTTTATTTCCGGTCGGTCCGATATTACTCCGCGGTTTTGCGTCCGCTGCACGTCTTGTTGGGAAAATGTGACATGGAGAAAAAAGGACAATCAACGAAGACGATTTGAAAACTATTGCACAAGTCCGAAATGGGTATCACCCTCCCCCTTTCAAGATGAGGGGGAAAGGGAGAAGAGAACAGATTCATTTAAAATTTGCTGAAAGTATTATTATCCTACTCCTATTCCCTTCCCCCTTCTCCCGTCCCCCTTTTCCCGCTCCCCCGTTCTCACTCCCCACCCTTCTCCCTTTCCGTCCTGGGCATTGAGCGAATTTGGGTAATAAAGAGAAGAATCATATTTTCCAAATCCCTCTATCCCTCTTCTTCCCTCTGTTAAACGAATTATATAGGTTACGGGATGTCATCATATTCATTTCAAATTTATTTACCATTTCTCTCCCTTTCTCCTCTTTCCATTTATTCACCTTCTCATCCTTCCAGTTTCCTCCTCCCTAGCGTTCAAGTGCATTTCAAATGTCAGTGTTCTGTTCCTATCCGTTCTCCTCTCTTCTCCTCCAAGTTCTTGTCTCTCAAACGTTAAGGGTAAGGGCAAAATTAACAGATTCATTTCAAATTTCCTAACCCTCTCGTGGACGGCAATCGGACGTGGGATGTAGGGAACTGCTGGGAACTGAGCTCTTAAAGACATCAGCACTCTGAATTCTACTCACAATGTTTGTCAAATGTCATTACCGTAAAGTTATCCTTTCGTCATCGACCTGATCAAATATCGCCATTAGCCTCTAAAGTAGACATAGGCCAGTATTTTGACTTTTGCTGTGTAGCTATCGAGAAAGTTTTTTTTTATCGAACATCAAACCGTTATACAGAATTACAAGGAAAACATTAACTGCCTTATTGCCAAAGTTGAAGATGTTTTCAAATATGTTGACGTCACATCAGGCATTACATTGAGTAATTATAAACCGATATTTCAGGGTGAATTAAAAACCCGCCAACCGAGTTATTGAAAGTTAAGGCCGTTTGGACTGTGTTGACATGAGAGGATTTTATCATCTTTTGTGAATTTTTAATAAAAATATTTTTTTATTATTAGTTAATGATATTTGAAGTAGGAACAGAACAGAGAATAGTTTATATCGTATATATGGCCATGAGACCACGTGGGCTTGCCCTCGTATCGCCTACACCCCATATTGCCTACACCTAAAATAAACCTCGTATCGCCTACATTGAAAGCAGAGTGTCACTTCCTCATCCCTATTGTTCTTTGACTTCTTGGCACTTGTTGGCGTCGAGGTGAGAAGTTGTGAAGCACTAGAGATGTCTTGATCGCCAACAAAGCTGAGTGTTTCACTAGTTGCGTCCTCCTCGTCTGTTTGTGTCTGAGGATATAATACAAGAAATTATGAATGATAAATGGAAGAAATAATGACATGTTTTGTTATTGCAGGTTCCAACGTCGCCTGATAAATGGAAGACAATTGCAGATGATTTCATGACGAAGTGGAACTTCCCAAACTGTCTAGGAGCGCTAGATGGAAAACATATCGCTATCACGGCCCCAAAGAAAAGTGGAAGTGTATTCTACAATTATAAAGGTCACTTCAGCATTGTCCTCCTGGCGCTTGTAGATGCCAATTACAAGTTTATCTTTGTTGATGTTGGGTGCAATGGGCGAGTGAGTGATGGGGGAGTTCTCCGTGAATCAAGCCTACAAGCAGCTCTTAATGATAAAACACTTGGCATCCCGCCCCCTTATTGCCTACCAGGTGGGCATACATCGTTGCCCTTTGTCATTGTTGGCGATGAAGCATTCCCATTAAAAGAGAACTTGATGAAACCATACCCAGCCAAGAATCTGGATGATGCGCAAAGGATCTTTAACTACCGATTGTCAAGAGCACGGAGAGTAAGTGAGAATGCCTTTGGAATCCTTGTTCACCGATTTCAAATTTTCAAGACAAGTATCAACTTGGAGCCTGAGAAAGTCACCTCGATTGTACTAGCGGCAGTATCCCTTCACAACTATCTACGCACTATGAGTGATGGATATATTGTAAAAGGACTCTCTGACAATGAACCTGACAATAACAATGGAAACGAATGTAGATATGACACACCACTCATGTCTGTCACTCAGCAAGGCTCAAACAGGAGCTCAACCCAAGCAAGAGAAATTCGAGATGAGTTTCAAGAATATTTCCTGACACACGGACAGGTTGAGTGGCAGTGGGATTTTGTTTAAATAATATATACCTACCAAATTAGACTGAGTCCTTCTGGGTTGTACTTGGTCCTTCAAGAAAGTATCAAGCACGTCATAATAAGTCCATGCTGAATGGTAGACCTCATCTGTGCCAGCACCACTTTTCTTTGAGTTCTTCACTTTTCTGTTTTCTTTGTTGTAGTATGTGCGCAAACTGTTGATTTTTCTTTTGACGTCTTCTTCTGTAAAAAGAAAATTTTGCCTTGAATTTATTATTTTTATATGAAATTAAAATACATTTTGAGTTCTACATTTATGGATTTTTTATGTATTATAAACTTTTTAAGATTATAAATTACAATAATTATGTTTAGTTATTTCCTCCCCACAAACATGTTTAATGGTCTATTTGAAAACTAACATTATTTAAGGATTGTTGTACATGATCTGTGCCTCTATCGAAGTAAATATAACAGCATTAGGTTGTATAAAACCGCGTAGCATATTCAAAACATGGCAAAATATTTGCTTACCGCTTCATAAAATCATTACTAAAACTAACGTAAATCAGAGTTACCTCCCATTATCGATTGACCTTGATTGCAAGCTACGAGACAAAAACACAGGAATGAGGAGACACTCTCGCGTAGAGCTACAGAAGCTAAGCATACCTTATTTCAGTATGTAAATTGTACATGGAACAATGCTATTTTCATAGGATGTTATTTACCATGTGATATATTATTATCTAGACCTATAATTTTCATCACTTTCGAATAAAATGTCAACATCGGTAATGAACAAATGAGATCATGGAAGTTTGGGGTTTTGAATATATGATAATAGTTTTTTTATTATCTCATCCCATATTTTCATATTATTATCAGTAAACTTTTCATTAATAGCATTCCAAACAATAAATATTCACGGGTTCAACTATACCTCCTTTCATGCCCAATTTGGTCGATATATCGTCCAATGCCCGGTGTTTCACATTTTTATCTTTATATTCGGCTGATGATATGTTCCACAGACAGGGATGCAGTTGAATTTCTTCAATAAATGTCAATGTTGATCGCCTTTCTTCTTCGGCACGTTCCATAGTCGATGCCATTATTGTAGGTCGAGTTGACCAGACGATCAAAACATCACGTGACAATTTCATCGACTTTGATTGGATGTTTCTAACAACACGAGTTTGACAACACTTCACACGTCAAACTCGAGTTTGACAACACCGAAAGTTTGACGGAAAAGTTGGTCAGAATAGAGACCGATCCTATTTCTCGCCAACAGTTTGACAACTCGGAAACTGGTGTTTGGGACGAGTTGGTGGACTGTTCACACTCTCAAACTTGAGTTGGCCAACATGTGTTGTCAAACTTTAGTTTGCCGTGTGAAGGCCGCTTAAGGGCAAAATTAACAGATTCATTTCAAATTTCCTAACCCTCTCGTGGACGGCAATCGGACGTGGGATGTAGGGAACTGCTGGGAACTGAGCTCTTAAAGACATTAGCACTCTGAATTCTACTCACAATGTTTGTCAAATGTCATTACCGTAAAGTTATCCTTTCGTCATCGACCTGATCAAATATCGCCATTAGCCTCTAAAGTAGACATAGGCCAGTATTTTAGACTTTTGCTGTGTAGCTATCGAGAAAGGATTTTTTTTTATTGAACATCAAACCGTTATACAGAAGTACAAGGAAAACATTAACTGCCTTATTGCCAAAGTTGAAGATGTTTTCAAATATGTTGACGTCACATCAGGCATTACATTTAGTAATTATAAACCGATATTTCAGGGTAAATTAAAAATCCGCCAACCGAGTTATTGAAAGTTAAGGACGTTTGGACTGTGTTGACATGAGAGGATTTTATCATCTTTTGTGAATTTTTAATAAAAATATTTTTTTATTATTAGTTAATGATATTTGAAGTAGGAACAGAACAGAGAATAGTTTATATCGTATATATGGCCATGAGACCACGTGGGCTTGCCCTCGTATCGCCTACACCCCATATTGCCTACACCTAAAATAAACCTCGTATCGCCTACATTGAAAGCAGAGTGTCACTTCCTCATCCCTATTGAGTAGTATGGTACAGTCCGCTTAGCCATTACTGAACTGGTTCATTGTTATGAAGTCATATATAATGACATAAAGTGAACAAATATACATGAATATAACAAAACACATATTAATGGAGCATACGAAAGTCATGTTTGATTTACAAAGCAATTTTAACAAGCATTTGTTTGTTTGTGATGGACAAAATGAAATATATTTTATCAATACGTTATGGTTTTTTCAGAGTGACTTTAAAGTTTTCCAAAAAGATTTTGTTCATTATTCTGAAAATTACGTTACTTTTCAGCACAATCTACCTTCAAATCTTCATAGGAACTCTTTACAGTTTTACTGTAATTTTTACCAACTTTTACCAACTTGAACGGTTTGATATTCTCTGATTACGTCCAAAAGCACGTTTTGAAACATGATCGTTACGCCTCAATGCTTTACACTTATTGTCAAATCAAGGTTTATGCCTTTTACACGTTTTGCTTGACTCAACTGTAAAAGTACCAAATGTATACTTAGCAGCACTAACAGACCTATTTGTTAATATATACAGACGTGACACATTCGACATTTTCCATATATGTACCCAACCTGTTTTCAACACACATATCAATTTTATTTACAATTTCATCACGAAAGTTATAATTAAACCTTTTTATATTAGTGATGAGGGTCATATCCTCTTCCTTACTGTTATTTCCAGTGCATAGTTTTTACACTTTTACAATGTAATCAGAATCCACGGGATCGAAATCTTCTCAGAGTATTTGAGAATCTAAAGTGACTAGAAAAAGAAACCTAACACCTCAGTTGGTTATATCATATCTTTTATGTTCAATTACAAATATCTTATGTGTTCGCAGTCGTACTCTAAAACTGAAAAGTGTAGGCGTTTAGTCATCAGCCAAGGAATAATTATATGTGGTTTTAATTTTTTTTGGAAAAAATGAAATTTTAAAGTAAGAAATTCTTCCAAAATTAATATGGATAAAACACAACTGTTCGTCGACATATAAGACATCTGCTAAGTGAAAATCAATAAATGTGTCTCATTCTGCACACATTTACAACATTATAAACACGGTAGGGGTCATGTTGGTGTAAAAATGATTTTATACCCCTTGGTCCTTTCAGTGACACTAACTCTAGATCTGCATGTTTGAAAAAAAAACGAGTATGATTGTTTGTCGAGTCAGTCAACATTGAACATTAAATAATATCCCGGTTCTATCATTTCAATTTGTTTTGTTATTTTTACTGTATGAGTGAAACAATGGGGTGTAAGGCTTCTTTTGCACCTCAATTTATACAGGTGCAGAAGCAATACAATAGTCTACAGTACTGTACTATAAACGTTACATTGTCATCATTGTGTAAATCAGATGCTGTGCACAGATTCCATAACATCATTCAGACAAAATCCCCAAATTTTCATATCAAATATCTTAAAGATACATCCATTGTGTTGTTTGGGGTCACATATTGCAAACGTTATAAATGGTATTTCTTCATCGAGAAGTACCGACTGTTACCGAAAACTACCATTTTGATGATAGTAGACTTAGCATTTTGACGACATGAAGGTAAAAGTAGTGATTTCTGATCGAAAACAGGACAATGCACAGCGTGTGGTGCGCGTCAATGAGTCAATCGTAATTTTGGAATCTTATTTATAACAGACAAAAAGAATTTTTTTAGTTGATAGTGTTTAATAGGTCACATGACTACTGTGCATGTAAATGGGACGTGCAGTTTCTGTTTCTGCACTTGCATAATGATGTTACTCAATTTTAATTGGAAACTAGTAATTATGATACATTTGGCGATTGGGGGTAAATATGCAAGCTGGGTAAATTTATTTGTATTGTAGACAGCCCATTTGGTGAGTTGGAACGTATTAAAGCCAAATACAATTGTATGAAACACAATGGATGCACCTTTAATTCATATAATTCATGAGATTTATAACCAAGTCTTTGTTCCAATATTTTTGGAAGAGTTCATTATTTTCTTAGAGGATCAGGATGCCAGTGTGATGTGCACTCATCCATAAATTTGTTTTGATATTGGTGTAGGCAATAAGGGGTGTAGGCGATACGAGGACAGGCCGTACATGTGGTCATACTGTTTATGATATCAAGTAAATGAGAGCGCTTGTCGCTTTACAGAGTTTCTTAATCTGAACATTTTTTACAGACAAGAGATAGCTTAAATAAAAATTCATCATTTTGAGTAGTAATCAGATATATAAACTTCATATTAAAATAGATTCTATGCATCCGACACATATTAAACTGACGGGCAAAAGAAAGTATAACACTCACTTATTTTCGATTAATTCAATATTTTAAAGAAATGAGATGCATTTGATTATGGCACGATACAATAACACTTTTCGCCAGTTTGAATGACTTAATTGGCGACCGTTTTATTTTTAACTAAGATATCATTATTTGATGTAGACAGGGGTAAGATATGAAATTTACATAAACATGACCCCGACCATGTGTAAAATGTTGTAAATGTGTGCAGGATGAGGCGCATTTGTTGATTTGCACATATAGAATGGGTTATATGTTGATGAACAGTTGTGTTTTATCAAAATTAATTTTGGGGAATTCTAAAATTTAATTTTGGACTAATATCCCTAACTCGAGATATTTGACTTTGACACCTCGACAGGTAATTACGCTCTAATGGAGGAATGTGTTGATGGTGACTGACGTCAGGGGTAGTATTATCACTTTGGGAACTTTATAAATACATGTGTTAATTCCTCATACGTACTTAGTCACTGCTTGGAATATATACTCAGTGTAATAATGGTTGACACCGCCTAATAGTTATAGGAATGAAATGTTATAAAAACAACGTAAGAGTCATGTTCGATTATTTGTTTGATAAAACATGTTACTACTGAATGTCTTTTTGTGAATAGTATCCTTGAGCATTTGCTATTTCCCCACTTGTACTTTAAAATACCAAAGAAAGAGGAATATAAGAAAAATTAAATTTATTCAAACAAATTAATTCCTTGTGTCTTGATATCTTGGCATTGGTATATTGTTACAGTGTTTGAGTGTTCTCATTTTGGTTCTAATAAATACTGAAATGTTGCATTTGAAAAAAGAATTCTACTGAACCCAAATATAAACAAAATATTTCATGGAGTCTCATTCCAACATCATACATACATGGAGAGGATCATATAGTTTACATCATATCTTTGTGCCATTTGATTTCGAAAGTACCATAATATCGAACAATATTAATTATCCATGCATTTAATTTGCTAAAATCCATTTTCTGTTTTGGGGTGTCAACCATTTTTACCATGAGAATACATCACCTTAACATATTAAAGAAAAATACTCAAATGTAAAAGGTGTGAAATGACATATGGCCGTTTTGGCAAAAGTTACCTGAGACCTAGCTGTTAAATCGTCGTTTTGTTTTAGGTTATAAATAAATATGACGGGCAAGAGAAAGTATAACACTTACTTGTTTTCGATTAATTCAATATTTTAAAGAAATGAGATGTATTTTATTATGACACGATATATATACAATAACACCTTTCGGCAGTAGTTTGAATGACTTAATTGGTGACTGTAACTAAAATATCATTATTTAAAGTAGACAGGAGAAATAAAATTTACACCAACATGACCCCTACCATGTTCAAAATGTTGTAAATGTGTGCAGGACGAAGTACATTCATTGATTTTCACACAGAGTATGTGTTATATGTCGGTGAACAGTTGAGTTTTATCAAAATGAATTTGGGGGAATTTCAAATTTTAATTTTTAAAAATTTTGATTTAAAAAAATCAAACCGCGTAGAGGTATTCTTTGACTGATTTAATGGTTTGGACTAATTTCACAAACTAGTCCGTTTTTGAATACGACGTCGAAAACTCGAGATATTTGATTTTGAAAAAAAAAAATATGATAAATACAACTGAGTGATATACTTTCTTTTGCCAGTCAGTGTAT